>CM023833.1:8640000-9107500 GCA_013266295.2 Branchiostoma floridae x Branchiostoma japonicum | reverse complement strand
AAAAGAGTAGGGGCCCTTCCCGGTATGAGTGGTTCAAACCGTACAGTCTGGTCTCAGGGTTGACATCTTGAAGAGGTGGTAGTCACCTGTTATGTCAATCCTTCCACAAATGTGGTAAATCCTCATAAATAGACATCATATAGTATACAGCACATTCTACCATATCCATCTTGAAATCGTATTATCTCTCTTCTTATAACGTTCCATTATCTCAACGTAGACCTCGTGGATTTCGCCAGGATCAAACGAAATCCTCTGTTCTCATGATAAAATTTTACAGCAAAAGCCACCGTGCTAGAAATTGAGCTGGTACTAAAAAAAAGGTCACAAAGGTGCTGTTTTATTACAACATCAAACAAATGTCAACCGGAGCAGGCAATAAGAAACACCAAGCCGTTAGGCCACGGCAAGTAAATTTTATGGATGACATCCTTTGAAGACTCCAAATTGAATGCGATTGGGCGAAAAAAATAAGGCAGACAAAAAAAGCAAGATTCCGATTCCAGATTTTCAGATCATGTTGTTGCAAGAATTAAGGCGACAAAACATGATGTCTTAACCAACACGTCTTTTATTCTTGTATTCAACAGTATTACCTGTCCTTCTAGATGTGTATACATATCAATTATTTATAACTAGAACGATTGTAGAATTGTAGAAAAGAGCTTGTTGTACCATCATGGGCAGCTACTACACTGGGTATTCATATGCGATAGAACACCTTAGACTGTCAACACTTGCCATCAAACGCGAGCAATTGTGCCTCAAGTTTCCTGGATCCCTGATGGTCTCTGAACCGAAAGACAATTTAAGACATAGTTCCCATTTTCGGGATGTTGACCACTGTCGGAAGGCAACAAAATGTCTTGCTTTTTTTCTAAATCAGGCGAAAATTAAAGCCCGCGCTGGTGTACATGTCATCCATAGAAACTACTTGCTGTGGCCTTAGATGAAGAAGGTATCTTTGTGGGTACATGATAGATTGGAACTGCCACATTCACAATGTGTGAGAGAGCTACAAATGCTGTAAAATATGAAGTGTCTTCAAGCTTGAATGATGCTATAAGAAGCTTTCAGGCCGAGGTGTTTCGGGGTATTGGATGTTAAGATCTTGGCATTGTCCTGCTTATGGCATGTCATAAATTCTGAAAATTAGATCTTTCAAGCAAAGGTGAGAAGTCAAGCCAAGTCTATGACCGTCTTTTCTACAACCCCTCATGTCTATATTCATGCAAAATAGTAGTGTTGTCTCTGAAGCCCCTGTCACACATAGACGAGTATGGCCCCCCGAATACTAGCCAAACTCCCCCCAACCATGGTTAAAGTAGGTTGGGAGCAAGGTAGGCTGTGCATGTGGTTGGTTGGCGAGGTCGGCTACTGTTCGGCTGCGCCAGTCCAATGTTTCAAAATGTTTAAAACATTCGGGTGTGGACGGGAGGTTCGGCCATGGTGGTTTGGGAGTAGGTCGGGGCGTGGTTGGCAGTCGATTTTTGACTCAAATTTAACTGAAATTCGATTCGATTCGTATCGAAAGGTAGGCGTGGTCTAAATCTGGTCAGACTGTGGTTGGTTGGTGTTCGGGGGAGGGTTCTGAATGTGTGACAGGGGCTTGACATGAAACACAAGACGTATTTCATGATCAGGTTGCATTGCGAATGAAAATGTACGAATGAAGCCGAAATTCAACCCATGATTTGTATAGTCTAAGTCATCTTTTGTGTACTATTGTTCAGTTGTTAATATGGTCACATGTTCATCGTAGAATCTTATTCTCCTTATTTGTAGACATCGTGGGTATTCAAATTATCATTTTTTGAACTCTTTCTTTTTATTAAAAAATTCAAAAATATATTTAGCAGAAAGCATGGCACGTATACAAAATAAACGATACACATGTGTAACCACAAAACTGAAACATAACTAAATTAAATTATTTAGTGCCTTACAATCTTATTTTTTTATTGCATTTTTGCCCCCCCCCCCTTCTTTTTCAACATGTGTAACTTCAAGCAGGTGAACTTGTCCCTTTCATTTCTTCTTACAAAACTTTCACAGACTTTAAAAAAACCTTGGTAATGGAAGGATTAACACGACTACATCTTTTATCGACTGGTGCGCAACATGCTCCCGTAAGGACACGGAGAAAACATCTACAGCAGAACTTCTGTCTTCAACAGTCACGTCAGCGACTTTCCAGTTCCGCAGGGGTCACCAAGAAAGCCGACCTCTTTCTAACATGTCCTACCCTGAGTCTCTCAAACACACAGAACCGGACTTCTCTTTATCCCTGCTTCAACATAGTTTGTATTCCCCCACCACAATCTTTCAAACTTTTGTATGAAAAAAAGAGAAGATTTCATCATGTTCCATCTCTCTCTCTATTCCAAGAGGGTCTGTATTAAATCCCTAGCAAAGGGAGCAGGTAATACACAGAGTTGCCAGCAGGACAAGGGATAAGCTTGTGCCTGTCAAGTCAGCCTTGCTTGTTTGACTGTCTGTCTGTCTGTATGTTTATGTGTGTGTTTAGACTAGGGTTTCGGTTAGAACCAAAAACACGTGATTACGAAAGTTATGTTTCAGAATGGATCACGTTTTGAAATACAACATGCATTCCACTTCCTGTCATTCCAAATCATGTTTTGGAATGGAATACGTTTTGGAATGCAACACCTCCCGTGCTTGGCATTTCTATCGAAAGATAAGTTGCGCCGTCGGACTTTCACGGCAAAAGCCTTGTATCCCCATCCCCTACTGTCATTATCCTAAATGACCTTGAAAGGTCCGAAGATCTCTGGTGCAGAAGAGAAGATTTCACTACGCGAAAAAAATTACTGCCACGCGACACCCACTGTATGTTTCTTTTAATTTCATTTCCGTGACACTAGCTAGCACTCCTTTCCTAGTTGTTCGTACAGACTCTTGCAGCTTGGTTTTTTTTGTACCACTTCCAGTTTATAATCTCGTTTAATCTTCCATTCCCTGGGTATCCCCGCCCACACAATGTCGTAGTCGCCCCGGGATTCGGTTTTTCAATATCCGGAATGGGTCGGGCATGACGTCAGAGCAGAGTGTTTGGAACGATCGCCGAGTGGCCACACGTACCAATCTTATTACTTCCGTACTGCCGGCTAATTTTCCCAGAAGACAAATGTATTAAAGTCTTCAATGCAATTTTAGGGCGGCAAAACCAAAAAATATTCTGGATGAGGGAATATGTATGCTATTGACATTTACTGCGTGCCATTTCTCAGCACATTTTCGTCATAATGGTGCCCATGTGTGGCCTTTTGAGATGTTTTTTTATTGTTTGTGTGTTGGTAGATGTATTGTAATTATTATGTAAATTTGTATCTGCTGGACAAGTTATTGTAAAAAATCAGTGTTATTCAGCATGTTCTTGTACTGCTGCGAGGCTGTTTTTTTTATGAAAATAAACTGTTAAACATAATTTTATACTTGAAGCGTTTGAAATAGCCCCAGAACAAGCTACATGAGGAGTCCCTTTATTTTTTGGTACCAACAATAAATAGCTAGAACCAGCCTACAATACGAAACAAGCAACCGTTTTCTGTCAAACGACATCGCATTTTTACCTCATAGATATCAGTATGCTATGGAATAGTGTTGATTCAACTTACTACTTTAAAAACAAAAACGGCCAGAAATTAAAATTGACTTTGAAAATCCAGTTTTGCTGCCCCGAAATCGCTTTGGGTGCCTTAAAAATTGCTCTCTTGCAAAGTTGGCGCCGGCTGAATGGATGGCGTATGCTGCTCGGGGTCGGAATGAAGAAAACATCTCTTGCGTAAAACGTGAAGCCCATTCTTCTTGGACATTTCCCAAACAGAAGTAACATGTTGCTACCAACGTGTATTGCTTTGATAAAAGGAAGGACCATTACAAGTGAACAGAACCCTTTCTATCAAAGGAGAGCACGTCGATCATACGCTCCTAACACGAGGGTTTAATGTTCTTTCTTCTGTGGATGGTTTCTGTGTAGAAAAGTAGAATAAATCAGAAAAAAATATCATCGCTTTGACAAGGAAGCAATTGCCTCTGGAAGAAAAACAGCGTGGATCATAAGTGGTCTCTTGCAGCATTTGGCTAAGAGAAATTGCCAACTACGGTTCTTCAATAGAAATTAGTATGTTTTTTTGTGATAAAATGTCGGCAATTAGTTGGCAATTAGGTCCAGATCAGGAAAAAAACACGCAGAGTGTAAACCACTGTGAAGGTAACACAGCGTCTTTCATAGAATTTACATGCTGAACCCTGCAGTTGGAAAGTAAGTCGCCTAGTTAATTCTTTCCTCGGTCTCTTCATACACGAAGAACTAAAATCACCTACAACGTTTTGAGTTATAATCATAATTAACAAGCCAATACAACAAACAACAACAATATTAGAATGAAAGCTCATCTGTGTTGGTAGATTCCATAGTGGTAAAGTTTAGCTTTAATCCAACACAAGGAACTCACCATAAATTTTCGGACGATCTGACGAAGGTTGACGAGATCGACCGAAAATTTATGGTGAGTTCCTTCCTTGTGTTGGATTAAAGCTAAACTTTACCACTAAACAACAACAATATTCTGTACCAGACTCTTTGGCATGCTATAAGAATCGACTCGAATTTGAGTTAAATTTGAGTCAAATTTGATCACCGAGCACGCCCCAAACACTGCTGTCCTACTCTCGAACACCAGCCAACCACCAGCCAACCATGGCCGAACCTCCCGTCCACACTCGAACATTTTAAACATTTTGAAACATTCGGCTGGCGCAGCCGAACAGTAGCCGAGCTCGCCGAACACCAGACAACCACAGCCGACCTTGCTCCCCATCTAATCCTAAGTATGGTTGGGGGAGTGTTCGGGAGGCCATATTCGGCCATGTGTGACAGAGGCTTAATTTTCTCGTTGTAGATACTGTAGGTAGATAAAACTGGCTACTAGATGGTGAGTAGAAGATGGACATGTCAGCAAGAAAATCAACAGTTTGATTACTTCTGTCCCAGCGGGCCTTGCGCGCTGATTAGTTCACGTCTTCCTAAGGCCTAGGGAAAAACTGCTGTGTTTCCGATTTCAGCCCTGAAAAAAATATTAGAGTCAGTAGGAAGGGATTCTCTTTTTTTCTTTCTTCCTTCTTTTAGATTTCGGCTGAAGTGATCCAACAAATACAGTTTAACAATGTAAAACAGAAATGCCTCAGGATCAGGGCTGTCTCCAGAACCCGTCCCTCCATTTGCTTGTGGGTAAGGGACAAATATTTCCAGCGATTTACTCAATAAAAATCTGCTTATGAAAATGAGTTAAATAACGTTTCAGAGGGTTTGAAATTCAGCTGTCACATCGAATATTTTATGTCCCTTGCCAGCGTTCGGACCCCCCCCCCCAAAAAGGCTAGGGTCGACAGGTTTTTGTTAGGGTCGGTCGGGAAACAGGAAACACTACATTTTTTTCTAGGCCTAACCTATACTATAGCCAGACTAGTGAAGGATGAAGTAATCATCGCAGATTTCATACCTGGGAAGCACGCTGGTCTGTACGCTTTTTGGAAACGTTTTTTTTCTTTGGAAAACAAAACCTTCAATCTGTAACACAGCTGTTAGAGTAAATCATGCACAGCGGAAAGTTAGGAACCAGAACCAGACCAAACATCGATCCAACGAAAAGAGTGAAAATCCAGGTTTCAGTAGGCGCAGTACGTTCTGCCGACGTGATCCATGTACATGTACTAACTATGTACACTAGGATGTGCCAGTGGCGGTCTCAACTTAGTAGTTACTATTTATGAGATGTTCCGTCTATTTTAACCGTTTCTTTTGACTGCGTTTCTTGCATGGTTTGCCAGATTCAAAGAGATGTAATCTAGACGATTACGAACTCATTCCCCAAACAGACCATGGCCTTTACGGGGTAACAAGGCTGACATGAAGGACGTCCATGCCCCACAGCAGGTTTCTCGCTCACGTGGTCATTCACCGTCAGTCAGGGAAATCAAGCACATTTTTTCACAAGTTAGCGTCAAGCCCCTGTCACACATATCCGAATACGGCCTCCCGAATACTACCGAACTCCTCCCAATCATGGTTAGGAGTAGGTCGGGAGCAAGGTCGGCTGGTGTTTGGCCAGGTCGGCTACTACTGTTCGGTTGCGAAGGCCGAATGTTTCAAAATGTTTAAAACATTCTGGTGTGGACGGGAGGTTCGGCTATCTGGTTGGCTGGTGTTCGGGAGTAGGTCGGGCGTGGTTGGCATTCATATTTGACTCAAATGTAACTCAAATTCGATTCGATTCGTATAGAAAGGTAGGCGTGGCCTAAATCGGGTCAGACTAGTCCCGAACTTCAGCCAGCCTTGGTCGGCTGGTGTTCGGGGGAAGGTTCTGAATGTGTGACAGAGGCTTCAGGGAAATTGGAAAGGTACATTTTGTCACAAGTCAGCGTCAAGGTTATGGAGTGTCCCAGAAAGACCTTGGTATTCACGTGAAGAATTTCTACTGGGCGTTTGGCTGTTGACAAGGCTGCTCCAGACAGGGCGACTCAGAAGAAATGCACCGTGACATAACGTTACATGAGATGGCTGTACTTTTCGATTGCTTGAAAGTCACTTCTACCCACTTATACACTGTTAGATTGGCGATACATATTGTCAATTGGGATACTTGCAAACTTGAAGGCATCCATTGCAATTTCAGGGCGGCAAAACAAATGAAAATATTCTGGATGAGGAAATCTGTCTGATATTGACATTTACTCCCATTTCTTAGCACATTTTTGTTATCATTTCATACTTGAAGCGTTTGAAATAGCCCAAAAGAAGCTACGGTCCTAGTACGATACATGCAAATGACATTTACCAGTGGATTGACGCCATCACCAAGTTTGTAGTAATGTGCCCGAGGTACCGACTTCGCGCTAGTCATAACAACCTGAACCAGCATTACAAATCATCATTTTGTTTCCTGTTATGCCCAGCAATATTTAGAGGCATCCAATGCAATTTCACTGGCAGCAAAAAAAGTCTGGATGAGAAAATCTATCTGATATTGGCATTTAGTATTTATTGCCATTTCTTAGCACACTTTCGTCATCATTTCCTACTTGAAGCCACCAAACAAGCTACGTCAGGAGTCCCTTTATTTTTTGGTACCACGAATAAATAGCTAGAACCAGCCTACGATACGAAACTAGCAAACCATCAGAGACATCGCATTTTTGCCTCACAGATATCAGAATTGTATGGGATAGGGTTGCTTCAACTTACTACATTAAAAAAAGACCAAAAAATTGACTTTGAAAATCAAAGCCAATTTTGCAGCCCTAGAATTGCTTCTGGTGCCTTTAACACGGCACACATCAGGCAAATAGTGATAAGAGAGATCACGAGTGTACGTACATGTAACAACATCTGCCGCTAACGACGACAGATTTCTCCTTGTCAGCAGGTTAGTGCTGCCTTGAAACGTCTGCTTCTGACAATGTTTAGAAAACAGCTTGTATCAATATCTGCTGTCACCATCTAAAATACTGCTAGGAACTTCCTCTTTTTGAGGCTCGAGAAATGTTGTACGTTCTTTGGTTTACGACAACCTTGGTGGTTGGAGTATCCAGGGAGCAGCGCAAATCTGGGGTCAACCTTAGGAGCTGACACACGTGTTGCCTCAGTCACAGGGAAGAAGCTGTCCTGCGATCTTTGGAACACTCCATACAGAGTCTAAGACTTGGTAAAAGGTAAGTTCTAGATTTACGCAGTTTCTTGAGGCGCCTGTCGTGGACTTCTAACTCACTGCAAGTTAAGTCGTCTCAAAGCAGTGGCTGGGGCAATGGTTAAGTGGTAGAGTGCTCGCCTTGCATTCGGTAGGTCGTGAGTTCGATCCCCGGCCGAGTCATACCAAAGACTTGGTACATTCTCTGCTTAGCACTCAGCATTTGGGAAAGAGTAGGGGAATTAAACACACACCACTGTCAGTGGACTAGCCCCCTGCTGTAGTGATTGTACCACTGTGTGGCCCAAGGGCTGCAGAAACGGAGATTGGCGCCGACCCTGGCGCCAGAGGTGCCGGAAGGAACTTAAATTTTAAATTTAAGTCGATGTGTCGCTTTGGTTTTCTTGATACGTTATTTCGGTTGTTTAAAGGCGGTGTCGAGTGCACCATTTAAAAAAACGTCAGGAACGAAGGAAACGACGAAGAGATTGTTATCTCCGCGTTTGCAATATGTCGCCATTCTTCCGTAACATATAAACCACTGTTATCAATGGTAAAACGCTGCAGGGAATAATATCCGACGTAACATAGTCTTCGGCGTGTCTTTCACGAGATTCAAATTAGTTTTGCGGTGTGACGAATTGTTCTGTCACCCTCAGCAAAAACGTACAGAGCCGTCAGGTCTATATTCGTCATATTGGAATGTATTTCTTCACGCTACCCGCCATATGACCAGAGCAAGTACATTTTATAGATGACATCCTCCGCAAATTTAAAACTTAATGCGATAGGGCGAAAAATCAAGGCAGTCGAAAAACAACTTCCTACAATTTTAAATTTTGAGATCATAAACAAGAATTGAGGCGACAAAACATGATATGATATCACAACCAACAGGTCTTTTATTTCTGTATTCAACAGTATTACCTGTCCTTGTATACATTTCTAATAACTAGAACAACTGTAGGAAAGAGCTTGTGGTACGATCATGGGCAGTTACTACTGTATACTGGGTATTCATATGCAATGGAACACCTTAGACTGTTAACACTTGCCATCAAACGCGAGCATTTGTGTCTCAAGTTTGCTGAATCCCTCATGGTCTCTGAACCGAAAAATATTGAAGACATATTTGCCATTTGCGGCATGTTGACCACCGTCAGAGGGCAACAAAAATTTGTTTTTCGAAACTAGGCGAAAATTAATGCTCGCGAGCTCTAATGTCATCCATAAAAATTCCTTGCTGTGGCCTAAGAATGTAATTCTTCACGCTACCCGCCATATGGAAGTATCGAGCTCTGTGTACGTCACGGTTAGGACAGCTGAGGCGACAAATGGCCGGAAGGTCGCCGCGATATTGAATTCTCGCACCAGGAGATCTCCCGAGAGACTGCGAGAACGTCCTTCACTCTAGGCCAGTCTTCTATTACAAGCAATTACGATGTCAAGTTACACGTTACTCTCTGACAAGTGCGGAGAGACGTCGTTTCGAGTCATGATGAGAAAATCTTAAAGTCTCCTTTAAGAAAGTCATTAAGATTCAACGGAAAGGATTTCGATTCTTAAGTGATCGGGTAGACTGTCAGTGGTATCGAAGCGGAGAAATTGAGGGATCGAAGGCAGTTGAATAGATCGAAAGTGATGACCAAAATCGTTTCCTCTATGATTAAGGAGAACAACTTTGTTTACTGTTTAACCGGATGAGGTTTCCACATTAAAATTAAAGCTGCATTATGTAACATTAGGACGATACAAAAATCAATTTTCTGGTCATTTCTTTACAAGGTAAGTTGAATCAACCCTACTCCATTTCAATTAAGTGCCATTCAGGAAGTGGAGGTGCCAAAATATGACGCCTTACGAGTGTGTTTAAATTCTGGAAACACAGCTGTCAGCCATGTTTGTTTACAGTCAGACTTGACATGTTTGGACAGAATGTTACGATATCCTCCATATCCTCAGTCCTTGCGAGTTTGCAAAGTCATCCGCTTTGCAGTTATCAACAAATAATGTCACGGACCTTGTTGTGCTACTCTGCACGTAGTGTACGTATACCGTTATAGATCCAGAAAAGAGCATGCTATTTTGTCGAATTATTCTGCTTTTCTTTGTTAGATGTCACATGCAAAAAGTTCAAGAAGATTTTAAAATGAATTTGAAACAGCACTAACACAACATCGCTACGACCTCTTGGAGTTATAACCTAACCGAATGGCAATGTGTAGAAATAATTGTTCCAGACGTTTTGGAGCCTCAGGCAAAACATGATATCGGCATTCCTTCACTGCGCAGGGAGCTTTCTGATCACGTCTGAACATTGCATGTTGTACTCTCCATCAACTGCTTCCAACAGAACCTTCACCGGGCTAACTGGGCGATTTATTACACAGTTACTGTCGCACAGGAGCTGTGGGACGCTTTCACGCCTCATATCTCTGGTACTTAACCAGATCGAAAGATTTTGAACGGCATCGCATTGCCGGTAAGAGCCAGCAATCTCTCTCTAGAATGGATGCAGCAGTTTGTACATATAGAATACTACCTGAATGATGATTACCAAGCATATATACAGTTGTACCTCGAAGCTATGGGTTAAGGGGATTATTCAAAGAGTTTTCTTAAAAAAAAGAGGTTTTATATTATGTTTTTATATGTCATATAGGGTTTGGATGTTTCCAGCATTTTATGAGAGGTAATTTCGATGTGATCTTCGGCCGACCAGGATGGTATAGATTTGTGGTACTTGATAAATCCTCCTGCCAATACGGGAATAACTTCTTATTAGCAGCTGTGACCGAAGAAGATGACTGGCAAATATTTCTGGTTCCTGCACCTATAAAGAATAAGGCAGTACTGAGTGCACTCTCAGTTATAGTTCCGACGTTGAGAAGGTTCTTAATCCTGTTACACATTCAGAACCTTCCCCCGAACAAAAGCCGATCAAGGTTGTCTGAAGTTCGTGAGCAGTCTGACCAGATTTAGGTCACGCCTACACGAATCGAATGAAATTTGAGTTAAAGAATGTGACCGAAGAAGATGACTGGCAAATATTTCTGGTTCCTGCGCCTATAAAGAATGAGGCAGTACCGAGTGCACTCTCAGTTATAGTTTATCACCCACGCTGTGGAATGATGATTTCCTCTCCAGTAGCAAGCTTATGTTGCGTGAAAGTGACTGTGTGCGTATCAATTCTACTGTATGGTAGCCAGCCTTTTAGGTCGTTCACCCCAGGAACATCCCATGAAAATGCAAATGGTTCAGCCATTAAGAGTGAACCTTACCAGATTCTGAGGAATATCTGGAATGAGAATCCCCTTAATCATTAATTCCACTCATATGACATTCGTAATCTTTGCAGGACCTTAGTAGTAACATAGAATGCCGCACCCAGCTTAGGGAGTGGAATAATGAATGAATGAATGGATATTATAGACCCTTATTGTACATAGTACATACATGCCCACTTGGTTAAGTACAGGTCACAGCAAATGAATAGCTTGTATATACATGTATACATACACACATGACTAAGCTAGCACTAGCACTATAACGTTAGTCTATAAGTAAATTTGACTTCTCCTCGCTTCTCTGTGATGGTGAAAAGGTAAGAACAGACATGTTGATTTTAGAATCAGAAATTTGTATAAGATCATTAGAAATGTGAATTTGTCTGCATTACTTAGGTGTATGAAGTAGGGAAACATTGATATTATCAGTCTATAAAGTTCGAATCTCTCATCGTTGTACAAACTACATTCTACTACAAAATGATGTTCATCTTCTATCTAAATTTCAGTACCGACAAATCCGTTGTTCCAGGGAAGTGAGGTTATGTCGTACTTGTTTTGTTTGAGAAAGTATCCTTGGTGCCACTCCAGAGTCGAGAGTGGTGCGAAGCTTAACATGGGTGGCAGCCAGGCTGGAAACTACCCACTTTGGGTAAAGGTCTTCAGAAGTCCACTCTAACACGTGCCATACCTGATTTAGTACCTAGTGGTTCAGGTTTTTTTTACAAAACTGTAGGTCATACATCATTTACGACATCTGCTCCCTTTTGTGTTCTAAAAGACTGTCTTGGGTACCCAGGAACTTTGCTATCTTCCATGACCTTTTAAAATCGTGACATTTTCTGAAGCCGCTTCCCCCCAGCGGATCTTGAACTGCAGTGGAACCAGGCGTTTTTTAAAATCCATCTCAGGCCACACTGACTTAATTTTATGGATGACATCCTCTGGAGACCCCAAAACTAGTGCGCGCGGGCGAATAAAAGAAAAAAAATTCCAGCCAAAAAAATGCTGCTGAACCACAGGAATACAAAGCTGGTATTGCGAATTTGCGGTAGTACATATGTTTTACGACATGCCGGCACATGCTGGTCTTTTGCGGCATTTATGAATCGGCACTGTACTGAGTTCTGGAGTTCCGTGGAGCCTCGGTAGCCTGGTTGCCATCCTCAGTTACTGAGTTACCGCCGGCTCCCTATTGTCGCTAGCTACCATGGTCTACGGAGGACGACACCCAGGCTAGAGACTCGGAGGAGGTGATTTTTTTTAGAGAACACTGTCAGGTGAAAATCAATGCGCGCGCGGATGTCATCCATAAAATCAAATCAGTGTGGCCTCAGTGATAAGGTCCTGGCATTGACGAATGGCCGCGGGGAAGTGCCCGCTTTTAGGCAAGCTCTTGCCTTCTAGATAGAAGCTGTCTCCAAGGCGCGGGAGGGAGCAAACCCATTAGCGTCTCCTGGTGCCTGTGAGTGAGCAGTCTGGCCCGTGATGCATTACCAAACCGTCAGGGAGCGGAAGGTTCTCTCTCACGCAGGTCCCGGATGTAAGTGATCTGTATCATGGCGGATGTGAGAAATATAGCCTGTCATGTGTATCAAATGGGCGGAACAGTAAGGGGATTATCTGAGATCCGGAAGAAAGACAAGTCCATTTTTCAAACAAGTAACCGTCCCGTATATTCAGATACAACACCGCACGAAAAGTTGGATTTAACAATGGTAGTAAATACCTGTAAAGTCGGGCAATGTTTACTTTGTAAACAATATACCGGACTTGGCAATGGCAGTAAATGAAATTACCGGACTTGACTTTTAATGAAAAGTCAGGTGCTGTTTACAAAGTAAACATTACCGTACTTTTCTGGCATTTACTACCATTGGTAAACCCAACTATTCGTACAGTGCAATGACCGTAAGTGTGAAGACCTTCCAGACAGCTTTATTCATTCATTGCTAAACGCAGCGCCTCTGATAATCACGTCCTTTCTTGACTCTTGGGTCTTGAACCCTGCTACAAATTACTAAATTTGACAGAAATTTGATAGAATCAATAGTTGGTCGACGTGAGCCCTACGGATATAACTGATGAATCACTTCAGAGGCTCTTAGAGGCACCCGAAGTGATTTCAGGGTGGCAAAACTGGATTTTCAAAGTAAATTTTCTAATCATTTTTTAATGACGTAAGCTGAATCAACCCTATCCCATAGCATACTGATATCTGTGAGGCAAAAATGCGATGTTATTGATGGAAAACAGTTGCTTGTTTCGTATCGTAGGCTGGTTCTAGCTATTTATGGGTGGTGCCCCAAAAAATAAAGGGACTCATCATGTAGCTTGTTTTGGGGCTATTTCAATCTCTTCAAGTATGAAATGATGACAAAAATGGGCTAAGAAATGGCAGTAAATGTCAATATCAGACAGATTTCCTGGCCTAAAATTGCATTGGCTGCCTTTAACTCACCTGACACTGTTCTGCACAATACTGACTAGAAGACTGATATCATTTGTAGGATAAAATATGCGGGACCTTAGGTTTAACTTCATCCTCTGATGTCATGAACGCACTGGCAGTTCTGAAAAATTTAATCCAAAAGTTTTGCCTTTTGCCGGAGGCATGATTCATGTTCCATGGAACGGCGGAAAATTGACAGAAATACAACAGGAAAGAATTTTATCCCTTTGTAATACCGCGCTGTCGTCACTATAAGCCCCTGTCACACATTGAGAACCTTCCCCTGAACCCTAGCCGACCAAGGTTGGCTGAACTTCGCGAGCAGTCTGACCAGATTTAGACCACGCCTACCTAGTACCTTTCTATACGAATCGAATAGACTTTGAGCTAAATGTGAGTCAAATCTGACTGGCAACCAGGCCCCGAACTACTCCTGAACACCAGCCAACCATGGCCGAACCTCCTGTCACAACCGAATGAACATTTTGAAACATTCGGCTGGTGCAGCCGAACAGTAGCCGACCTGGCCGAACACCAGCCAACTACAGCCGACCTTGCTTCCGACCTACTCCTAACCATGGTTGGGGGGAGTTCGGCAGTGTTCGGGAGGCCATATTCGGCTATGTGTGACAGTGACTTTAATACCGTGCTGTCGTCACCATACTGACAATGGCAGAGCGACTTGCGTCACCATCACCGTGTTCCAAGCACTCTATCATAAAGAACATCAAACAGTTTACACCAAGGCAATCACAAAGCCTGTCGGAGGCAGACAAACCCACACAAATCACTACACTAGAAAAATGAGCTAATTAAAATCACCACCACATGAAATCTCATTAACGTAAGTAGTAATCAAAGTGTTTTTCTTACAGCTAATGATTTTGGTAAGGACTTTTCTACTTTGATGTCAGCAAGTTCGATTTATTTGACAGTCTATTACCATTCGACGCAAACGCTCTCAAAAATACAAGACGACATTTGCCTTTGATTGTCAAAGCGTATGTAATGCACTGTATCTTTTTATCACCCATGCATTAGCGCGTTTACTCTGAGGATGTCCTCTGTGAAAGATAACGGCCTCTGACTCTGTAGAGCAGTTCTAACAGAAAACAATTCTACAAATGTAGCGAGTTCTACAAATATCTCACTGCACGAAAAGTTAGATTTACCAATGGTAGTAAATGCCAGTAAAGTCGGGTAATGTTTACTTTGTACCGTACTTTACAATAGTAGTAAAACAAAATCAAGCCCGGTAATTTCGGACTTAATTAACAATGGTACTAAATGAAATTACCGGATTTCATTTGTATTTACTACCATATGATTGCAAAGTCCGGTACTGTTTACAAAGAAAACATTACCCGACTTTACTAGCATTTACTACCATTGGAAAATACAACTTTTTTTCGTGCAGTGTCTGCTTGGTGTCCATCAAATCTTTCAATATTTAAGAATAACTCGAAGGAAACTACAGAGAAAGTTTGAAAGGGTTCTGTTAGTAGTGTTACTACTGGTAAAGATTTCCCCACGCTCTTACAGCTAGTAGCGCCCCCAAAGCAATAGTTATGGCGAAGTGCACGCTGCATAGAGCTCAATAAGAAATGCTTGTGGTAGGGGCATTGTAACCAGATAGATTCAAACAACGCTTGGAGTCAGATATGCGAAGGTCAGGCATCGTAGCTTGCCTGGGAGGGTGGTGTGTTAAGCCTCTGCCACACACATTCACAACCTTCGAATTCCCCTGAACACCAGCCGAACAAGGTTGGCTGAAGTTCGGGAGCAGGCTGACCAGATTTCATACTTAATTAAATATGTTCAACTGCCTACGGAAAACTATTCTTCTCCATAAAATTATGATACTTTTTTTACATGTTATCGTTTATATCGCCCATTTGCTGTTTTATTATTTGCTGTTTTGTTACTTGTTGCTGTTTTGTTATTATGATTTGCCATTGTATGTACTCTTCTTTGTCAATGGTGGGGCTACGATTAGCAATAAACTAGAGTTGCTCACCATGTTGTTCAATAAAAAAATTGAATTTAGGCTAAATTTGAGTCAAATTTGACTGCCAACCACGCCCCGACCTACTCCCAAACACCAGCCAACCAGCTTACGCCAAAGGGTTGATTTACTATAGAACAATAAAGTACAGAAATACATAGCCGTACGTATTACTATCAACAATAAAGTACAGAAATACATAGCCGTACGTATACGTATTGCTGTCAACATTCTCATAAGTGATGTATAACATGTTAATTCTTCTTGGTAATCACAATTTCTCACAACCTCAATATAAACCTTGATTCTCAGGAGATCGATTTTAATGAGAGGTTTTACCACATAAATCCCAATAATTATCGCCATTTCCGAAGTCATCGCCTGTCCAATAGCAAGGCACTGCCAGAATGCACATCTAATCCCTAGAATAGGACTGTTAAAGCGAAAAACAAATGCATTCATTAAGAAATTCTGGGTCAGCCAGAGTCTACGGACCCTTTGGGAGAGGTAGTTCAATCAATACATGACAAAATAAGTGGTGTGTTACACCTGAGACCTGTGGGGTAGGAAGCAGAACCGCGGCTAAGGGGACGTTATGAAGCATTCTTGCACCAAAAGTTGAAATATCTTAATTTAAAACTCTTTGCGTGATTGCAATTTACTTCCACTTTTCAACATATTTGTACAATTATCTCACATTTCTGACATTTATAGTTGGCGCTAAAACAGCCCACACGAGGCGCAATCAGTTTGTGGCACCACCACAAACTACCAGAATGTAAACAAACATGGCTGACAGCTGTGTTTCCAACTTTTAAACACATTCGAGTACTCGTAAGGCGTCATATTTCGTCACATCCACTTCCTGAATGGCACTTGTTTGCAATGGAGTAGGGTTGATTCAACTTTAAAGAAATGACCAGAAAATTGAATTTTGGTATCCTAATGTTACATAATGCAGCTTTAAGCGCACAGTAACACGTTTTCAAACCTATAACTGTTGGTTCTTCAGCATTTAATTCAGAAACAACGATGCGGAGAGTATCACAGAGAGGTCCTATATATGCAGACCGGGGCGTATAAGAACTTCTGAACCTGATTCTAAAAGGGAACGATGAAGTACAGGCCTGTACATGTTGTATATCCAGAACCGTGCTTTATCCTGAACCAGTACAAGTAAACATAGCCATGCTGCTGGTACATGGTTCGGAATGAATGATGTGGACTATCGAACATCTCCCCTGACAAAACACGGAAGTTATGTAACGAGTACTGAACCACAGGAATCTTCGTGGTTTGCGAACATGAAAACGTCCATCCATCTTTCTGTTATTACAAGCCCCGGACTGCCGGTATTTCCTCAGGCGGGTTCTCCTGGGTATCAGACAGGTGTACGGGCGTCCATGGACTCATAGCCGTATATAGCCTCCCGAACATTAGCCGAACTTCCCCCAACCATGGTTAGGAGCAGGTCGGGAGCAAGGTCGGCTGTGGTTGGCTGGTGTTCGGCCAGGTCGGCTACGGTTCGGCTGCGCCAGCCGAATGTTTCAAAATGTTAAAACAGTCGGGTGTGGACGGGAGGTTCGGCCATGGTTGGCTGGTGGTTGGCTGGTGTTCGGGAGTAGTTGGGGGCGTGGTTGGCAGCCAAATGTGACTCAAATTTAACTCAAATTCGATTCGTTTCGTATAGAAAGGTAGGCGTGACGGAAGGAACGCGTTCCTCAGTACGCTGGGCTTTTGTTGCATTCCAAAACGTGTTATTCCAAAACATGTTTTGGAATGGACCATGTTTTAGAACACAACACAACATGCACTTCGTGTTATGAAATGGATCACGTCTTGGAATACAGATGAATTCCACTGTACTTTACGAAATCATGTTTTGGAATAGAACACGTTTTGGAATGCAACAGCTTCTTGGAAAAGACGCAACAATATCCAGATGAAAAAAAAAAGGTTTGCTATTGGACTCAGAGTTGGACATTCCATGAAACATTAACAAGTTGTCTGAGTACCGACTTCCGCTACTGAGGCCCACAGGACCCTACATGGATCAAGGGATAGCGGGCTTTATCTATATTCATTTTGTCATTTAGAAGTCAAATTGTCCACTCACTGACTCGGGCCGGGTACCATTAGAAGCCGACTAATTCTCTGAGGATCCCCGGCGGATCGAAAGCAATTGCCACAGGGCTTAGCACGGGCTCACGCCTGGACTTACCGTGCACCGGTTTCTGTCAAGGCGGCCATCTCTATCTGTTTTAGTTACAAGCTCTGAACGGTAGATGTACGTCCGAGGCTGGCGAGATGCATCAGAGATGGGGGTGAGGGATAGGGGTGGGAGGAGGTGTCTCAAGCCTCTGTCACACATTCAGAACCTTCCCCCGAACACCAGCCGACCAAGGTTGCCTGAAGTTCTGGAGCAGTCTGGCCATATTTAGGCCACGCCTACCTTTGTATACAAGTCGAATTTGAGTTAAATTTGAGTCAAATTTGACCCCCGAAAACACCAGCCAACCATGGCCGAACCTCCCGTCCACACCCGAATGTTTTAAACATTCTGAAACATTCGGCTCGCGCAGCCGAACAGTAGCCGACCTGGCCGAACACCAGCCAACCACAGCCAACCTTGCTCCCGACCTACTCCTAACCATGGTTGGGAGAGTTCGGCAGTGTTCGGGAAACCATATTCGGCTGTGTGTGACAGGGGCTTCAACGACGCCGTCATTAATCACCGCCACAAATTACCCAATATCTGCTTGAAAAAAATATTAGCGCACACTCACAAAGGCCGACGAAATTAATGACCTGTTCCACAAGTCCACCAAAATAGGGGTGTTTTCTGAAATATTATATGACCTATGAAAACTGCTACGGTATAAAAAAACAACGTGCATCATCTCGTGCATACTAGCAGGCGATATGCCAAACTACATGTACATGTACATATCAATACAGCAAAGGGATCGTGTGTTACAGCTGCGAACGTACAGACACGTCTGATTTCAACACTCCGCGGAGGTCACTGACCGCGCGGTAATAAATTGACAGATTATCTATTTAACCATAAAGAATATTGGTCCAGGTTAATATACCTCAGTTAGTAAAAAGCAATAAAATCCAGACAAACAGGACTATCGTACCATCCGACAAGAAAAGGGTGCGCAATAAAGTTGCTTGTTATACCAGACACATCTGCGGGCTTCTTTACACTCAATTACACCACATTGCCGAGGCAATATATTTTCACACCCTACTCGCTTGTAGGGCTTTGAAGTACTGTTGTCCGCTCTAACCGTACCTTTTGACTGCTAAAGCGGGTAAAACTATATCTATGAGACTTATAGTGCCAGCTATTACTCTGCAATGTCCAATCTAATGACCAAGAACGCAAAACTGTGACCAATACGGTGCTAGAGAAAACGGCAATTATGTCTCTTTTTGATGGATCGGTTGACTTGTTGTGGAGGGTTTGCGGAATGATCGTTTTGGAGAGGTAATGCTTTTCTGTCAAAAGGAAGCGGTAAATGGATGTAGTGGTAAAGTAACATTCCGTTGGGACGTTGTTTTTATTACTACTTAATGTACGTTTGGTTTTCCAGAGTGTTACCGGACATACTTAGTATCGATCTGGTCTCCTGTTATGAAAGACTTCGAGAGCTTGAATATAAATGAGCGAAGTACATACTTAAGCCCCTGTCACATACAGCCGAATATAGCCTCCCGAACACTGCCGATCTCCTCCCAACCATGGTTAGGAGTAGGTCGGGAGCAAGGTCGGCTGTGGTTGGCTGGTGGACGGCTAGGTCGGCTACTGTTCGGCTGCTTCTTCAAGGCCGGTGCGCAATAAAGCTGCTTGTATATACCGATTCTTCAAGATGCGGCAATGTGTGGCTAAGCACATTTTCGTCCGTGTTGCACTATCTTCACAAACCAACAACAACATCTAAGTCATTATGCTGATTAAAATGATGTATAATGCACAGCTCACTACCACGTTTACACACGAAACTGAGGGAGAATATGCAAATTAGTAAGGGATAAATTATCAACCAGGCCCCGGGATCCTGCAATTGATGAACAGAGAGACAGTTCGCGGTTTTGTGCTCATGGTTGTCTGTCATTCGTCGCCTCAACTACCGGTTGGAAATTCAAATATACTTCACTGTAATCAGCAATCGTGGGCATCAATTAGCCTCCACCAGGCCTTCCTACGGGGGTACGGATCGTGGAATTCGGCAAAAGAAGGGAATAGCTGGCCAGTAGAGTCAGTCCGTGGGAGGGTTGATTTCCCCCTCCGAAGCGCGGCCAGTCAAACCCCAAGGCGGCCAAACTCCCCTTGCAAATATCTCCCTATTATAGCCAGCGCAGTTAGTCTGGTAGAGACTAGGCATCAATGGAAGGAAAGAAAAGCTATCATAGGTATCGTGTTACAGGAAATAGAAGACTATCTATAGTACATCTATATGATAGAGGTAGAGCTTCAATTACATGATAAATGGATGTGTGATTACCGGAGACAAGGAAGCAACGGAGAAGGTACATCGACAGGAAACGGTGATTATCCGGTCACGAGCACTCTCGACCTTTGGTCATATTTCATGCAGCATGAATTTCAAATGAAACCGAACTGAGCTAGCGTGACCCATCAAGCAGTAATTTAAGCCCTGTCACACATTCAGAACCTTCCCCCGAACACCAGCCGACCGAATTTGGTTGAAGTTTGGGAGCAGTCTGACCAGATTTAGGCTACGCCTATCTTTCTATACAAATCGGATCGAATTTAAGTTAAATTCGAGTCAAATTTTACGGCCAACAACGCCCCGACCTACTCACGAACACCAGCCAACTACCAGCCAACCATGGCCGAACCTCCTGTATACAACCAAATATTTTAAACATTCTAAAACATTCGGTGGGCACAGCCGAACAGTGGCCGACCTGGCTGAACACCAGTCAACCACAGCCGACCTTGCTCCCGATCTACTCCTAACCATGGTTGGGGGGAGTAAGCTAGTGTTGGGGAGGCCATATTCGGCTCTGTGTGACAGGGGCTCAAGCTAGCGTGACCCATCAAACAGTAATTCAGTGAAGACCAGAATGAGAGTCTGGAATACGTCATCACCAGATAGCCTTTGGACTGGATTAGTTCCAGTCAATCAGTTTCCGTTTACTGCCAGGATGAAGACCAACGTTTTGCAACAGCCGTGCTTTTTTCATTCTGATGGTTTAACAAAACATACCTTCCTCCGAAGCAGTACAACAGTAAACGTATTCTTAAGCTAAAAATAATGTAATATGATCATTTGCAGGAACCATAAAGTATGTGTTGTATTGGTAATTCCAAGACCAAAATAAAGAAATGGTGCAATAATGTCATATTCGACCACTCTATAGCAGTGACCATCATCAAAGACATCTTCAAAAGCTAAAAATTACTGCACGGAAAGTTACGTTGGATTTACCAATGGTGATTAATACCAGTAAAGCCGGGTAATGTTTACTTAGTAAACAGTACCGGACCTGACAATGGTGGTCTATAAAAGTTAAGTCCGGTAATTTCGGACTTAACAATGATAGTAAATGAAATACAAAGTAAACATTACTCGACTTTATTGGCATTTACTACCATTGGTAAATCCAACGTTTCATACAGTGAATGTTACAGATGGCCATTGCCCTGTACATGTAGCTGTGCCAATCTCTGATGCATTCGCGGTTCCCGTCATTGAACAGTATGCATTGCCATTCACCCGGCAGGCACTCTCTGACCTGAAGCCACCCAAATCATCGCCTGGTTCTTTCATCACACTGAGAAAAGCAAAGGTCATGGCTTTCCAACCGAGCGGATGGTTTAAATGTGAAAGTCAGGAAAGCCGACCGCGGGAAGTAGTACCCGTCCTGCATTTATATAACCGTCAGGCACGCAGCATGGGTGTAAAGCTCCTGTCACACGTACGACCTTTCCCCGAATCTGTTCCCGAACACCAGCCGACCACGTCCCGAACACTGCTGACTTACTCTCGGATGGTTGGCTGGTGTTTTGCTGACTTACGGTTGAAAACCAGCCAAACTATGCCCGAACCTCCCGAACGACTCATGAATGTTTTAAACATTTTGCAACATTCGGCTGGCGCAGCCGACCCAGCCGACTCTGCGGCGACCACGGTCGGCTAATCACGGTCGGCGGGCGTTCGGCTAGCGTTCGGGAGGCCATATTCGTGAATATGTGACAGGGGCTTTACATAGCCAAATATGGCCTCCCGAACACTGCCGAACTCCCCCCAAACGTGGTTAGGAGTAGGTCGGGAGCAAGGTCAACTGTGGTCGACTGGACTTCGGCTGCGCCAGCTGAATATTTCAAAATGTTTAGAACTTTCGTGAGTGGACGGGAGGTTCGGCCATGGTAGGCCGGTGTTCGGGAGTAGTTCGGGGTGTGGTTGGCAGTTAAATTTGACTCAAATTCGATTAGATTCATATAGAAACGTAGGCGTGGTCTAAATCTGGTCAGACTGCTCCCGAACGTCAGCTAACATGGTCGGCTTGTGTTCGGGGAAAAGGTTCTGAATATGTAACCGGGGCTTGACCCGCTTCTACCTTTTCGGCAGTAGACATAACTTTGATGTGATCTTTATGTATTTGCGGATGTAGGGATGAATCTTGCATCAAAATCTATCCTACGAATGTTGAGACAATAATACTCTGTCAGACTCTCATTTCAAACATAACGCGTCCTTGCAGCTTTGCAGTGAGATCATCATCATGTGGCGTGCCATGCGGCGCCATGCGGCCTATGGTAAAAATAAATTTTCAGGTCATTTCGTTACAAAGTTAGATGCATCAACCCTACTCCATTGCAAATAAGTGCCATTCAGGACGTGTAGATGCCAAAATATGACGCCTTACAAGTGTGTTTAAACGTTTGAACACAAACACAGCTGTTAGCCATGTTTGTTTACATTCTGGTAGTTTTTGGTGGTGACACAAACCGAGTGCGCCTCGTGTTTGCTGTTTTAGCGTCAAACATAAATGTCAGAAATGTGAGATAATTGTACAAATATGATAATATAAATTCTTATAAACTCGACAAAAGTACAGGGACTTTAGTGTGGTCTACTACAACTATGATCGAACAAAACTAAATACATGTATGAATAAAGTCATCCTACTTACAGAATATATATATGCGGCAAATTACGTACAGAATATATGTCAGTGGTAACATTAGAGATTTAACTATTCTCTAACATGCAGTCTCTGAGATTGAAACATTCTTTAATGTATTCCGTATTCCCTGTTTGCACACTGTGTGGATTATCTCCTCTTAAAATGTACTTATAGGATCTTATGTGTAGAAATTTATTTATAGGGTCAAGTGTATTGAAAAAAATCGTCGGTGGCCTATGCTCCAAACGGGGCCAAGGGCCCAGGTAAGGTAAGGTAAGTGTATTGAAATCAGTTGAACAAGTGGAAAGAAAAGTGAACAGCAATAGGTGCTTGTCATTGTATAAAGAAGCACTGGAGTTACAGGGTAAAAGCTGACAAAATCCAGGAGTCTTTCACGACCAATAGCATGCCGACCAGAAAAGTTTTGCAACTAATCTATACGCCGCACGTCTGGCTTGCTTCATGTTACATGTAACACCGCTTTCTTGGAAAAGCTGGAAAACATCCTGTAGAGCGCACCAGCATTGCGATTCAGCATGCAGTTAATTAAAATCTACCCACAGGAGCCAGGGAACACCGAAGATAAAGATGAGCACGGTAATGTCAAGAACTCTTCCTCAGACTACAAACCAATAGGCTTAAACTCACTCTTTATCAATACAGACAAGCATTTAATAACACCCCGCCTTGTAATTTCTCCATCCAGTGGGCGCACCAACCATTCAGACCCATAATGTTCTCATTTTTCAAGGGTGTATGAAACCTTATCTGTGAGTAAAAGAGACAGTGACGGTTTATTAAGACCTACGAAGCCTGAAGAAAAGAGATAGCTACACGAAAGGGAACATGAAAGCTGCTACCGAGAACCTCTGGATTCCCATGGCGCCGAGGTAGAACACAGAAATATCTACTACAAACGAAGTTTGCATGAATGTATTAAAGCTGCATATGTAACATTAGGACGATACAAAAAGTCAATTTTCTGGTCTTATTTTACAAAGTAAGTTGAATCAACCCTACTCCATTGCACATAAGTGTCATTCAGGAAGTGGAGGTGTCAAAATATGACACCTTACGAGTGTGTTTAAAAGGTGGATACTACCTGAAAGTTGTAGCAAGAATATGATTGACTACCTTAGTTAAGTTACACTCTTTGCAAATAAATCACCATCACTTTCATACTATAAAGTATTCCGAATGACGTACGTACGTCCTTGAAAAGTCGCAACATTCCCCACCAAACCCTGGTTTCCAGGAAAACGGAAAGTTGGAACCAGAACATGATTGACTACGGTCCTAAGTTACACTCTTTACCAATAAATCAACGTGACGTTTGATACTACACGGTATTCCGAATGACGTACGTGCGTCCGTTTAAACCTTGGGGGGATACATGAGAAATCATCCCCTTTAAAAGGTTAGTGGTGATATGCAGTCGGGTGCTACATTTCCATGTTTTCACTAACACAATGCTTGAACACAATTTTCTATCTCATAGCTGTATTGAGTGAGAGGACTGTATCTGTTACAAACCATCAAACAGGGTAATCAAATGGCAGACGAGGCACCCCATACGGGACCCAGCGCGGAAATGAAAAAGATAACTTATCAGTAGGCTCGCCAACGTCTGGATTTCAGAAAACCTGGTAACAAAATGGCTAGTAGTGAGATCTAATCATGCCCACGATAACATGTTTGACCTAATTAAAAGATATCTTAGTGATTAGACAAGGGAAACAAAAAGCAGCGCGACCCACAGGAGTCGTATCAGGGTAGTAATGAAATAAAATCTAGAACTCATTTGGGAATGCTGCCCTACGCACTACCAGTGGTATAAATGTGACTTTATGTGAATTTAGCGGAGCAACTTCAAGAAATGTGAAATCATGCGACTACACGTAAAACATGTGAAAGGGAGAGTTTAGAGGAAATGTGAATCGTGAAATGGAAAGAAACAGACACCCTGGACGCTAAACACTGTCATTTTGGCATCTTCATATCTGTGTCCTTGCCCTATTTACTCACTGTCCATTAAACTGTACAAGGACACTATATAATGTCTTGTCTTTCAATCAAAAATCATACCGTCCAAGTTTTCAGATTACTGCGCAATTCTGAATTGTCCACATGACTTCACGTTTTGCACAAGTTTTACAATTTAACGTTTTTTCATATTTTTCTGTAGTCACATTAATTATATTACATTGTTTTTAGTTTTCCCATCAGATTTACATAAATGTCACATTCATACACCTGTTAGTGTAGTATACGTTAAAATAAACATTACCCGACTTTACTGGTATTTACTACTATTGGTATATCCGACATCGTGCAGTAATATGACCGACCAACACCAAACCATTCGTACTCAAAAATAGAAGAAACATGTAGATGTAAATCCACTTCTTCCACAACTTTATAAGGTCCGGCCACTACTCTTGGGGCTGTCGAGGAAATCCCTACATAATCAAAAACAAAATTAGAATTTACACCCAGGGTTTTTCCTCCAAACAAGATTTTCATACGGCGCTACAATACATCCAAAGCAATGAAGAGAAGATCAACTGTGGTTTACAAAAAAAAGTAAAAGAAGCTCCCCCTTGATCTTCGCCACTAATTTAGAACATTAATGCTATCTTGCAATCGCGGATCCAATAGAATAATCTCCAAGCAGATCTTTCGGTGGCTGCAATACAGTATCAAATTGGCAAGACAGTATCAAATTGGCAAGACAGTATCAGATTGGCAAGGCAGTATCCAATACGTCACCCAAGTGGGCAAATGGTAACTCGGGTCCCCTGCCCTCGAATGAATCTGCTTGGAGAGTACCAATAGAATACCTCACCAAGCTGTTAATTGATGGGTTCGCTACATTCCACTCGCTTGTATCTGTATAGAGGGTCTGAGACTCCCTTGATATCGCTTTTTCAACACAGAGCATGTTAATGAAACTCTTGGGCATACGTGTTTGAAGGGAGCGTGCGTATCACGTATTACGAAGCTTCAAAGCAGGACATCAGATGATTAAAAACCGCAGTGTTCATCGCACCATGTCTTGATTAGTGACGTCAATGCGTATCTGTGGTGCATGTGTATAGTTGTGGTGATGAGGCCGTGAAGCCCCTGTCACACATTCAGAACCTTCCCTCGAACACCAGCCGACCAAGGTTGGCTGAAGTTCGGGAACAGTCTGACCAGATTTAGGCTACGCCTACCTTTCTATACGAATCTAATCGAATTTGAGTTAGATTTGAGTCAAATTTATCAGCCAACCATGCCCCTACATACTCCCGAACACCAGTGAACCTCCCGTCGACACCCGAATGTTCTAAACATTTTGAAACATTCAGCTTGCGCAGCTAGTAGCTGACCTGGCCGAACACTAGCCGACTCAGCCGACCTTACTTCCGACCTACTCCTTACCATGTTTGGTGGGAGTTCGGCTAGTGTTTGGGGGTCCATATTCGGCTACGTGTGACAGGGGCTTTACCGGTCCCATGTGTGGTACATCTCCACATTTCTTATGAAGGGTACTGACAGACGAAAAACAGGAGTGACTTTTAGCCGTGATGCTATGCACGTAGTCGGCAGTGCATGGAAGAAAACATCTTTCAAAGAGAGCTTCAAGTCATGGAAGAACGCATGTTACGGTTTTAGATGTTCACCTATCTGTGTAGAATCAACCCCTCCATGGATTCATCATGAAAGGAAACAAGTGAAGTATGAAATGGGTTTTGATTTTGTGCAATGGATTGGAAGAGGTAGAAGTGTTGCCGTGTTCATGCTCTTTACATTATCATCGCGGAGACACCGTAAGTAGTTTTGAAAGGCATGTAAATTTGATGATAATTTTATGTCAAATTAGACACGTCTTCGTAGGCGAATCTTGGGTGTTTGGCATTATGTAACATTTTTCCACCAAAAATTGAAATATTCAAATTGAAATCATCTTCGTGTGATTGTAATTTACTTCCACTTTTCAACATATTTGTGCAATTATCTCATATTTCTGACATTTATGGATGGTGCTAAAACAGACCACACGAGGGGTACGGGTACTCAGTTTGTGGCACCACCACAAAATACCAGAATGTAAACAAACATGGCTGACAGTTGTGTTTCCAACTCTTAAACACACTCGTAAGCCGTCATATTTTGGCACCTTCACTTCTTGAATGGTACTTATTTGCAATGGAGTAGAGTTGATTCAACTTACTTTGTAAAGAATTGACTTTTTGTTGTATGTGGCAACTATATGATGGACAAACGCACATAGACATTGATGTATGTCAGACTCCCACGCGGTAAATCTCAGTCTTCTTAACAGATAAGAACAGTAACAGTCATGGTACACCGATAATTGTGAAGCTAGCACATTTAGGGAGGGGGGCTTTCTACCAAGCCTTTTTCGATCTCAGCATTTCAACCATGAAGAGGACCTTATTTCAGGAGGATTACGTGCTTCAACCTCCACATGCAGTGATCGATGTTTCTGTGTCTAACACTGTCTAGTCTTTGAATTGAATAGAGATTTTACATCAGTATGGGGTGGATCGTTGTCTGGATTCCCTTACATTCCTCACAGCTGTCATCTTATCTTCACTTAGAGAGTTGTTTGAAAGGGTGGTGGTGGTGGTGGTGGGTTTGGAATGGGAGAGTTTTTGAAACTGATAAAAATATGACCTTTCGAGGCGTGTTGAGGATCATGCGGTGGAGTATTGTGTAGAACATCCCGTCATAGCACTAGAATAAATGCCAATTTGTTTGCGTTATCTTCCTTTCTGTCACAAACCATAAAGACATGTCATTCAGAACATTCAGAACCTTCCCCCTAACACTCACCGACCAAGGTTGGCATGAAGTTCAGGAGCAGTCTGACCAGATTTAGGCCACGCCTACCTTTCGATACGAATTGAATCGAATTTGAGTTAAATTTGACTCAAATTTGATCCCCAATTACGCCCCGATCTACTCCCGAACACCAGCCAACCACCAGCCAACCATGGCCGAACCTCCCGTCCACACCGGAATGCTTTAAACACTTTGAAACATTCGGCTGGCGCAACCGACTAGTAGCCGAACACCAGCCAACCCAGCCGACCTAGCTTCCAACCTACTCCTAACCATGGTTGGGGGAGGGGACTTTGGCAGTGTTCGGGAGGCCATATTCGGCTGTGTGTGACAGGGGTAATTGTGCATCCTTCTCCACTTAATCATTTCACAGACGCGAATGCCCTACATAGTCTCTTTATATTGTCGAGGAGAGAAATTAACCCATAGTATTAGAGTACCACTACATCGTATCTGATAACGGATGTTACACAGGCTCTTACATAATTAATCACAAGACTAAAAGAAATCTAAAGCAAAACAAAGATTTTCTTCACAAATATCACGCGTTTACATACGCAGAAAAAATTAAAATATTTAAATGAAAGCACTAGAAATATTATTCTTAAACCTCAACTAATACCCGCAAAGCTGTTGTAAAACTTTTTTTCAATTGGAAAAGTGCAGGACGATCGTATGGCTGTTTTTTTTAGCCGAACCAACTGCAATCCATTTCCTTTCATTACTTCCGGAATACAGCCGCTGCGGTAATTCACAAAGACATGCATACATTTCTCACGTTTATTACAAGATAGTACCGACAGAGGGCGTGACGACAGTCATTTGCTGCCTTCTGGTCTTCTAATTTGTACGTCATTGCTTTCTTCTCAAGCTCTGACATTGCCTTTGATGTGCAAGAAAATGAGTACGTCAATGACAGGAGGAAAATCCGCATGGATAAACGTAGCTATCATTTGTCGTGCAATTTCAGCCACGAAGGTTTCCTGCCAAATCTAAGTATGATAACTGATAAGGCAACAGCAAGTAATTTTTATGGATGACATAAGCGAAAACAACAAACAAGTAATTTCTTGCCCTCCGACGGTGATCAACATACCTAAAATAATATGTCGTAAATGTCTATCAGTTCAGAGATCTTCAGGGATCCAGCAAACTTGAGGCACAATTGCTCCCGTTTGATGGCAAGTGTTGACAGTCTAAGGTGTTCCATTGTAGTAGCTGCCCATGATGGTACGACAAGCCCTTTTCTACAATTGTTCTAGTTAATCGAGATGTATACACATCTACAAAGACAGGTTCTACTGTTGAATACAGGAATGAAGGATTTCTTGTTTGTGATATCATGTTTTGTCGCCTTAATTCTTGTTTAACAAGATTTATGATATCAAAATTCGAAATAATAGGAATCTTGTTTTTTTGCCCACCTTGATTTTTTCACTCTATCGTATTAAATTTGGAGCCTGCGGAAGATGCCATCCATAAAATTTACTTGCTGTGGCCTAATAACTCCAGGCTCCATTGACGCACGCACACCCGTGAGGACTATCAGCTCTCGGTGTGTAAAACGTACACGTCTTTATTGACTGATCATTTGAAGGGAGCGTGTGGGCGGGTGTAGCCGTGGAAAGGCGAGCAGATACTTTCCCCTGATAGGCTGAAAACTCCGTGACGTGGCAGGTTGTTTGGCGTCATAGCCGCACTATATACCATTGGTTCTGTCTTCTCTTTCACCTACGGACTGGTATCTTTTCCTTCTATCTAGATACCCGTCAGTGAACAGTGTGAGTGGGCGGAAGAAACACTGAGTACCAACGCAGAAGAGGAGAGGGGTGAAGCATGTATAACATTGTAGGCAGGCTTACAGAGCAAGTCTGCCTGTAGACGTACTCTGTTTTAGAACGCTGCACTTCTCTACGATGCTGTCGAACGACAGTACTGCCAACGTGTCGGCGGCAATGTGGCTGCTGCTGACGGACTCGCCGCCGGTAAACATGACCGATGAGCTCGGTCTCGTGAACGGTACGAACTCGTCGCTATCGGAACAGCCAGAGATCGAGACGGAAATGTGGAGGAACGTGGTCCGCCCGCCCTTCTGGAGCAAGGTGCTGGTGGCCGTGGTTCTGTCGTTCATAGCGCTGTGTGGGATTCTAGGGAACGGGACAGTCATCCGCATCGTGTGGTGTAACAAATCCATGAGGAACATTCCCAATATTTTCATCACCAGTCTGGCCATGGCGGACTTGTTGGTTCTGGTCAGCTGCGTGCCGATCACCGTGGCCAACTACTTCCTTCCAGCCTGGGTCTTTGGCGACATCATGTGTAAACTGATGCCCTTCATCCAGTTTACGTCCATCGGGGTGTCCATCTTCACGCTGACGGCCATGAGTCACGATCGGTACCGAGCCATCGTCAAGCCGATGAGCATCCAAGCCAACCATGCCCTCGGACGAACGAACCTAGTTATGGTGCTGATCTGGGTGCTGAGCATGGCTCTGGCCACCCCTGATCTTGTCCTGTCGTACGTGGACGAGATACACCGCGTACTTAGCGTGACTGATCCAAACGGTGAAGTCATGATAGTCAATCTGAACTATAAGATCTGCCGCCCGACACCCCCCTCCTATCAGCCGCTGTACGGACAGATAGCGACCCTGGCTCACTTCTCCGTGCTGTACTGTCTCCCTCTAACCACCATCGGAGTCTTCTACGCCATGATCGCCCGCAATCTGGTCCAGTCGACCCGTAACATGCCGACGGCGAACAAGTCAATGGTTCGCCAGCTTGAGGCGCGCAAAAACGTCGCCAAGACCGTGCTGATCCTGGTGGGGATCTTCGCCCTGTGCTGGCTGCCCGTGCACATCGTCCAAATGTGGCGATGGTTCTCCTGGGCAAATTCTCCGGACCCGCCGCCGCCACTGGACATGTTTGCGGCTATGGTAGTGTCCCAGGGACTCATGTACTTCAACTCCTGCGTCAACCCCCTCGCCCTCTTCCTCCTGAGCAAAAGTTTCCGGACGTTTTTCCACCGCTACCTGTTCTGCTGCTGCCGGCGCAGGGCGGACATGCGTAGAGCTTACGAGGGGAGCACGATGAGGACGCTGCAGTTCACCGTCATCCGGCGGGCCAACACCATGTCACGCACCGACACCGCCATGACAGCGATGACGGTCATCTAGAGGGCAAACCCCTGGCCTGATTGGTACGTTGAGTTTCATTTGTTGTGCAGAAGACATTGAGTAACCCAAAGGCGAAGTGTGTCCGGCACTGAACCCCACCTTTGTTTGACAGATACCGTCAGTGAGTAGGATAAAATTCCATGTAAAAGCCAGAATCTACACTGGATATAAAAGTCGTTGTAGACTTTTAAGACTTCACTGAAAAAAACAACTGTACATATTTTCTGACAAAGTCACACAGAATAAAGGGAAATAATAGCAAAAGGTGCAATCAGAAGTTATGCCATCAGAGTAGTTGACTTCATAAGTTCTAACGTAGAAATGGCATATGTTTGAAGCACTGAGTAGTCCTAAAGTTGGTCTGGATTGTGTTTAGAGATTGACCGATGAACCATGTACATGTTACTATGTAACTCTAGTAGTCAGACTATCCTTCAGATCTAGTATGGACAAGTCACAATATTAAATATGAAGTAAAGACAATTTTTATTACACATTAAGCCCCTGTCACACATTCAGAACCTTCCCCCGAACACCGGCCGATCAAGGTTGGTTGAAGTTCGGGAGCAGTCTGACCAGATTTAGGCCACGCCTAACTTTCTATACGAATCGAATGGAATTAGAATTAAATTTGAGTCAAATTTCACCACACTCCAACCTACTTCCGAACACCAGCCAACCACCAGTCAACCATGGCCAGACATCCCGTCCACACCCGAATGTTTGAAATATTTTGAAACATTCATCGGCTGGCGCAGCCGAACAGTACCCGACCTGGCTGAACACCAGCCAACCACAGCCGACCTTGCTCCAGATCTACTCCTAACCATGGTTGGGGGGAGTTCGGCAGTGTTCGGGAGGCCCTATTTGGCTATGTGTGTGACAGGGGCTTTAGAGTGTGACCGGCCAGAACATTATAAATCTTCCGAGAAGGAGGGTTGCTGCAGATTGCAGGGATCAATAGAAGGAAATTGAAAGTTGTGCCTACAGTAGGGTAGACTGGCCGTCACCAGCTATGTCAAAAGTTTATGAATGGATATAAAAATGTAGTCTAGTTATTGAACGTTTTGCAAAACTTTCTTATCTTTACCTGCAACGTTGTCGTGAGGCTTGAAATTGTGTATGTCGGATATTGAATATGTTCATATTGTTTATGAAATGAAGGGTACCGTATGTGTGTACGTCGTGGTTATCAATGATTGGAAAATATGTTATTGAATTGTATAACAATATTGAATTGCATAACTAAAGTGTGTCCTTTTGCAAGACAATCCAAGTGACTAAAAGAAACTACCATATTCCCTCCGTGTTGTAAGTAACCATTCTTAGTGTATGCATATTTTGTGAACAAAAAAATTGTATGTTGTAAATATGTTAAACCTGAAAAAATTAGTAGCCTGTCCTTTGGAACATTGTACCAATTTGGTCAGACATTCGAAAGAGTTATATCTTCCAGTGCTTGTCAAACAGCCAAGCAAACCTTTCTAATTCAAAGTGTTATAAATTGAGTCGGAGGGATGGAAAGCACTGAAATCGAACCGGCGTTAGTTGATGGATGGACAGGGTGTGAACAGATTGACCAGAGGTTTTTATAATATGTGATGTATCCGCGATTTCACACGTAGGTGGTGGGCAATATATTAAACAGAGTTTTCCAATGTTAGGCCACAGCAAGTAAATTTTATGGATGACATTCTCCACAGGCTCCAAATTTAATGCAATTGGGCGAAAAAAAGTAAGGCGAAAAAAACAAGTTTCCGACATTTTTGAATTTGGAGGTCGTAAACCTTGTTATACAAGAATTGAGGTGACAAAACATGGTATCACAACCAACAGGTCTTTTATTCATGTATTACTATTACCCGTCCTTGTAGATGCATATATATTTTGATTAACGTTACTAGAACAATATTGTAGAAAAGAGCTTGATGTACCATCATGGGCAACTACTACTAGTATACTGGGTATTCATATGCGATGGAACACCTTAGACTGTCAACACTTGCCATCAACGCGAGCAATTGTGCCTCAAGTTTGCTGGATCCCTGATGGTCTCTGAACCGAAAGACGTTTACGACATATTTGCCCATTATCGGAATGTTGACCACCGTCAGAGGGCAACAAATTTTTTTTTTAAATCAGGCGAAAATCAATGCGCGCGCTGATGTCATCCATAACAATTACTTGCTGTGGCCATATTTTGAATACACATTTCATTTTGTAAAATTCTGGCCCTCCTGCTATTTTGTTTGAATGGTGCAGTGATATGTTCTTGAAAATAATCCATAAATATGGGTAACTTGTGTTTGCTGACGAATGTTAGATAAGTCTTTGAAAAAGTACTATCTTTATGCTTCCCTGTATATAAGCACTAGATATATAGTTTATTTGTGGTATCACAACATTTGAATAATGGGCACCTCTTTTATTATATCGAACATAATCTGGAACTCATCTATCTTCATGACGCGGTGTACACTGTGAAAATCAAGTAGATCGAATATGTATACTGGAGTAGTTTTGTGAAATAAAAGAAATAAATTCTGTATGAAAAACCGTTTGCTGAGTCTGCACCCATTATTGAGAGAAAGCGAGGTAATGCTAGGAGTAGGAAGACAAAAAATTAGCTAGTAGTCGACTGCTGTAAATGGATAATAACAAAGCAAGCAAAGTATTTGATTCTCATTCTGAGATGATATTTTGTACTGTTCAATCAGTTCAGATTCATGAACAGCTCAGACTCTGGTGTAGAAGATTTCCAGCAAATAGACTCTAGTTATCATTAAGGGCCATTGATTGAGATGTGTAAACAAATTTATCTATCTATTTTAATTAACAGAATACAAAACAAGTAGTAGTATCTATAGTCATTTTATTATTCACTGTTATTTTATCATGTCCTATGTCCTTGCAATTAGCCTTCGAGCATGAATTTGCAATAAACTTTCTATAATATGAATCAGAACGCGTCACCTAAATTTACCCGGATTCTGAACGTTTCAGGCTTAGACTTAACTGTTAAAAGTGTGCCAAATTGAAGAGTGCGGTTCCATCGTCTCTAACAGACCAAGTCATTGTCTTTCAACTCCTGTTAATCTTCCGCTTTCGCACCAGTTCAGTATGCAAGTCCCAACACGACTGCAATCAACGGATCTTTTATATCTCCCTACAGAATAAGAACCAGCTTTATAAGACAAACAATCAACTTCCTGATACGGAAATCTTCCCACAAAAGAATTACCAAACCGCCCGATATTTCACTTCAATCGCCTCGCCAGGAACCCAACAGAAAGCTGTCGCTGAAGAGGTTCATCAGTCACGTATAAATCACATTTAGTAGAATATTCCTACGATTTGAAAGGTAAAAAACACATGCCTCCAAATTTTCTACACAAGTCTCGACCTAGTCCCGTGTTCTCGCAAGACTAGGTCACTCGGTGATCAAGACGTACAGTGGACGTCGAAAATTTGGAGGTATGTGTTTTTTTACCTTTTCAAATCCTCACTGATTGAGGAATATTCTACTAACAGACAGCTGGTATTGCATGTACAGACGTGCTGTCGCTGTCTCCCAGGGGAGGGAACAACAGGTTTAATCGGCGACATCTGAGCCAAGAACATTTAATCAAACCCTCCTGAGTGTAGGGAGCAGATTCTGCTCATCAGCCGCCGGAAGGAGACACGCTGTGCACGTTAATTGGTTTTCCGCGCGCCACCTCATTTGACCACATTCATCACAGATCGAGGCATATTCCCCTGATGTTGAACCATTCTGCTTGTGATTTACACCCCTTCCGGCAGGTTGAACGGAATGTCAAAGATGATAAAGAACCCTTTAAATTCAGTCTCCCTTGCGTACGATTAGGTTTTGTCCGTGGTACTGGATGACATGCAATTTTGCCGTTTTTTTTACCGACGGTAATGTGTAATGTGTGACTTGGTGACCATTACAGCACATTGTACGGCACTGTGAAGGGCCCTGTGTTCCAGGGGGGAGATCCTTAATGGAGGGGAGGTTATATGAGATGATTGAAAACGTAACATTTAACATCAGGACTTGGAAACCTGCCTGAGGAGAATGTCATTGCGAGTTGCGTCTATCCAGGCACGACGAAAAGATGTTACCGACAAGTGATTGTTGTGTAGTTGATGTTTTCGCAATAACCGTGAATACACCGAAGTTTATGATGATTATGAAGCCAATAGCCTAAATCCACGTTAGTTGGAGATATAGTGGGCGTCACTGGAAGACAGACGAAAAATGTCCAGACTATGCATGATGTACAAAATGACTCATAAGTTGGTGGATGTACCAACTACCAAGTACCTAATACCAGCTCAGAAAAGAACAAGAAATAGTCATGCTTCCAAGTACCAGAGTTAGCAACCAAGGATTGAGGTGTTCAAAACTAATTTTTTCCCTAGAACTATCGTCGAGTGAAACTCGCTGCCACTAAGTACAGTAGGGGCATCATCGCTAGATAGTTTTTGAAATGTTTAGAATTAGATGTTCAAAGACTAAGTGTAACAAGTCATTCGGTGTAATGTAGCCAGCTGCCACCCGTACCACGTCGCGTGCTTGCGAAGCTGGTGTGTTACGCCGAAGGGCGGTTATACCGGCTATACAGATACAGAATACAGATAGTCCATGATATAAAGGCCGCTACAAATGGTAAGGAAACCATAATCGCACCGGAATTCAGAGAAACAGTAACTCACTCATTTCCCGCAGCCTTTGAAAGGATTCCCGAGATCGGACGTGCAATGAGTTACGATCTTTCAAGAGAAGAGGATGAACACGTACGTCAACCTCACAATCAATGAGACGCCCTATCTCCACATCTGATCTACATTGTGAACGTAACATGCTTTGCGATGTGTCCTAAATCACAGGGGATATTGGTACAGACAATTCGGCAGCATGGTACTGGCTCGCCTTTTCTTTCCAATGCAGAATTAGCATGAAGAACTACTTTCTATATGACATAAGCGAGTGTCTGATTAAAAAAAGGAAGCCGACAATACATTGACGCCGAGCAACAAAAACGACCACAGACGGAATCAACGACACAAAGTCTTATGGTTGTCTTCTGGGTAACTTATTTAGCTTGCGGTGTCTGTGCATCTTGATGTGTCTGAAACACGGATCCTGTGCATGTTTTTCGCTATCTGTAGAGAACATGAGTGAAATTTTAGACCCTGGCGTTGATAGAAAGGGAAGCTATATCTTTGACGCGTGGTCCAGAAAGTTTAAGTCATCCTGCAATAGCATTACCATGTTACAGTCTCAAGGAGAAGTCTACTAGACATGCTATCTTATTTCTTATCATAAAAAAACTGAATCCGTGTTCTAATAAACATAAAGTTTATACATGTATAAAGAGATTTAACACAGAAGCTACTGAAGATCCTTGGAATTTCAAATTTTCTTATCACATGAATGCACTTGCAAACTTTCTCTTATAACACACAGAACATCGTTGTACATTTTGCATGCGTGCAAGGCATATCCTGCACATTACACTCAATATAGCTTTCTCGTCCATGCGTGTAAACTGCGAGAAGAAGGAACGGTAGCAGGTGAGACGGAAAGGAACGGGAAATGGGTGGAGACGGACGGACGTAAGAGGGGTAAAACTAAAGCCCCTGTCACACATAGCCGAATATGGCCTCTCGAACACTGCAGAACTCCCCACAACCATGGTTAGGAGTAGGTCCGGAGCAAGGTTGGCTGTGGTTGGCTGGTGTTCGGCGAGGTCGGCTACTGTTCGGCTGCACCAGCTGAATGTTTCAAACATCCTAGTGTGGGCAGGAGTTTCGCCATGGTAGGTTGAATAGTGGTTGGCTGATGTTCGGGGAGTAGGTCGGAGCGTGGTTGGCGGTCAAATTTGACTAAAATTTAACTCAAATTCGATTCGATTCGTATCGAAAGGTAGACGTGGCCTAAATCTGGCCAGACTGCTCCCGAACTTCAGCCAACCTTGTTCGTCAATTGGTGTTGGCAAAAGGTTCTGTGTGACAGGGGCTTAACGGTCCAAGCCGCGATGGTATCACACCAGTTGATATTAGGACGATGATTATATATTACTAACTATCTGTGCAAAAGCCAGAGGCAGTAGTGTCGGTACTCCATTTTGTTGCCTGACGTCTAAAACATTGTCAATGTGTTTAAAACACATAATTTCAAAACATACATTGCTACCCACCCTTTGTAACAATAAAGTTAGGTTTGAACATATTCTCCTCTTTGAAAAGGTCAAGAGCGTCCAGTGAGAAATGATTGAACATACAGTAAAAGGTTTTCTTTCCTCCTGAACTCCTGGGACTTTGGAGGCTTGTCTTGCTATTAAATTTACCACTTCAGTAGCTGCTATCTTGCTGTTCGGCAAGAATCGGTCAAAGGTGCTGTTGCCCATGGACGAATCCAATATCTCCTCGCTTTAAGTGTCAAAATGCCACTTGGCTAAAGTAGAAAATACCAAATGTCAAATGCACACGTTTTTTTCATTTTACGATATTGCAGATTGTTCGCTCGTACTTTATGACTAACAACACAGGTCTTAACGCTGCATTTTGTAACATTAGGACGATACAAAAAGTCAATTGTCTGGTCATTTCTTTACAAAGTAAGTTCATCATCATCATATCTTGTCGGCCCACTGCTCCAGCCAGTCCAGGGCTTCCTGGTTTACTTCGTACAGGTCTCGTTTGGTGACAGATGGTCCTAATTCGCAGTCCTGTAGGATGTGTTGCATGGTTTGGGTAGGGTGGCCACATGGGCAGTCAGCTGAGCTCACCCGTCCCCATTTTAACAGATTGTCTCTGGTCCTACCTACTCCACACCTGGCTCTGTTCAGGGCAGCCCATTTCTAGGCAAATTGGTGCCGTGAGGTAGAGACTCACATGGGCTCTGTAGAGCTTCGTTTGGAGGAGGAGGGTCTAAAGTTCTCCACTGGTCCAGTCGGTACGTGGCAGAGTCCTTAGGGTTCAAATTCTGCACGACCATAAATCTCCTGGACAAAGTAAGTTGATTCAGCCCTACTCCATTGCAAACTGAGTGCGCCTCGTGTTGGCTGTTTTAGCACCAACCATAAATGTCAGAAATGCAAAGTAAGTGAGAAATCATTTTTTTCAGACAATCATTCTTTTCAATTAAAACATTTCAATTTTGGGTGCAAAAATTTTACATAATGCCCCTTTTAAATACCCTCATCGTGTTGGTGAATGTGAAAATACCTTCTTCATCCGACCTTGGAAACTTTTTTGTCGTATTTTTATAGTAATCAAACACACATTGCTACCTTGCTGTAAATTTGAACCTCTTAAATAAGCCAGATAAAAGCAGCTTTGTGTGCAATGAATTCTGTTATCTTCTAAAAAGAATATATTTCTCTCAAATCTCATTCAAAAGCGGCAAAATGTATTGGATTAAAGAAAAACATAAAACTGTGGGGGTGGTAAACCACTTCCATAAACCTTCAATGACCATAGCTTCCCGGGATTTCCTGTAGGGCCCCATGGGCATCGTGTTATGAGCAACATATCAAGCGAAATAGGCAGACCTAAATTGCCTTCGTGTTCTCCCAGCTCCCCAAGGCCGAGAAACGTTCATATGTGGAATCACGAGTTACACACGAGGCCTAGAGAGGTGAAATTGCCTGTCTTAACTTTCAATTTAATCCGTTTTTTTTTCGTTCGAACCTTTCATAAATGTCAACCTAATAAAACCCATCGCAACATGTATGGTCTTTACACGGGCTTCTCGGAGTTACTTGTGAAATATGAGCTTACGGTGGATTGACGGAATGTCAGACAGTAACCAATTTCTAGGGACCTCATTTGCAAGCTCTTATTACATGTGAATAATGTGTACATTTTATATATGAAAAGTTTCCATCAAACATTGTTTTCATTAAGGTCTGCACGAGTGTATTAATTTCAGAGACAACAGCCCACCCATCTGTTGTCACAAGGAGTGGACTGAAAAACAACTGTCGATGAAGACGACACTCTTCTTCTTCTTCTTCTTCCAGTTACTTGTCCAACTTCAGTTCTGTATTATAAGCTCCATCTGTTCTTACACTTACAGCTATCTTAGAAGAGAGAAGTTGAATCTGTACATACCAGTATGTATATGTATATGTATACTTATATGTAGTAAGATATCAGACTTGTATTGCTGTTGTTGTACATAGAACTTTATCACCATGACCTGTACTTAGCTTGTAAGAGTATATTCGTACAATAAAGTTCATTCATTCATTCATTCATTCATTCATTCATTCATTCATTCATTCATTTATTCATTCATTCATTTATTCATTCATTCATTCATTCATTCATTCATTCATTCATTCATTCATTCATTCATTCATTCATTCATTCATTCATTCATTCATTCATTCATTCATTCATTCATTCATCTGACGATGCTGATCTTTCGTGAACTCCTTGCCATTCATCTAGCTCCTGTCTACTATTGCCATATGCAGAATGGAGCTAATTGATTAATAACTTATTATTCAAGGTAACCCAATTCCTCTTCATTCCTCCAGGGAAAACCTATCAAACCCGTACGTGCCGCCTATCCTGTGCACAGACTAGTGTCAGCCGCTAATTACCAAACACCAATCCATCATTCAAAGGCCGCATTAAATTACGGACCTGTCTCAACTCACCGATGTCTGCCGCCCGCTGCCTACACGTCTGTGAGATTTGTTTCATCCCAGACGAAAAGATGACATATCTAGATAACGAAATGTCCCAGAAGGGAAAATTAGAGCCACTGAGTTTCTTTTTCAGGTGGTTGGATGTGGAGATGAGACGGGCGGTTGGAAAGATGTTGCTGACAGCTCGTGTGTCTATGAGCGAGTGGTGGGAATGGAGAAGTTCGTGGGCAATTATGCCACACTGATTTTATTTTATGGATGACATCCGCGCGGGCATTGACTTTTGCCTAGCTGTTGTAAAAAAAAGAATCATCTCCGGCGAGGCTCTAGCCTGGGTGCCATCCTCCGTAGTCCATGGTAGCTAGTGACAATAGGAACAATAACTACGGAGGATGGCACCCAGGCTACCGAGGCTCCACGGAACTCCAGAATTCAGAACAGTGCCGACTCCGCAACAGACCAGCACGTGCCAGATTGTCGTAGAAGTCGTTATGTACTACCGCAACTCAGTCGCAAAAGCAGTTTTATATTCCTGTGGTTTAGCAGGATATTTCGCTGTATTTTTTCCGCCCTCTTTGATTTGCTTTGGGGTCTCCAGAGAATGTCATCCATAAAATTAAAAAAAAAGATAACGCCAGTGGTGTTGGTAGAAGCATGCTTGGCTGCGTGGGAGTTCATATGCCTGTATTTCTGGGTGTTTGTCTAGATTCGGGGTAGAAGAAAGCCCGCTTGCATAGTGCATTTTGTGTGGGTGTTAAAGCTTTCATTCAGTCATGTTGAAGCTTTACACAGATTGACAAATCTGTTTGTGCGAAAGGAAATCCATTTTGTGGGTTACCATTCGTTTCGCTGAGCACTAACAGGTTTCTCTTTGAATGCAGCTATTCTTTCTCAACCATCAGTACTAGCTGTTACATTCACTTCTCCCGCACACTTGGAAAATCCATTAGCCACACCAATTCGTTTTGTTGGTTCTCGGATTATTTTAGAAAAAAATATAAAGCGACAGGGCGAAAAAAACAGGCCTTGGCATCCTGTGATAGCCCCAAATGCTACGATAGGAGTCATGAAGTCAACATACCAGGCTGGTTTGTAACTAAAACAATGAAGTTTAAACTTTTAATAAAACCACTGCATTAATAGATGGAAAAACTGTTACGACTAGGAAGAAAAATAACTTTCTTTAAGTGTTGAGGCCAAAACATGAGTATTTTGAAGTTGATTCAAAAACTGAATTTTAATTTTTTTCCAGAACCAATTGAGTAAGATGGTGTGGCCTTAGTGTACAACAAGCTTGCATTTAAGTCTTCTTTGTGTCTCTAACAATCATTTTTCGTAAGCAATTAGGCTTCACAGCAAGCATAACACCACAGATACTGGGCTGTTCTGTGCTGTGAGTTATCGAAAGCCCGAAAAGTAATCTACAGCGAAGGACAGTTGGGCTACGCTAACCGTTTCAGATATTCCTTTGAACCCCCCCAACTAGTTAACTACTACAGCCCAAACTTAAAGCTGCGTTATGTAACATTAGGACGGTACAAAAGTCTATTTTCTGGTCATTTCTTTACAAAGTAACATGAATTAACCCTACTCCATTGCAAATAAGTGCCATTCAGGAAGTGGAGGTGCCAAAATGTGACGCCTTACGAGTGTGTTTAAAAGCTGGAAACACAGGGTGTCAGTCATGTTTGTTTACATTCTGGTATTTTGTGGTGGTACCACAAACTGAGTGGGCATCGTGTGGGCTGTTTTAACGCCAGACAAAAATGTCAGAAATGGAAGATAATTGTACAAATATAATATGTTGAAAAGTGGAAGTAAATGACAACCACACGAAGATTTTTCCAATGAAGATATTTCAATTTTTGGGCCCCTTTAAAGTATCGTTTGGTAAATGTACGTAAATAATAAAGCCGTACCAAACTTGTTTTAGCCACGGTGCTATTAAAACTATAAGTTAGAAATGATCTCACATCCATTCAGCCAGGATTTAATTGGAGTGCGAAAGGTAATTACCTGGATCCACCTCTCAAGTTCCCTCAGGTAATCATGTAGAATACCCCATGGTCCTGCGAATCAGAATATCATGGGGGGTATTTCCGTTCATTTATTGTTGCCATGGTGATATGTAGTTGGATTTGCCACTCATAACTGATGGATGACAAACCTAATTAACCATGTCTCTTGTGTCCCTTTACTTCAGCAACTGACGCAATCAGACCAAGGTGTTTACGGAAACAGACTGTTTTTGCAGCACATGATTTTCGTATTCCAGCGTGAAAATTGATTTTGAAAAGTTATTATTAAATGAAAAATACAGATATATTCAATTAGTAAGGAGTCCGTGGTGTAACACACTATTTGAGAGCAAAACAATTAGTAGAGCATAATAACAGGAATCATTTGGAAGCGTAGAAACTTTCAGACAGCATCTGCCATCTTTCTTCAGCTACTGACGAGGGCAGTCACGTGACCAAGAGGTTAAAAGGTCAACACAGGTCACGTGACTGGACGAGGGTGCTGTACAGAAGAGAAGCCTTTTCCATTACTCGCAAGCACGGAAAGTTAGAAAATAGTTCAAATCGCTTCTATGAAGTCATAAATGACTATGTTGTAGAAAGTACATAGATACAATATATTTATTGCAGTCATACTGGTCTACAGCTATTTCTCACCCAAAACACTCCATTGCAAAGTTTTCGTTTTGTCTTTTCTTTGGGAATCATGTTTATTTGTTTTATTTACTCCCGGGGTTTTCTTTCAATTTGAACACCTGTAGGTGTGTGTCTCCATGAGCCTATGGTATATCTGTACATTCGTTTTATTGCTTTTTTATGACGTACATGGGCATAGTAATTGTTTATTAGAACTTTAACTTTCTACCACGACAGTCGCAGCCTGAGGTCTGAATTGATGTAGTGATATTACAAAATATGACTGTCAACAATAAAAGTAACGAAATAGATCAAAAACATAGCATCAACATAGCTTCAAGCCATATATTTAAGCAGAAGGGGCAATTGGATTTTCAGTCAGTTCGTCAAATTCCAACCCTTCACTTCATCTGGACCACTATCCGGAACATTCGCCATTGTTGTACCTTCCCTGCTTTGTTGTGGTAACAAGAACATCAAACAGAGTTCTCAAGCAAGTTTAAACTGTAATTTCCAACACTACAAATTGGAATTACCCAAATTTTCGACTGTACAACTCCAGTCTTTGTTAAGGAATGAGCAATCCACCGCTTCTGTGATCCAATTTCTTGACTACAGTTCAAACATGCTTCATAATGACTTCTACCAACACAGATGAACTTTTAAGATTAAATCTAACAGGGTTGTTTTGTTGTCTGGGAGTCCCGGGACCGTTTACTCATCCTCGCGCTTCCCTGCGATCCACTAATGGAAGATTTGTCGGCTGTGGGGAGGTTTGGTCACGTTAGGGGTTCGGCACGCTTAAGGTAATAGCAGATTTGAAGCGGTTAAACCGAGGAAAGCTTGGCGGAACGAAAACCGTAAAGCCCCTGTCACACATTCAGAACCTTCCCCCGAACACCAGCCGACTAAGGTTGGCTGAAGTTCGGGAGCAGTCTGACCAGATTTAGGCCATGCCCACCTTTCTATATGAATCAAATTTGAGTTAACTTTGAGTCGAACTTAACTGCCAACCACATTCCGACCTACTTCCGAACACCAGCCAACCTCTAGTCAACCATGACCGAACCTCCCGTTCACTCCCGAATGTTTTTAACATTTTGTCAACAGAAACTCCGATCGGGATCTCTGCCGGTAGTATTGGCGATAGTACCTGCAGAGATCCCGATCGGAGTGTGTAAATTGTAAGCTATTCGCTTAAAAGGCAGTCAGAGCTTTTCAACCTTGATTTATGTCACTTTACATCACTGGATCATCTTGAAATTTAGGATTAATTTGAAACCACACATTAACAGCATCCTGATTGGGGTCTATGTCGACAAAGACTTCGATCGGGATCTCTACCGATTCTACCAGATAGGAGTCTCCTACATATATGACATAAACACAACTGATTGAATATTACAACTGACTGTAGAATAGGGTGGATACTGCAAAATAATCTACACCCATCCCAATCGAGCCGGCCCAATTTGCTCCTTTGATGTCCCATAAGCAGGCTGTTGGCCCACATAGAACTCCCAAGACAACCGTAAAGAGAAAATCACTACTGTAGGAACCTCAAAATCACCTCTAGGAGTAGGTCGTTATTGGGAATCGCGTTATCCGCTTCACATGCACAGGACCAACAAATATCGGTCAGGAATCAACCCGAGATGGGGAAGGATTTAGAGGAAACGTCTCGTGGGATTGCACCGTTCGTCATGGTCCGTTGAAAGGTGCTATTCAGCAGCTCGCCAGCTTAGCGCCACCATTTTTATTACCTTCTCCAGAAGGTTATGTTTTCAGTAGCGTTCGTGTGTGTGTCTGTGTATCTGTCAACACGGAAACTAGAGAAGGCTTTTAAGATTAAAAGATGTATTGTCTTGACATTTGGTAGGTGGGTAGATCTTGATGAGACCTCTCAATGATTAGATTTTAACTGGCGCTTGTTATGGTACTGCAGAGGAATTTCCGGTTTTGGTATCTCGTGATCTGGACAAGCTAGAGTCAACAAATTTAGGTGGTAGATAGCTATTGTGCTCAGAAAGAACTGACGTGACTTTGGGCCCTCTATCAGCTTGCACTGAAGCTGCAATGGCGTTTGTTTAAAAATCTTTGAAGGAGGATAACTCAAGAACCGATTGACGGATCTTCGTGATTTTTGGTATGTAGGTAGCTTAAGTGATACTTGACATACTTAAATGAAAATTGTGCAAATCAGAATCTAATTTGAATAATTAATGAAGAAATTGTATAAATCTACTTCGGTCTATGAGAGGATTATTAAAACCTGTGACATATGTACAATGAGAAACATTTTGATTTATCAGTCATAAAGGTTATCATCAGTTATTGTTATTTTTGTTGTATTGATTATTATCTCTTGTTCTGTCCTCTCCTCTGTTTTTTAATTTTGGCCTTTTGCAGATGTGTAATAAAGCTGAAATAAATAAAATAAATAGAAATAGAAAACAATTGGCGAAGGTATGAGATCGTGGAACTCTAGTTACTTCTGCTCGTGTTTTACTGAAGCCATGTACCTATTCCTATAGATACTAAGCCATGAGCTATAGCACATTGCTTTTTATGTGAATGTGTTCAGAGGACGGTGTTAAATCTCCACCATTGGTAGCTGTCCTCTAACGTGTGATTTAATAACAGCTACGCCGAAAGGAAAGTACAGAATTCCATCACCTATATATGGTACCAAGGCTAATGTCATTCATTTGTCTTATCGGCAATGCTGGGCAGTCTCTGCGTTTAGGACTGCATCCAACCGTGACCTGTAATGGATTCAATTAATCAGGAACAGAAAAGAACAAGAAGTTTACAGCAGAATTCGACATTGGTGCTTCTCCTACATACATTTACTTAATCCCCTGTCACACATAGCCGAATATGGCCTCCCGAACATTAGCCGAACTCCAACCATGGTCAGGAGTAGGTTGGGAGCAAGGTCGGCTGTGGTTGGCTGGTGTTCGGCGAGGTCGGCTACTGTTTGGCTGGGACAGCCGAATGTTTTAGAATGTTTAAAACATTCGGGTGTGGACGGGAGGTTGGGTCATGGTTGGCCGGTGTTCGGGAGTAGGTCGGGGCAAGGTTGGCAGACAAATGTGGCTCAAATTTAACTCGAATTTGATTCGATTCGTATAGAAAGGTAGGCGTGGCCTAAATCTGGTCAGAATGTTCCCGAACTTAAGCCAACCTTGGTCGGCTGGTGTTTCGAGGGAAGGTTCTGAAGGTGTGAGAGGAGCTTATCTGACAGGCTGCAGACGAAAATTACGAAAGTTCGAAAGTTACTTTCAGCAGAGTACCCTTCAACGTGGGATATCCGTCATACTAATTAATGCCAGATATATTTGTCTTCCTCAAGAAAGCAAAGTGTGCATAATGTAGCCTCTACCAGGCTTCAGAGCTGGAAAGAGTAGAAATGTGTCAAATGGACAGATAACATGCCAGGGGAGGTAGTCTGTTTTGTAAATACGATTTTAATGGAAAATTAACAGATTTCATGTCATCATGCAAGTTGATTACAATAAATCTGAATCTGAATCTAGTCCGCTGAAGGAGTACAGAGCGGCAAACTTTTTTTACTTTTTTAGCGGACCAACTCCCCTGGCACTGTCTATTCGGCTAATTTCTATTCTCTGCAACTGCCTCTGAAGCCTGGTAAAGGCTATGCATAGTGTACCAACAGTTCTTTTCTAAGAGTCTAGAACCTTGTCATGTCCAAAAAGTTCCTATTGTATCCCACACCATGCCTATCTATTTTTATGCCTGAATGGGTTAGGGTTAGGATCAGGCACGGTTCTTGATAGTCTCTGCGTATCCAATAACGTAGATTTGCCCCAGGCACGGTTCTGGATACGCGTGGACTATCCAGAACCCTGCCTGGGGGTAGTTCTGGATAAAGCACGGTTCTGGATACAACAGTACCCCTGCTATCAGTGAAGCGCCGCTTGTTGCAATATGCAAAGAATGTTTCAGCAAACTTACGTTTCCCCTGGCTCAGAGAAAAAGCCATTAGGAGAGCGGAAAGTACGTTTACTGTGTGAAAGAGCTGGATGAAAGCTTCATGTCCGCTGTAATTGTGAGAAGCTTCAAATGTGTTTTAGCTAGCAGGCTTCTCCTTAAAACTTCATTTTCCCGAGGCGCCGTGCAAAAGGCAAAACACATCATGCAAAATGACAGACCGAGGAGCTTTTTCCGAGACCTGCGGCGCATCCAGTGTGCAAAAGCGTGGAATAAGTCGTCTTACTCTCCAGTGAGCCAATCGCATTTGCGGCGAGCTTTCAAGGTGGACGCAATATTATCAGCTGCCTTCATTGTGAAACTTCCTTTTCTTTAGCCACAAGGCAAAAAGACATTAGGCGTCAAGCACGGAGCTATTAGGGCACCGGCTGTGACATTCACTACACAAAATCGTCGCACAAAACTTTCATTCCGTCCAAGAAGTTGTGATTGCGGAAAAAGCTTCGAAAATGGAGGCAATGTTTTCAACTCACTTAATCTTGAAGCCTTAGTTCCCCGAGGCATAGGGTAAAAGCACATTAGACAAGCTATTTGGACAACAGCTCCTGTAGTCAGACTGTAAAAGCGCTCGGCAAAAACTTTCCAGACAACGTGAAACTCTGCAATTATGTATTGTGTGTTGTGTCTAAACCCCTGTCACACATTCAGAACCTTCCCCCGAACACCTACCAACCAAGTTTGCATGAAGTTCGGGAGCAGTCTGACCAGATTCAGACCACGCTTACTTTTTCTATACGAATCGAATCAAATTTGAATTAAATTTGAATTTTGGTTTACATTTGACTGCCAACCACCCCCGACCTACTTCCGAACACCAGCCGAACCACCTGTCCACACCCGAATATTTTAAACATTTTGAGACATTCGGCTGGCGCAGCCAAACAGTAGCCGACCTGGACGAACACCAGCCAACCTTGCTCCCGACCTGCTCCTAACCATGCTTGGGAGTTCGGCATTTTTCGGGATGCCATATTCGGATTTGTGTGACAGGGGCTTTAACGGTTTCAATCGGAACACTGAAAGCATGTTGAAACTCAGTAACATTCTTGGATTGTGCAATAGAAGTCGGAGTGTTTGACACTTCTGGTAATTGTGCTAGCCACAGCAGATGCTCTATATCTAAAACCAATACATGTGTGACTTGTGAACTTGTCATTCATTCTGAACGCCGTGCACTTTGTGATAAGAGCTTGAACATTTGTCACAGACGAGATGCTCGCCACGGCAGACATTTCATGTTAAGCCCCTGTCACACATAGTCGAATATGGCCTCCCGAACACTGCCGAACTCCCCCCAACCATGGTTAGGAGGAGGTCGGGAGCAAGGTCGGCTGTGGTTGGCTGGTGTTCGGCCAGGTCAGCTACTGGGCCAGCCGAATGTTTCAAAATCTTTAAAATATTCGGGTGTGAACGAGGTTCGGCTATGGTTGACTGGTGGTTTGCTGGTGTTCGGGAGTAGTTCGGGCCGTGGTTGGCAGTCAAATTTGACTAAAATTTGACTTAAATTAAATTCGATTCGATTCGTATAGAAGGTAGGCGTAGCCTAAATCTGGTCAGCAGTTATATGTACCAAAAAAAAGGTCATGTGCACATAACAAAGATCATATGGTTATTTTAGTGTGGTGCTGGGGGAAAATAAAACGGTATGAAAAAAGGGATAGAAAATCGTTTATGCTCACAAAAGAGGGACCGCAAAGGCGATTAAGCCCGTCACACGTTCAGGACCTTTCCCGGACCTTGCCTCCGAACACCAGCCAAACAAGGTCGAATTTGAGTTAAATTTGAGTCAAACGTGACCCCCGAACACGCCCCGACCACTGCTGCCCTACTCCCAGACAACGGCTCAGACACCAGCCAAACACCAGCCAAACATGGCCGAACCTCCCGTCCACACCCGAATGTTTTAAACATTTTTAAAAAGTATTCTGCTGGCCGCAGCAGAACAGTAGACAGGCCTGGCCGAACTCCAGCCAATCACAGCCGACCTACTCCTAACCATGGTTGGGGGAGTTCTGCAGTGTTCGGGAGGCCATATTCGGCTCGGTGTGACAGGATCTTTAGAAAACTAGACTAGTGTTCAAGCTTGCTGTCTGTTTCGCTGTGGTTTCAACAGTCACAGCCTCTACTGTACCGGGTTTAATCAATCACAGCGATAAATCGGTAGTACCTTTTAGCCAACTTAAGGTAGACTAATCAGTGATACATACACACGAAGTGCTTCTACGGATAATAAGTATAATTCCCACGGGCAGGTTTTACCCACTTAAACGTGACCGCAGGTTCTTATGGAATCTACAAGTCCGTAGTGTATTGCAGTAATGAAGTTGACCTGATGAAAGCATGGCTCCAAGCTACGCAGTCTAGCAGTCTGCCCAGACGTGAGTAGTGTAGTAGACGCAGGGTGAGGGTCCTTATTCTGGAGGCATACATTCGCAATTCGTATGGCCTCTGCATATCTCATTTTATTAAACTAAAATTAACCTGATGAAAGTATGACTTCAAGGTACGCAGTCTAGCATGCTGGAGTCTGCCAAAAAAGCAAGACGTGAGTAGTGTAGTAGACGCAGGGTAAGTTTCATATTCGGGAGGCATACATAAGCAAAATGTATACATCTCTCTTTTTTTAACTGACTTTTGGGATAGTTACTTTCATATTTAGACAGAGCGGTACAGACAATATACTTCATAGAAGTAAGAAACAGAAACAGAGTATATCTAAATTAGCAAGCCAAACATTACGTGTAAAGCCCCTGTCACATATTCAGAACTTTTCCACGAACACCAGCCGATCAAGGTTGGCTAAAGTGCGGGAGCAGTCTGACAGATTTAGGCCACATTTACCTTTCGATACGAATCGGATCGAAGTTGAGTTAAATTTGAGTCAAATTTGACTGCCAACCACGCCCGACCTACTTCAGAACACCAGCCAACAACCAGGCATCCATGGCCGAACCTCCCGTCCACACCCGAATGTCTTAAACATTTTGAAACATTCGGCTGGCGCAGCCTAACAGTAGCCGACCTGGCCAAACATCAGCCAACCCAGCCGACCTTGCTTCCGACCTACTCCTAACCATGGTTGGGAGGAGTTCGGCTACTATTCGGGAGGCCATATTCGGCTATGTGTGACAGAGGCTTCACGTGTAAGATAGCTTCTCTTTGTAGGCAATTCATATTCCTTGTACGTGAATAAAAAGATCAAAAAGATATCTCCATGGCCCAAGGCACTGTCATCCTGACCGCTGACCTGACTCCCATTAAACCTGAATCGGTGCGCTGCCAGTATCCCACCCAGTATCGCTTCCATTTATTGATCGCAGCATGGTTTAAAAGATAACATATGAATAACTTCTGATGACATGCATCGAATCTCAAGGACTTTCTTATTACCCCCATGAAAAAATGGAGGTATTGTTTTGGTGTGTGTGTGTGTGTGTGTGTGTGTGTGTGTCTGCGTTATTTGTAGTCAGTATAACTTAAGAAGGCCTTCATGGATTGTGATGATATTTGTTATGTCGGTAGGTCTTTGAAAGACAGAGGTCAAGGTCAAATGTGGGCCTCCTGGTACTGCAGCAGAATTTCCTTTTTTGTATCTTTTGTCCTGGACATGCTATATGGTCTTGATTTTTGGTGGCAGATAGCTTTTCGTGTCAATAACAGGTGGTCTGTCCCCCTGGCTGCCTGTTCTGGAATGGCAGGGGAGTTTTTGATTTTCTATGGCAGTTTATTCACTCTTACTCAGGAGGAGGTTCACACAATTCAACATATAACCAGTCAGTGTCCAGCACAACACATCTTTATTTGTAATATTGTAAGAAAGATGTGGGGTGCAAATGATATGCATGGTGCAGCCTTCATTGACCATTCTTAGTCAAAGTCAAAGCCAGTTGGGTCATATGTGGTATAACGCCACACAACGGTGTCTCCTTCGTGCAAATAAACCCAGTCAACTCCTGCAAAGCAAGAAAGACACACAGATGAGTTCTATTCACATCAATTCACACATTTGCAATGTTCGCTCTTTCTCTTGACTTGTATAATTAGTGTCACAGGACTTTTTCTTTAGGTTCAATCTGATGGAATCTTGTCCTGGATGCCCACAGTCTATTTCCAGATAGAAAGATACATTTGCTTCGTTTTACATTCTACGAAGCAAACAGCGTCACACAACGATTTTCAATGTTTGCTCTTTCTCTGACTTGTCCAATTAGTGTCACAGGACTTTTTCTTTGGGTTCAACCTGATGGAATCTTTTCTTGGCTGCCCACAGTTTATTTTCAGACAGAAAGATGTATTTGCTTCGTTTTACAGTCTACAAAGCGAACAGCGTCACACAATGATTTTCAATGTTTGCTCTTATCTCTTGACTAGTCCATTTAGTGTCATAGATAGGACTTTTTCTTTGGGTTCAACCCGATGGAATCTTTTCTTGGCTGCTCACAGTCTATTTTCAGATAAAAAGATGCATATGCTTCGTTTTACATTCTCCAAAGCTAACAGCATCACGCAGGGATTTTCAATGTTTGCTCTTATCTCTTGACTAGTCCATTTAGTGTCATAGATAGGACTTTTTCTTTGGGTTCAACCCGATGGAATCTTTTCTTCGCTGCCCACAGTCCATTTTCGTTTTACATTGTCCAAAGGAAACAGTAGCACACACAGATTTTCACTATTTTCTCTTATCTCTTGACTTCTATAATTAGTGTAATAAGACTTTTCTTCAGGTTCAACCGGATGGAATCTTTTCGTGGCTGCCCACAGTCTATTTTTAGATAGAAAGATGCATTTGCTTCGTTTTACAGTCTACAAAGCGAACAGCGTCACACAACGATTTTCAATGTTTGCTCTTTCTCTGACTAGTCCAATTAGTGTCACAGGACTTTCTCTTTAGGTTCAACCTGATGGAATCTTTTCTTGGCTGCTCACAGTCTATTTTCAGATAAAAAGATGCATATGCTTCGTTTTACATTCTGCAAAGCGAACAGCGTCACACAGCGATTGTGGCCGGAATGACAACATTACTGGAACATCTACATCTGTAGGCAGAGAAACCACCTGTGTAAATCCCTTAAAAGGGCATATAATGTAACATTTTTGCACCAGAATTGAAATATTTTAATTGAAAAAATTTTCATGTGATTGTAATTTACTTCGACTTTTCAACATTTATGTGCAATTATCAACATTTCTGACATTTATGGCTGGCGCTAAACAGCTCACACAAGGCGCACTCGTGGCAAAACCACAAACTACCAGAAGGTAAACAAACATGGCTGACAGCCGGGTTTCCAACTTTTAAACACGCTCGTACGGCGTCATATTTTAGCACCTCTACTTCCTGAATATCACTTATTTGCAACGGAGTCGGTTTGGTTCAACTTAATTTGTATAAGAAAATTAAATTTTTGTATGGTCCTAATGTTACATAATGCACATACGCAGAAGAATGAACAGTGAAAATAGAATATGCAATGTTGCAGTACAGTGTGGTGTACCTTGGACGTGGGGCGCGCCATTTATGTCCTCAAGCTGCCAGAAGGTGTTGACATTGTCGTCTGCAGCCAGGTTGTTAATGGACGTGACGTGATGACCCCATTGGGCATGGTAGGTCGCCTCGAACCTGTTTAGAACAAACAGGCGTTCAAAGGCATATATACCATTTCCTAATGATACAAATACATATATACCATTTCCTAATGATACAAATACATATATACCATTTCCTAATGATATGTTCTTCTTAAAATGAAGAAAGGAAAAGATTAATTAGTTCATGTAACAACGAAATAACATTACCTAAAACAAGTATAGAAATATTCAACGTACTTCTATCATGTCTGGAGTCTGTTTCTGTTCACCAAGGCCGACATATATCTAGTATACTAAAGAGAAACCGTTTCATAAGAATGTGAAACGTGCTATTCCATCATGTCATGTATTGAATAATTATGTTAAATTAGCACACTAGTTTAAACAATTTATATTTGTTAGCAATTCATGTTAATTGCTATACATTGTGCCTGATGCAATTGTTGTGCAATAAACTTTGACTTGACTATTATTTGTTCCTGGGTGTTGGCGTGCTCTTATTTGCTCGGAAGTTTGTACAAGAGTTCGCGCATACGTGGATGTTTGCCCTTGACAAAGAGTTATCAACATGTCTAAAATTAACAAGTTTTTCTAGTACGATATCGTCCAGCGTACACAAAGCACATATTCCCAGGCGTATTTTCAATTTGGGGAGGACTCAGTGTCAAGCCCCAAAGGTGTGATGATGTAACATTTTTGCAGAAAAAAAATGAAATATTTCAGTTGAAAAAAACTTTGTGTTAACTTTACAACATATTTGTGCAATTATCTCACATTTCTGACAATTATGGTTGACGCTAATACAGTCCACACAAGGCACACTCAGTTTGTGGTGCCACCACAAACTACCAGAATGTAAACCTAAAGGCCATGCGGAAACACAGACACACACACAGACACACACATACCAAAAACAATACCTCCAATTTTCATGGAGATAAACACTATCATTAACCACAGCCCTCTACGTGGCTTCTTCTATCTTTTAACTAGTACATACGTGAAGTCAGGAATGGTCTCTCTTGCAATCAGCATCAACTTGTAGACGGACTGGCCGGCAGGCATGGTGACCACAGTGGTGTATGGGACCCAGGTCGGATCAACGTCATTCAGAACTTGCAAAGTCACATGGGCTGTGAGAAAATATGAAGGAATTGCCTCTACTGTCAGGTTAAATCGAGGGATTATGACTAGTTTGGGGAATAGAGTTTACATCCTAGGTCTTGTCCAAACTCAGTTAGGACCACTTAGGTGTTGTTTTTTTTACTTTCAGGCCACACCAATTTGATCAATTGGTTCTCTGATTCTTTTTTCTGATGTTTGAATTCAAAGGTTTAAATTATAAATCAGCCTGGTATATGTTGACTTCATGGCTCCTATCATAGCATTTGGGGCTATCATAGGATGCCTAGGCCTGTTTTTTTTAGCCCCGTTGCTTCATTGTTTTCTGAAAAAAAAAAACGTCCGAGAACCAACAAATTAAATTGGTGTGGAGTTAAATCATACTTTTACATTATGTATAACATAGCCATGCCTTCAAGTATAGCCATGCCTCCAGATCTAGCTATCAACCAAGGATTGAGGTGTTCAAAAACTCATTTTTTCTAGAACAATCGTAGAGTGGAACTCGCTGCCACCAAGTACAGTAGGGGCATCGTCACTAGATAGTTTTAAACAATGTCTAGAGTTAGACTTTCAAAGGTTAGGTGTAACAGGTCGTTCGGTGTAATGTAGCCAGCTGCCGCCGCGCCGCGTGCCTGCGAAGCTTGTGTGTTACACCGAAGGGCAGTTATACCGGCTATACAGATACAGATACAGAACATTACAATAATAAAACTAAGAGTTACACACATCCGATGTTTGTCTCTGAACTCAAGGAGCCCAGCCGTAGTACCAGTCTGGTATTGGTCCATTCTGTATGAAGTGGGAGCGGGATAGCTGCAAGTATGTTTTTTTGTAGTAAAATAACTTTGGTAACTCTAAAGGGCTTACTTACCTGACAATGTGAAGTCCGATGCCAGCACAAGCACCAAAAACCACAAGGGAAATTTGATGCAGCTCACCATTGTTGCAGTCGTAGGGTTTACTCTTGTAACAGTGTTTTTGTAGTATAGAACGGCGAAGTTAGATATCCGTAGTTGACCCTTACTGCTACAGTGATGTCAACGGATACAAACAGTGCTCAGGCCTTTCCTTTTTCCGTTAACAGGAAATGGCGAATATTGGCATTGTTAGGCCATGTTGATTTAATTATATGGATGACATCTACATGAATTTTCGTCTGTTTAAAAAAAACGCTTTCTACCATACTGTAAATCGTACAAAGCAGCTGCAAAATGAGCAAATATATACAAAAAATAATTTCAAAAAAAATATTGGATAACGATACTAATGTAGAATGCCAAAATCAATTCCAAAGAAAAAGAAGAAAATGTAAAGAAATGAAAATGAAGTCTATTATTCACCATACCACACTCTGTGTGTTTAGTCATTTGTTCAACCCTCATGACCACGTAGATTTCATAATTAAAGCAACTTGTTGCCAAACTTTCTTTAAATTCATATGCTCGGGTTTCCAGAGGATGTATCCATATAAAGAAATCAACATGGCCTTATCATGAACTCCGTGAATAATTTCATTAGGTTGGTAGTAAATAATTGAATAGCAAAATGCTTCATTCACAACCACTAGTTTAACAAGAGCCGACGTTTCGATGACCGTCTGTCATCTTCATCAGGGATAATATGACTGGTTTACTGTGTACGGAAGCTAGGTGTTACTGGTTCACTGTGCACCGAAGTGCATAGTGAACGAGTAACACCTAGGTTTAGTACACAGTGAACCAGTAACACCTAGGTTCAGTACACAGTGAGCCAGTAACACCTAGGTTCAGTACACAGTGAGCCAGTAACACCTAGCTTTGGTGCACAGTAAACCAGTATCACCTAGCTTCAGTGCACAGTGAACCAGTAACATCTAGCTTCAGTACATAGTGAGCCAGTAACACCTAGCTTCAGTGCACAGTAAACCAGTAACACCTAGCTTCAGTGCACAGTAAACCAGTCATATTAGCCCTGATGAAGATGACAGATGGTCATCGAAATGTCGGCTTTTGTAAAACAAGTGGTTGTTAAGAAAGAACTTTGTTATTTAATGTTATCATGACCGTTCGCCCATTAAACCTTGACCGGTACGCTGATATGTAACTGGTCAACCCTGTATCTCGGGCATTTACAGGTATAGATCGCTGGATGTTTTCATAGATAACACATTTTAGCTGTAATAGTAATGAATATGAATTCTTCACGGTAACCCACGGCGTCTTTCAAAGACTTAAATTTATTTTTAACTAAAGAGCAAAATTGATTTTAATTTTCTTTCCTACACACTGCCTCTAGAAATAGACAGGTCGTCTGTTGTGGTATTTGATGATTATACTGGTAGCTTGTAGCTATCTAAACCTATTCCCAGTGGAGGAATACAAGCCGTCTGACGCATGAAACACAGTCTTTATTTGACTTTTTCTTTCTCTCACATTCTCTCCATCACTGACACAAGTACAAGTACTGTGTTACCCTGACCCTGGTGCTGACAGTGTTTCACTGTCCCTGGTACTGACAGTGTTGCCCTGTCCATGGTACTGACAGTGTTGCCCTGCCCATGGTACTGAGAGCGTTTCCCTGTCCCTGACAATGTTTCCCTGTCCCTAGTACTGACAGTGTTTCCCTGTCCCTGGTACTGACAGTGTTTCCCTGCCTCTGGTGATGACAGTGTTCCCTGCCTCTGGTGCTGACTGTGCTTTCCTGGTGCCGACTGTGTTTCCCTGTCACTGGTGCTGACTGTGCTTTCCTGGTGCCGACTGTGTTTCCCTGTCACTGGTGCTGACAGTGTTTCGCTGTCCCTTGTGCTGACAGTGTTTCCCTGTCCCTGGTACTGATAGTGTTTCGCTGTCCCTTGTGCTGACAGTGTTTTACTGTCCCTAGTACTACCAATGTTTTCCTGTCCCTAGTACTGACAGTGATTCCCTGTCACTGGTGCTGACAGTGTTTCCCTGTCCCTGGTACTGACAGTGTTTCCCTGTCCTTGGTGCTGATAGTGTTTAGCTGTTCCTTGTGCTGACTCTGTTTCCCAGTATCTGTCCCCTAGCACTCGGGTGGACTTCAATTTGTTTAGCTTGCGATGGTTTAGCTGTGTTTAAGGCCACCTGAACAGTCTCGGATACTACCACATTACAAAGAACATACAAAAAACGAGTCCGTTGGATTTGAGCCCACACGCGCCCTTGACTGTAGCGCATGCATACCTTTTTCCCCAATAACCCTCTATTTCGATTGCATTCTACTGCAGTCCAAAAGCGTCGCCCAGCGACCCATGCCAAAACGGTAGCACTTCCACACAAGTAAGCCTGAAACGCTCCCTTCTTTAAAGGGAGTTGCCTCTGTAGCTACACATCAAACTTTCTTCAAACTTATATGGCGGTAAAATCTGACATAGAGGATCACAGTGGAGCCAGAAGAGTGGCCACTGGAAGGAAGTTCTCACAACACTTCTATCTATGTATGTGTGTGTGTGGGGGGGGGGGGGGCACTTGTATTATTCTAGACTTTCTACTCATGTCTTTCACTGCGAAACTTTTGTGTTATTGTATTTTGGCTACGACCTCAGTTTCCTCTGTGAATAATTTCATCAGGTGGTGAATGATGGAATAGCAAAGTTCTTTATTCACAACCACTTGTTTAGTGAGCCGACGTTTCGATGACCGTCTGTCATCTTCATCAGGGCTAATATGACTGGTTTACTGTGCACTGAAGCTAGGTGTTACTGGCTCACTGTGCACTGAAGCTAGGTGTTACGTTTTGACTGTGTACTGAAACTAGGTGTTACTGGTTGACTGTGTACTGAAGCTAGGTGTTACTGGTTCACTGTGCACTGAAGCTAGGTGTTACGTTTTGACTGTGTACTGAAACTAGGTGTTACTGGTTGACTGTGTACTGAAGCTAGGTGTTACTGGTTCACTGTGCACTGAAGCTAGGTGTTACGTTTTGACTGTGTACTGAAGCTAGATGTTACTGGTTCACTGTGCACTGAAGCTAGGTGTTACTGGTTCACTGTGCACTGAAGCTAGGTGTTACGTTTTGACTGTGTACTGAAACTAGGTGTTACTGGTTCACTGTGCACTGAAGCTAGGCTCTTGTTAAAAAAAGTGGATGTGAATAAAGAACTTTCGACCTCAGTTTCATTTGTTGCCTTTAGTGTATTGTATTCAGACTCGGTACACACGTTTAGACATGATCTATCTCTACTTTATTGACGAAGAAACTCGACTGGGTCGTGATTCTCGTTGTTTCCTGGGAACGACGACAACATCAGCACCCTGGGATGGAGTTATCATCCGGTACGGTGGGTTCAGGAGGCGGGTTGATCAGCTGAAAGTCATTTTCATACTGGTAGAGATAAAGAGAATTATTGTGAAAATTTTGTAAAAATCAATGCAATCTAACACGAGTATTGAAACCACATAGGGCTTTTACAAATAATTATGTTTACCTTCGCAGAAGGAAAACATTGTTGTTGCTCTGTTTCTTCTTCCGTTTCAAACAAGGGCAAAGAGCTTGACCAGACATCTGTCACCATAGTAACTGGTGCTGTAGCAAACACCCCGTGGTGTTGGATTACATTATGTAGCAAGTAGCAGGACAGAGTTGGAGGGGCTGGTCACCATATACATGAATGTGTTTAAGTAAAAGTTTACTACAGAACTCACCGGTCTACACAAATAGTTTACTACAGAACTCACCGGCCTACAGAAATAGTTTACTACAGAACTCACCGGTCTACACAAATAGTTTACTACAGAACTCACCGGCCTACAGAAATAGTTTACTACAGAACTCACCGGTCTACACAAATAGTTTACTACAGAACTCACCGGCCTACAGAAATAGTTTACTACAGAACTCACCGGCCTACAGTATGAGATCACCTGACCGTTACGAACGTGTTGTTCGAAACGTTCAGCCTCCTCATTGGTCCATGGGTGCTGGTTGATGACGTCAATCAGAGTCTGGTTAACCATGTTGGCCGGGTAGTAGATCGGGAACGGGTACTCCCTACAATTTAATTAACGACAAACTTCTTTGATATTCATCCGTGCTTTTAAGACATGAAATGTATATTTACGTAATACCAATGATACAAAAATAGTACTGATATATCAATACATGGCTACAGTTGAATCAAAGGTTACTACATTGTGCATCTGTCAGTTCAGCTCAGCTGCCCGACTGTTCGGCTGCGCTAATTTTCATCTCGTAAACGGTCGTTGCCATTTGAAACGGTCGATGCAATATCGCAAACGGCACGCTCAACACCGTGATGTTTCGTGGTGTAAGGATTGAGGTTTTAGGATTAGGCTTTTTGACCTAGGTTTGATTCTGAGGTAGTCCACTGTCTTAGGGTTAGGGTTTTAGGGTTAGACTTTTTGACCCGGGTTCGAATCCGAGCTTGTGCGAGCTTGTCGTTTTTTTTCAATAACATCTTTACAATTTGTCACGATGGTGTCCTACATTTGCAATTAAATTGTTGCTTTTTATACGTTTTAAATGTTTTTGCCCCTCTAAAAAGTTATAAGACGCTCGGATATGGCATTGACCATTCGGCGATATGGCATCGACCGTTTCAAATGGCAACGACCGTTTACGCGCTTCGGCTGCGCCAGCCAAATGTTTAGAAAAATGTTTAAGGCATTCCGGTGTGGACGGGAGGCTTCGCCATGGTTGGCGGATAGTTGGCTGGTGTTTGACTCAAATTCAACTCAAATTCGATTCGCATAGAATGGTAGGCGTGGCCTGAATCTGGTCAGACTGCTAACCTTGGCTGGTTGGTGGTCGATGTAAGGTTCTGAATGTGTGACAGTGGCTTTTAGGTGTTCATATTCTTTTTTAAATTTAGTTAGAATTTGGGCCTGTGTTTGTAACAACATGTGACATCTCTAACGGTCCAATCTAAATGCTAGTGTCAGACGTTAAGCACTAGTTTGGCACATACCAGTGGGCATAGTAGACACCGAAGAAGGTTGCCTGTTGATTGATGTCCGTCCAGCTGTAACAAAGATCCAGTTTGATCCGCGGGTAGTACTGAATGAAGTTCATGCACATCTCCTCCCTGGAGGCCAATCCTCCCTGGAGTTTGGGAAGGATGAATGTTTAGCTGTAAAATCTTTAGGGTTATTGACTCAGAATCGAAGGTTCTGGGTTCGAATCCCAGGCAGGTCTCATTGTTGTACATGTGTCCTTGGGAAAGGCACCTATTTGCAAGTAGAAATGATTTCAAAGTGCAACTTGCAACGTGTCCACCGTCTTTACATGAATCACAGTATAATCCAACCAATTGCAAATGTGTTACTTTGTGTGGGGATGACAATGGCTGCAAAATAACTTTTCTATCCGAGTTACGTTCAATCATTACCACTTACAAGAGTAGCCTGAGTCCTATCGGTAGTCTTGTAGGTGCATTCAGTGATGAGTTGGTCGCCCTGTAAGACAAAGAACAGAGCATGCTGTCAACAATGATAGGTCAGTGTTGTATAGGATGAAGACTATAGTCTATGTGGTAGATTTACATGAAGTAAGTAAAGCCCCTGTCACACATTCAGAACCTTCGCCTGAACACCAGCCGACCAAAGTTGGCTGAAGTTCGGGAGCAGTCTGGCCAGATTAAGGCCACACCTACCTTTCGATACGAATCGAAGTTGAGTTAAATTTGAGTCAAATTTGACTGCTAACCACGTTACGGCCACTGCTGACCTACTTCGAACACCGGCCAACCATCAGCCAACCATGGCCCAACGTCCCGTCCACACCCGAATGTTTTATAACATGTTGAATAAAAATTGGCTGGGGCAGCCGAACAGTACATTGTGTACGTAGCCGACCTCGCCGAACACCAGCTGACCACAGCCGACCTTGCTCCCGACCTTACTCCTAACCATGGTTGGGGGGAGTCCTGCAGTGTTCGGGAGGCCATATTCGGCTATTTTTGACAGGGTCTTCAGACAAATATAACAATGGTGAACATCAACAATGACAAAAGTAATTGAAATGGACGACTTCTTCCCTTACCTCACTCACGACGACCTCCGGATCCAGGAGTCGGATCTCCTGAAGATCGAAGTCGTAGTTCTCGTCCCGTCCAACGTACGACTGGAACGTGCCGTTTCTGACCAGCTTAGTTCGTACTGCTGTCCCGGCCAGATGAGAGTGGGGCATGGAGGCAAACACGTGAATAGGTTGGCCCAGCGTCTGCAAATACTGTTGTACAGTACAAATAGATAAATTCACCTCAATTCTAGTAGGAGACAACCCTTACTGTGTACAAATAGGTAAATATATCAAAGAATGTTTAGACCTTAGAACTAGTAGTATATGTGATACTTCAAATTCAGCATGTTGATTTATTCTCAGACCTGTACGTAGGTTACTTCATTTGCATCCACTTGTTTCTTTGTTTGTATGTTAAGTTATAGACCTTATGAAAGTCGCTGTACTTTTGTTGTGTCAATATAGTAAGTAGCTTGATATTGCAGAGACGTTGCCATCAATTAAACTCATAATCTGTAAGTCATACGGGCAGTTTTGTGGAATAAGTAATATTATTTCGAACGGAGCATGCACCAGAAGTTTACATGTGACAGTGTCGTGGGAAAAAACAGATATAGATATTATCATGGAAGTTCATCTGTGTTGGTAGTAATCATATGCATAGTACAATGTTAAAATTATTCCAACACAAAGAGTACAGAGGGATCAAATTTTCAACGACCACTGTCGCCTTCATCAGGATAATCAATGACCAAACAGTTCCAAAAGTAATCTCGCGAGAGTTAAGGTTACAGACACGTGACCTTATTCACACGAGACTTTATAGATACGTGACGTGGTAACGTTATACCGTCTGTCGATAGAAAAGTAGATACAGCCATTTCTCGAAATAGTTCTCAACAGATGCTATGGTATATAAATATAACAGAAGAATCTTCATTATTTCAGATTCTTTCATCAACGAATGTGGAAATGCACAAGGAACATGTAAACAAATGCAGACCGTCCACAAACTGTCGAAAAATCTCGCTGCCGCAAGTTCCGCTATGTACACTGGGAATTTTTACCCCCAACCGCAATGCATCACGGGGATGGGAAACTGGTGAATGAAACTGTAACCGTAACTCTCGCGAGATTACGTTCGGAACTGGTTGGTCATTAATTATCCTGATGAAGGCGACAGTGGTCGTTAAAAATTTGATCCCTTTTTATTCGCACAATCAGTTTTGGGGTTCCCAGAGGATGCCATCCATATAATCAAATCAACATGGCCTTGATAATAAAAACCGACATTGATCTAAAATAGGCACTGAAAACCTGCTAGCATGAAACACACAAGATGTTTAGAATTTAGGCCTTACATCGTCTAGACAGTAGCAGAAGCCGGCAGTGTCGAAGCTCTCGGCCTTTGGGGGGATGATGTGGGTGGGAGCGGTGTTGATTCCAACGTCGAGTACACCAGCGTCATATTGCCTCACCATGGGTGTGTAGTAGAACCTCAATCCAGAACTGTCCCGTTCACCTGTAACAAGGACATTCATGCACATTGTGGTCAACCATAACGTTGTTGCTTTAAGCCAAGTGTGATCTAAATTATAAACGCAGGCCGTGAAAGCAAGTATAAACTGGTAAGCCCCTTCCCCCTTTCCACTAGACGGCGACCGTCGTGACCCTTGATTTCATAATTGGAACATAAAGCAAGATGAAAAAGTATGATCTCGAAGACAACACAACATATAAGGCCAAGTGTGATCTAAAACGCAGGCCGTAAGTATAAAATGGTAAGCCCCCCTCCCCCTTTCCACTAGACGGCGATTATATATATTGCTGTGACCCTTGATTTCATAATTACCTTCGTCGAGAAGGTTGTGTGTTAGGTACTCCATATATAGGGGTTGGCGATTTTTTAACAACCGGTTATAACTTTGGGTGTACGTAGTGCATGTATCTTTGTGATATTTGGCAGGTAGGTTGGGGATGGGAGAACGAAGGTCAAGGTCAAATACGGGTAATCTAGCGGCTTTGTACGGTACTGCAGCTGTGTACATGGTTATGATACCTCGTGTTGTGGACATGCTATGCTCATGATTTTTGATTGGGACATAGATAATTGGCAACGGGTGCCTGTTGTAGTTTTCAGCAAAATAGATACTTTTTGTAACTTCCGTGGGCCTTTTGTGGCGGAATTCGACTAGTAGATATAATAACCTTTGATGTTGTGGATGTGTTTCATTATACTTTGTAGGTAGGTTGGGTGTGGGGAACAAGAGGGTCAAGTTCGATTATGGCCATTCTAGCGGCTCTTTCACGCGGCACCTCGATTACAAAAACCCTCCGTATCATATCGGTGCAAAAAAAGGACCGAGCATCAAGACACACTATATGTGTTTGCTTGATAAGCGCAAGATGTACTATTGTATTCAGAAAAATGCCTATCTAATTTTATGTCCAAATAGGGTTAGGATCAGGCACGGTTCTGGATAGTCTCCACATTTACAAGAACATAGACTTTCCCCAGGCACCGTTCTGGATACCCGTGGACCGTTAACCGTGCCTGAGCATGGTTATGGATACAGCACGGTTCTGGATACAGCAGTGTCCCACAATGAGTGACTTACCACTGATCCGATCTGGGTTGTCGTAGTGCATTTCAATCATGACGTAATCGGGATCATCGTCTGTCCCAAGCGGGAAGCCCACATGGTCTGGGTAGGTGAAACCCTATAGAAACAGTAGCGGAGATTTTGGACCATTTATGCAATTTGAAAAGTTGATGTATCAATTTCATAGTATTGTGTGATAGGGATGTGATATTTCTATTTATCAGCCATACGGGTATAATTGTTAGGATGGTAAGCTTAGGACAAGGTGATCTCATTATCTACCTCTCTACACAAGTACAACTAGCCTGGCGTGTGGGATTCAACTGGAATTGATTCACACTATTCGAAGTGGAAAATTATTGAAGTAACAAAGTGTATTCTAACTGCAGTATGACTGCATTCTGAATATTCGTACAGCATTCCAACAGCGTTCGAAACATTCTGATCGCATTTAAGACAGAACCGGAATGGGTCTTAGTATTGAAGTACACCCCGAATTTCTAAGAATGCACTTCGAATAGCCAGGAGTATACAAGAAAAAAAATTTCATTCAGACGGCATTCCGGCTCATTCCGCCTCTAGTGTAAAGAGATGTAACTAGGGTTTCCCGAATGTGGTGTAATTTTGCCAATTCTTCATTCCACCTGGTTCTGCTTGACACCTGCTGATTCGCAAGAAGTGTGAAGCGGCCTTTACCTTCCCTCCAACAGCCCATGCGACCATGAGGGAGTTACAGTTGTTCCATTCATCCGGCATGTTGGGATGGTAGCATTCGTGGCCTCCGTCCAGAATCGGTGGGACTACTCCCAACTTGCACTGGTACACGAGGACGTGGTGAACCAGGCCCTCGTGACCCGGCTGCACGATCGGTTCGATCTATAAAGAAATAAAGAAATAAAGAAATAAAGAAATAAAGAAATAAAGAAATAAAGAAATAAAGAAATAAAGAAAGAAATGTTAGAATGAATGAATGAATGAATGAATAAATAAATACAAAACGGACACGAGATACGTCAAACTTGGTTGGATACCATATACTAGTACTTTTACTCTTCTAACACAACGTAGAGCCTTTAAAGAATAATGGACCTTTACCTTTACGTGCGGACAGAACCGTGCTTTCTCCAGAACTATTCTGGATATCCAAACCCGTGCCCGGGACAAATGTACGCTCCTGAATACGCAGAGACTATCTAGAACCGTGCCTGATCCTAACCCTTACGCATTCAGGCATAGAACTAGATAGGCAAGGTTCTGGCTACAATACGGTCCATTATTACTCACAGAACGAATTGGCTTTAGGACCAGCTGGACAATGTAAATGTTAGAAACTGAGGAAAGACACGGCGTTATGATATTCTTATGATAAATGTCAGGTATTGACTGTACAACATGATCAGAGATGTCAGGTATTGACTGTACAACAGGATCAGAGATTACCTTGACAATATGGTGCTTTCTATCCAACCTAGGCAGCTGCATGGTGCTACACAGGTAAGTTGTGTCCTTCGCAGGAACGAGTGCCTGTAAGGCAACATGGCCATACCGTTATCGTAAAAAACACTTTCACTGCATGAAAAGTGTGATTTACCAATGGTAGTAAATGCCAGTAAAGCCGGGTAACTTCGTAAACAGCACTGGACTTAATGGTAGTGAATGAAATTACTGTCCTTGATTTTTATTTACTACCATAATGATTGTTAAGTCCTGCACTAAACACTACCTGACTTTACTGGCATTGGTAAATTGGATTTTGCCCTTTTAGACACCAGTGACACGTATGGTTATCGTCGATGATTTGCTCACGTTTAAGATTAATTATAAGCATTAAGTTTTTTATAGTCTTTATTTGCAGAATCATGCCCGAAGGCTAATTGCATGTACAGGGTAAAAGAAGTAAAGCAATGCAAATCAAATACTGTCTGATTAATTACTACTACTACTACTACTACTACTACGTTTGCTATTATGGGGTTTGACTTCTTCTTTGAAGGCAGTGGATAAGGAATAGTCCCACGTTCTGCATAATGAGTGGATTTTGTGATCTTAGTAGAAACGTAGTATTTTTGTGATCTTCTAGATGGTAAAAGGATGGGGAGATTGTGGCAACTGTTTGAAATAATCTGTTTCTGTCGTCCTCATCGTGAGTACCCTGGCTAATAAAATTTTCCACTGTATTCATTGGGCAATGTTAACATAATTTCGTAGCGGCCCTTTCTATCTCTAGTGGGTGTGAACTTATTCTTATCTTACATATGGAGGATCGTTTATCAAACCCATTGAGATATAGATATTTATAATATTCATAATTACAGAAGAGTTACTAACGTTTGCGGTGGTCAGGTCAAAGGTGAGGAGACTGCTGTCCTGCAGATCGAGGCTTGGTGGGTTCTTCTGCAGCAGGATGATGCTCTTGGTCCCGCGGGTCCGGCCGTGGTACGTCACGTGCGACACCTGAGCTCCGTTCAGCCCCCCATGGACCACCGGATCGTGGTCGTTGAAGGACCAGATGACTCGCTGGGTGTCTTCCTATGATGGAATTGTAGCATCCAGAATGGTGCTTTACTTAGAAGCATGCTCAGACGCACAAGGAAATTGTTACTCAAGCAACTGGATAAAGTTTGAAAACTGTCAGACTTTCAGATAGCAGCCAGTACTTTTCTTCAGTGACTAACGGAATCTGTAGTTGAACAGGTGCCTACAGTTTTCAAACTCTATCCAGTTGCTTGTGTAACAATTTACTTGTGTATCTCATTACCTGGATGTCTAACCTCCATCGACATGCTCAGGCGAGGTTCTGAATAGCCAGCGCGTATCCAGAACGGTGCCTAGGGCAAATCTACGTTCTTGGATACGCGGAGAATACTAGTATCCAGAACCGTGCCTGATCTAACCGTAACCCTAACCCATTCAGGCGTAGGCATGGTTCTAGATACAATGGAAGTCCGACAAACTTTTTCTACATTTATTTGCTAGTATTTCAATGATTTGTTGAGTGTCAAAGCTTTCAAAAATAAGTAGAGTGTGTTTGTTCTCTTTAGCTTTGAGATATCTAGCCAGTAAGCCTTAGGGTCTAAACCAATAGACGTTAGTATGCGAACAACAAAAGCACATGTCTAAATAGTCAATAGCCAATAAAACACTAAAGAAAACAGTCTGGTGTTAAACTAAACAAGTACGTCTAGAGTTCCACGACCTCATACCTTTGCCAAACGATGAACATTTCTCGTTGATTATGCAAATGAGGTCCTCATTTGTATACATTACATCAGTTGATTAGATTCTCTACCCAAATGACAGGCGTTGCCCAATGGCAGTCTTATCTTACCAAAGAAGGCTATTCTAGTATTTCCACATCAATTTTGCAAATAAGGTACTGATTTGCATAAGTTTAATGATGTTCATCTTCACAAAAGCAGAAACACAGTAGATCATAACACTTACCGTGATCTCCCTGTCCTCCACAGTGTCAAACAGTAGATCCTAAGACTTACCGTGATCTCCCTGTCCTCCACAGTGTCAAGCAGTAGATCCTATAAGACTTACCGTGATCTCCCTGTCCTCCACAGTGTCAAACAGTAGATCCTAAGACTTACCGTGATCTCCCTGTCCACCATAGTGTCACACATTAGATTCTAAGACTTACCGTGATCTCCCTGTCCTCCACAGTGTCAAGCAGTAGATCCTAAGACGTACCGTGATCTGCCTGTCTTCCACTGCCAAACTGTAGATCCTAAGATGTACCGTGATCTCGCTGTCCTCCACAGTGTCAAACAGTAGATCCTATAAGACGTACAGTGATCTCCCTGTCCTCCACAGTGTCAAACAGTAGATCCTAAGACTTACCGTGATCTCCCTGTCCACCACAGTGTCAAACAGTAAATCCTAAGCATGCCCGTAGCCAGGATTTTGCTTGGGGGGTTCTTCCTACTGTCCAAGGGACCAACGAGCCTCTTCGGCGCTAGCTTCCTAGGGGGGTCTGGGGGCATGCTCCCCCGTAGAACCTTCTGAAATGGCATGTCCTGCATTTTTGAGAGGATTTCAAACGGAAAATCAGAGACAAATAGGATTCCAGTCCCGCTTGTGATACAAATCAGTCCACCTATTAAAGAAAAATCTTGGAACTTTAGACAAAAAGTGGATCTTTTTGCTTGCTACGAACTCCCCGACCCCCCCCCCCCCCTGGCTACGGGCATGCTAAGACTTACCGTGATCTCCCTGTCCTCCACAGTGTCAAACAGTAGATCATGAGACTTACCGTGATCTCCCTGTCCCCCACAGTGTCAAACAGTAGACCATAAGACTTACGCTGATTTCCATGTCCACCACAGTGTCAAACAGTAGATCCTAAGACTTACCGTGATCTCCCTGTCCACCACAGTGTCAAACAGTAGACCATAAGACTTACCCTGATCTCCATGTCCTCCCCAGTGTCAAACAGTAGATCCTAAGACTTACCGTGATCTCCCTGTCCTCCACAGTGTCACAGGGCTTGAGCCTCCTGCGGAACCTGAGGACGGTGTGTGTGCCGTTCTCGTACCCAGACAACAGCTCCACGTCCTGGTGGGCGTCAAGCCGTGGCTCGAAGTAGCCCTCCGCGAATCGGTCCTGTAGCACATTCAGAACAGCATGAACTTACTGTTACACAGTACATTTTAACAGCATCATAAGTAGTATATGGATAAGGCCGCTATGTCGTGTTGTAGATGCGAGGCAGTTAGCTGTAGAAAAAGCAGCATGGGATTTTGCAATTAAAGATAATTATTTCTACCCCCCCCCCCACACACACACATACGGTGCATAATTCTATTCGAACATTCATTAATAATCTGTTACTATTGTTTACCGTTATAAAGGCCTGGCCGTCCTTCACCCATCCGATGATGACGTCAGATCCGCTCATGCCACCATTGGGCGACAAGCCGAGTCCGATGTATCCTGTGGTCTGCACATGCGCCTCGAACGTGATGGTCTCGCTGTCGAACTTCCACAGCAGGGTGTACCGGCCGTGCTCGTCTAGAGAGGCCTCGTGGGTGAAATCTCCAGTGTCTGTGATTGGCAGATGACACGCGTTAGGCAAATCACTCTAGGCAAATAATTTCTATACAACGTCATGTGTTTCCCACTGTTAGGCTGGATCCCCTACAAGTTTGATTCTACGAGTAGACCTGTATTGCAAGACCACATTGCAGACTTACAGAGTCAAAATTGTTTAGGTATGTACACTCAGTGCATTGTATGTTGTGAATCATTCTTAAACCATGAATACAGAAAACATAAATTGAATATGCACACAGTCTCTCTTTGTGAGGACATATGCTTGAGTAAACATTAAAGCAGAATTATAACGTTTCAAACAACGTGGCCAGGTTTAAAACTCAACTCAGGTTTAATATAGTATTTTCAAAAAATGTCCCATTTTATGTTGTTCCTTACCACGACTGGAGTACTTGAAGTCCCTGACAGCGCTAAGGATCTGCGAACGGGAAAGAACCAGGTGAACCATTTTCGAGCTTGACCTTCCACAATCGCTACTCACCAAATATTATTAAAATCCAGCCACAGCTTCTTGAGTTATGTTGTACGCATACATACAAACATACATACGTACACAGACTGCTGCAGCACCGTAGGAAAACGGCAGGTGAACCATTTGCGAACTTGACCTTTGTCTTCACAACCGCTACTCATCCACCAAATATCATTACCACGGACAGTCCAATGCAGTACCGTAGGAAAACGACAGATGAACCATTTTCAAAGATGACCTTCGTTTCCACAACCGCTACTCATGTACCAAATATAAAGATCCATCCAGTGTCGAGTTATGCTGTTGACATACATACATACATACATACAGACCCAGACCACAGCCACTGCACCTTTGCACAACCGAAAACATAACTTTTTTGTCGAAGGAAATAACAACAATTTGTTCATGCAGCATACTTTCTACCTGCCCAGTATCACCAATGGCAACGAGAACTTCACCATGGAATATGATATTTGTGTTCTGTACAGTTGTCCTGAATACCTTGATTGCGTAGCATACTATGTATCGCATTAGATAAGGCGACACTTGCTAAAAGCTTTGTTAGATCGTAACAGACCTATGTTTGGTCAACATGGCCCAAACTGCTTATATCAAAGACCTTAGCTCCCATGGACACCATGATCGCTAAGGTCATTTATTGTTGACGTTACATGGGAAACCTTTGTATAAACCCTAAAGCTGCATTATGTAACATTTGGACGATACAAAAAGTAAATTTTCTGTTCATTCCTTTACAATATAAGTTGAATCAACCGTCTTCCATTGCAAATAAGTGCTGTTCAGGAAGTGGAGGTGCCAAAATATGACGCCTTGCGAGTGTGTTTGAAAGTTGGAAACACAGCTGTCAGCCATGTTTTGCGGCACCACAAACGGAGTGCGCCTCGTGTGGACTGTTTTTAGCGCCAACCATGAATGTCAGAATAGTGAGGTAATTGCACAAACATGTTAAAAATTGGAAGTAAATTACAATCACACGAATATTTTTTTCAACTAAAATATTTCATTTTTTTGGTGCAAATGATTACATAAAAAGTTTCAATATCCAGTAGAAAGTGTTATTGACAACAGTCTCAAAATGTGAATCCCCCCACTCACCTGTTCTTCAGGTATGACTGACGCCAGCAGACACGTACAGCCACACAGCAGCAGGAGGAGCGTACAAACACCCCGCATTGTTCACACTGATTGGAGCTGGTATATGGCGCTAATGGTCGTTGTTCTTGTAGAAGGAACACGGATCGTGAGCAGTCACTCCTGAAGTGACTTCAGAGTGTGCCCTTACTTTTATAACATTCTAATCTGATCAACCAGTCGGTCGAAGGGACGCCCCGCCCTCTCCAAACATTGTAAACATAAACTCTGACTCAGGCATCTTTTAGTCAAACACAAACATAAAATAACTTTGCTGTGTGGACGTTTTGACTGTTGGTACGCATGTGGATGTTGGTCTTTGTTTACTTGGACTTATATTAAATGCACTCTGGGATGGACTGAGGCAGTATTGTAGACTAGAACTGTAATCGTGTGAATGTTAGTCATTTCTTTACTTGGACTTATGTACTATGGATAAAGATAAGTTGAAGGTGATGTACTATTTGATTAAGGCAGTATCGTATACTAGAACTGCCGGCTTCTGTATCACGTTAATAGACAGCCTTAACAGACCAGATTTGAGTTGTCAAAAGGGCAGTTGTCATCGAGTTATGAAACTACCAAACTCCTCTTTTGTACCTTTGCACTTCCCCCTCTTCGTGGTAAGCCTATGGTGCTCTATGATTTCCCTTTGATTTTCTTCGTACAAGATAATGCGTATCTTTTCACAGACACACCCTTGTGTAGAGGCTTCGTCCTCCCCGGTAGATGAGACGTTGAATCTGTAATATGGTAGGCTCTTAATTGGTGCTAAATGATCTGATCTGAATTTTTTTCTCTAGGCAGGCCTTTTGTTTAAGCAATTGTTACATGATCATTGATGTGTCTTAAAAGATAATGTTTTGCAAGTTACTGTGAATGTTTTGTTATTAATTCTTGATCTCTTTGCCCTACCCTTGTGCGCATTGACCTCAGAATAACCTGGACAACCTCTTATCTCCAAATCACAATTTATCACATGTGAGAATTACTCACATGTAAACGCCATAACAACATTCCGTGGTTACTGAAATTCTAATCACATGTTTTCGTCGTGATGCAAGAGTCAGGTGACATTTAGTCACCATAATTGTAGCACGTCGGCAGAACTTACTGCGCCTGCGCAAAACCCTGGTTTTTCACGTTTTTCGTTGGATGTTTGGTCAACGTTGCATCAAAATTTTACCTGTTGCAGACGATATCTTTTCCTATACAACATCTGAAAACTACAGACAGGCTGTCAACCTTATATGCTCTAATACAATCTTATATGAGACGTTCTGCCAAAGTGCTATGCACAATACATTACGGGTTTCGCGCAGGTGCAGTACGTTCTGCCGACGTGCTCATAATTGTGGAACAAAGAGACCAACGGTTTCCCTGGGAAATATCTACATCTCGCTGATTCAACAGAAAGACTTTCATACAGACCCTTCAGTTGACTCTCTGTTTTGCTGGCAATAAACCAAAGCCATATAGAGTCTGTTGTATTGTATAAAGGTTTGGCACATTCTTCGTACTGTGTCTGAGAAGAATCAAGTTCATGTTGGACCGTTACAGTTCCTCAGCAATATATAGTATGTTGTTTATGTTCGTACTAACAGTCGTTGTTTGCAGGTGACCACGTTTCTTTGCAGGTTTCTTCTAAACATAAGTAGGTAAGAGGTAAATGGCTCTCTTACCAATCAGATCGTCCGATAGGTCGGACATTACATAATTACGTTTGACGAGGACAAACGTCACAGAAACAAAGTAGATTATTAACCTGATGGTCTCTGCTTGCACAGCACCTTCACAATTAATCATAGACAGACGTTCTGTTTTTGGTACCGTTGGTTTTTGTGTATTGGTTAATTTTGGACCTGACTAGACTTCGATCGGTCATAACATTTTAACAATATTTATTTATCAACCCCAATCTGATGAGTAGTAGTTAGAATTTATCAAGCAAGATTATTTGATTGAACAAAACACCAAAACTGTTTGATTTGCATCACATTCTACATTAGTTAGGGAATGTTGTACTTTGTCCTTTATGTGCAGGTGGAACCGTGAGGGGAAGTTTTATTGTACACCGCTAGGAGGCGCACGCAGCACAACATCTTCGTACATACCTGGTGAAAAAAAGTTAAGCATTATCAGTTAATTCTGGTTTTGATGGCAAACTCACTTCAGATTTTCTATATCTCACTAAATCATCTCATTTCCGTTTTCATTTCCAAAGGGATGGTGTATTCTACTTTTATTGGCTTTTTGCTTGAAAATTTCGTTTATTGGTCAGCTAGGAAATTAATAACGTAATAAACCAAATACAATTTTACAGCAAAAACACACATAAAACCCCAAGCCACCTATTTCGATTCATGATGTTAAAACATGGTGGCAACGATAATAGTGAAAATGAGATTGAATCGTATATTTCCGCAATTGCACACGCCTTACACTACAATAAAATACAACTTTAAGGCGCTGTTTTGACATTGCATATCAATCAATTACTTCTGGGAGAAACTATACGTCTGGTTGGAATAGGAGTGTACAATTCATTTTCTGACCTGTTATTGTCATTTGCTGTAAGAGGAATTTTTCATAGCACTTCACGATAAATCATGTGAAGATATTAAAAGATTCTCTCCGTAACTTTATCTCGCACAGCACAAAAAGTTGGATTTACCAATGGTATTAAATGCCAGTAAAGTAGGGTAATGTTTATTTAGTAAACAGTATCAGACTGTAAAATGGTAGTAAATAAAAGTCAAGTCCGGTAATTTCATTTACTACCATTGTTAAGTCCGAACTTACCGGACTTGACTTTTATTTACGTACCATTGTGAAGTAAAATACTGTTTACAACGTAAACATTACCCGGCTTTACTGGCATTTATTACCATTGGTAAATCCAACTTTTCGTGCAGTGAAGCCAGTTTAAACGATGATAAAAGTGCGCAATAAACCTCCTCCCACAAGATGTATATTCTCCACGGCTGGGTTATTAGACTATAAGATTGATAACTTCCTGTAACAGTTTGACCCGGTGTAGCCCCAGTAGTCGCTGTATTTCCGTCTAGGCTCGGAAGTTCCCATTCAAAGGCATCAAATACAATTTCAGGGCGGCAAAACGGGATTTTCAAAAACAAATTTCTCGTCATTCTTTTCATGTAGTAAGTTGAATCAACCCTATCCCATAGTATACTGATATCTGTGAGGCAAAAATGCGATGTCACTGATGGAAAACGGCTGCTTGTTTTGTATTGTAGGCTGGTTCTAGCTATTTATTGGTGGTACGTATACCCAGAAAATAAAGAGACTCCTCATGTAGCTTGTTTTGGGACTATTTCAAATGCTTCAAGTATGAAATGATTACGAAAATGTGCTAAGAAATGGCAGTAAATGTTAATATCAGACAGATTTCCTCATCCAGAATATTTTATTTTTATTTTCCGACCTGAAATTGCATTGGGTGCCTTTAAGTGGCCATTTCCCAGAGCTGCATGCCTTCTGGATAGACTCAGTCCTCCAGTTTCTGGCACAAGCGATCTTTTAGGGACGCTCAGAATGCCCCAGGTATAAACTAACGCGACGGTGATTTTTCAGAAATCTTTACCTGTAACTACATCGGTAATGGGAACAAATCCCTGACCGCCGGTCTCACATTGAGCGTGCAATCAGTAGTGCTCCAATTGAAACTCAGTGGAATCGAATCTAGGACAGTAAGTTGGCTTTCAGTTCCATCCATCTCCCCACGGCCGTTTGTCTTCATTCTTCAATAGGAAATAAAACTACCGGTAACTTTTAAGGCATCCAATGCAATTTTAGGGTGGCGAAAAAAAATATTCTGGATGCGGAAATCTGTCTGATATTGACATTTGCTACCATTTCTTAGCACATTTTCGTCATCATTTCATACTAGAAGCCTTTGAAATAGCACAAAAACAAGCTCCCTGGGGCGTCCCATTAGTTTGGGGTACCAGCGATAAATAGCAAGAACCAGCAACAAGCAACCGTTTTCCATCAACGACATCGCATTTTTCCTTACAGATATCAGCATGCTATGGGATAGGGTTGATTCAACTTACTATATAAAACAATGACCAGAAAATTGACTTTCAAAATCCAGTTTTGCCGCCCTGAAATTGCTTTGGATGCCTTTAAATAGACAAAATCTAAGGATAGCTACAATTATGTTTAGAGATTTGTTAAGATCTTTTATTTCGTACAGAGTTTGTACATGTATGTATGCATGTGTGGTTTGGAGCGAGAGAAAGAGAGAGAGAGAGAGAGAGAGCTAGAGAGAGCTAGAGACAGAGACAGATAGAGAGGGACAGAGAGAGAGGATATGTGTGTCTTTTATATTTCCATCCTCAAGCATTCTGTGTGTAGCTAAAGGTAACGATCTGGTAGCATCCCATTGTATTATTCACGCACGATAATTTTCTATGATACATCATGCTGTATAATTGATAGCTTTCTCTCCACTTATGTACATTAAAAGGCACTCTGTTCATCAGACTGTGTAACATGATCACGGTAATGAACGAGGGGAAGGCGACCAGTTAATTGAAACAAATAATCTCACTCAGACCGGTACAATACCTGATGTTCTTCATCGGAAAGTAATAATTAATTGTACTCACATAGTCGGTAGTCTGTGTCCGGTTAAAGGCACCCAAAGCAATTTCAGGGATTTTCAAAGTCAATTTTCTGGTAATGTTTGAAAAGTAGTATGTTGAATCAACCTTACGTCTTCCCATAGCACACTGATATCTGTGAGGCAAAAATGTGATGTCGCTGACGGAAAACGATTGCTTGTTTCGTATTGTAGGCTGGTTCTAGTTATTTATTGGTGGTACCAAAAAATAAAGGAACTCCTCATTCGTATAGAAAAGTAGGCGTGGCCTAACTCTGGTAAGACTGCTACCGAACTCCAGCCAACCTTAGTGTTCGAGCGAAGGTTCATAGCGGCGTCAAAACTATTTCTGGCCAATGATTACGAAAATTTGTTAGGAAATGACAGTAAATGTCAATATCAGACAGATGTCCTCATCCAGAATATTTCCTGTTTTGCCACCCTGAAATTACATTGGATGCCTTCAATCTATAACTGGCGACAATACTACCATTTGCTAAGAGCTTTTGCAACAGAATTATCAGATGGTCGATACATCCAGCTGTGAAGTACTTTGGTTGGATACTATTTTACCAACGTTAGTAAAAGGCTGTCGGTATAGATTTCTATTAATATCATTCTACATCAACTTAGCATTGTTTTATTGTGTGTAAGTCGTGACTGGTCTCCTGTAATTATCTAATACTACTAGACTACTTTATGGTATATTAAGTTTACCCTTCAATGTCCGACGGAAGTTGTTGATTAAGGATGAAAGAAAACATTTTAGATTTGCCAAATTGTTTCAGTCTGTGCATTGCAAAGTCACGCTGTCCAGGACATTCGGCGCCGCTCGTTTGTGAACGCAATTGGCCAAATACCGTAATGCAATTAGGCTAAGATGGGTATTAGCGGTAAAAGTCCTTGCTGCGAACAAAGTGCGGCTCCAGCTGGAAGGACTTTTAGCCCTCTCTTCACTGACCTCTACCGTAATTAGCACAAATTTGGAGGCATTAAAGGCTTAAAGGAAGTACACAATGTAGGTCACTTCCTTGGGGTGGCCAGGATGTTTACAACGGCAAAGGAAGCAGGGTCAGAAGAAAGTAAAGTTTAGGTTTGTAACGTTCCCCAAGGCTTGGCCTGAAACAGCTATGACGCCGCTATGAACCTTTCCTCAAACACCAAGGTTGGCTGAAGTTCGGGAGCAGTCTGACCAGATTTAGGCCACGCCTACCTTTCTATACGAATCGAATTTGAGTTAAATTTGAGTCAAATTTGACTGCCGACCACGCGCCTACCTACCCCCTAACACCAGCCAACCACCAGCTAACCATGGCCGAACCCGAATGTTTGAAACATTTTTGAAACATTCAGCTTGCGCAGCCAAACAGTAGCAGACCTAGCCGAACACCAGCCGACCTTGCTCCAAACCTACTCCTAACCATGGTTGGGGGGAGTTCGGCAGTGTTCGGGAGGCCATATTCGGCTATGTGTGACAGGGGCTGAATTCGAACCCCGGTGTTTTGGTGTAAATACTTCTCAAATTCTAAGCTGTTTCGAAAGTTTCGCAAACTCGGCTTTGTATATTCTATATACTTCAGGAACTTTCTGAATAGTCCAGAATATAATCATGAATACAGACGTTACCATTTTCTCTGGACGTATGAGAACCAGTGGATGACGTCAACGCATTAATGACGACGATTCCGGCAAACCTACGGTATTACACAGTTTCTGTGGGCGTTCTACCAAGGGCATTTAGTCCTCACTTTGACGTCATTCACCAACATACTTTCTCCTTCCCACGCATTTTTTCTCCACCCAAGAGTCTACCAAAAGACCCAAGACAATGGTTAATGGTGCTCCATTATATAAGGCTGCCAACTATAACGATACAACAAAGAAATGCCGCGTTACAATTATGGTTTCGCTGCTTCTTCGATTTACCGAGGGGTCGCAAAGGGCAGACATGACGAGGGAAGAATGAGGTCAAAATGTAAGCATATATATCCGGGCTTAGAAATGGTTGAGAATCCTTAATGGGAAAAGGAAAGTACGTTTACAAATCAGACAAAGCCATGAGGCATTGGGAAGTTGGAAAATTATCTGGGGAGGCTGACTTGTAGTCCATGTGTAATTGACGCAGAGAAAGATAAAGCTCCTGTCACACATAGCCGAATATGGCCTCCCAAACACTAGCCAAACTCCTCCCAACCATGGTTAGGAGTAGGTCGGGAGCAAGGTCGGCTGTGGTTGGCTGGTGCTCGGTGAGGTCGACCAATGTTCGGCTGCGCCAGCCGAATGTTTCAAAATGTTTAAAACATATATATTCGGGTGTGGACGGGAGTTTCGGCCATGGTTGGCTGGTGGTTGGCTGTTGCTCGGGAGTAGGTCAGCAGTGGTCGTGGCGTGGTTGGCAGTGAAATTTGACACAACTTTAGCTCAAATTTGCTTCGATTCGTATCGCAAGGTAGGCGTGGCCTAAATCTGGTCAGACTGTTCCCTAACGTCAGCCAACCTTGGTCGGCTGGTGGTCGGGAGAGGTTTCTGAATGTGTGACAGGGGCTTTAGATAGAGAGGCACCTGCTGCATTTGTCTGCTGGGAGATGTAGAAATCAATGATCTGAAATGTTATGGGCTTCGGGATTAGAGCAAATACCACGTAGGGCTGTGTCCAAAGAAGATGAAAAGTCTAAATAAAGTTTTTGATTGGTTCAGCATTTTGCTGTCTGTGAAGTAGTTCTGTCTGTGAATTATTCTGTCACTCTGTCCGGTCAGTCACAAGGAAGTAGGCTGGAAAAGTGCGCACTTTGTGCATCTTATGCTATCTACCATGCCAGAACCACGCTACTTCAGAATTGTTCTCCTATATTCTCCTTTTTATATAATATACTCTTAATGGATATACGGTTATTTTTAATAGAGAACGCCTAAATGTTCAATGCACAGTAACTGGTATATTGTATTTCTTTTGCTCTCTCTTGATATTGAATCATGAGATAAAAGGTTGTCCTAGGCTTTTAACTTGTATTACCTTATTCATCTTGTACACAATAAAGATGATTTTAAACCCCTCAGAGATACTTTAATCACAATGCCTTTTCTTATCCCCTCGACGCACAACCCTTTTACAGTAATTTACGTACGTTCTTATTCGTCTTGAGACACAGAAATTGAAACAAACACGCTGACTAAGGTGTGCTTTAAGCTGTGGGGGAGAGATCGATGTAGAAGATCGCCCCAGGAACAGGAACATCGCACTAGGTGGGCGTAGGTTGAAGCGGCAGGTTATCTTGATTACATAGTGACGTCATAGGTGACGTCATATCGACCGAAAAGTTTTTGTACAGTTATAGTCTCCCACAAGAGAATGCGTGTTAATTCATAGGAGATGTGTGCCAGTTCTGTCGACCAGTTGTTTCCATCACCCACGCAGCAAAGATTTAATAAAGCCCCTGTCACACATTCACAAAAATGACCTCCAGAACACTACATGTAGTTGAACGCCCCCAACCATGGTTAGGAGTAGGTCGGCACAGTCAGATGTAGTTTGCAGATGTTCTGCGAGGTCAGCTACTGTTCGGCTGTGTCAAAATGTTCCAAACATTTGGAGAGTTGGTCGGGAGGTTCGTCTATGGTTGGCTGGTCGAAAAGTTGGAATTATGTTAGTGCCAGTAAAGCCGGGTAATGTTTACCGGACTTTACAATGGTAGTAGATGAAAGTCCGTTAATTTTGAACTTAACAATGACAGTAAATGAAATTACCATACTTAATTTTCATTCACTACCATTGTTACGTTCGGTACTGTTCATAAAGTGAACATTACCTGACTTTACTGGCATTCACTGCTATTGGTAAATCCAATTTTTCGTGCAGTGCAATGTGTACCAAAGCTTCACTTCATCCCATGAGCAATACCGAACTAACCATCACTTTGTCTTCCCCAAAAGTCTCAAGACAAGGCCCACAGGATTTCTATCTTAAGATGCTTCCTTCCGTCAGGTCATCCAAAATGAGTTCCCTGTACATACCATATTATTATTCCGTTTATCATATCTGAATCTTGCCGCGCCCAGCCCCGCAGTTTTCCACCAGAGATTACACGACGAGGGAAATCTACAGGGCTGTTGTTGATATATCTAAAGCCGCAGCCACACTGTAATTGATTGAAATACTTTAAGCTGTGCCATCAGTCATCACGCACCTGATAAGGCCACAGCAAGTACATTTTATGGATGACATCCTCCGCAGACTCCAAATTTAATGCAATAGGGCAAAAAAAGGCAAGCAAAGTTAATGTGATAGGATAGACTGCAAATTTAATGTGATAGGGTGTAAAAAGGCGGGCAAAAAAACAAAGACAATTATATTCAACAGGGAGACAATTTGAAAAATCGACATGTAAATGAAAAACGGTTTGTTTGGGAATGTCAAAAACGTGGTTGGGTTTAATTTCTGGCCCCACCTAACTTTTATATTTAGGCCACTGCAATAATGACATCCTCCGCAGATTCCAAATTTAATGCGATAGGGCGGAAAAAAAAATTCTTACATTTTTAAATTTTGAGATCATCAACCTTGTTAAACAAGAATTGAGGCAACAGAACATGATATCACAACCAGCAAGTCTTTTATTCCTGTATTCAACAGTATTACCTTGTGATGTCAGTTAACAAGAACAATTGTAGAAAAAGGCTTGTTGTACCATCATAGGCAGCTACTACACTGGATATTCATATGCGATGGAACACCTTAGACTGTCAACACTTGCCATCAAACACGAGCAATTGTGCCTCAAGTTTGCTGGATCCCTGGTGGTCTCTGAAACGAAAGACATTTACGACATATTTGCCCATTTTCGGCAAGTTGACCACCGTCGACGCGTCGGAGGGCAACAATTTCTTTTTTAAATCAGGGGAAAATTAATGCGCGCTGATGTCATCCATAAAAATTACTTGTTGTGGCCTAACATACATGTGCATAGCAGTCCCGAAGTTCTTGAGCAATAGCTCCCTGATTTCGGTGTTAGTTTAAGTGGAATACGACTGATGACAAATCATTTAGAGTACTTAGATATAAATCATTTCGAGAAGTAAATTAATAAAAGTCAGGATTGAAACTTGAGAAGTTGTGACTGAAGCTTAAACATATAGATGGATTCCAATTTGAACTGCAGTGTGAATACGGCATAGGAATTCACTGCACGAAATCGTATCTTTACGCACGCCTTAAAACATGCGTAAAGGTACATGGCTGTGAAGAAACGGAACCTTCACGCATGCTTAAATGCTTAAGAATGGATTTTGTTGTGGTGAATGTGACGGCAAGAAATGTATAAAATATTCGTAGCTTCTTCTCCATTATAGTTTTGAAATATGTAAATCCTATCATTTGAACGACAACGAATATTGTCATTAGTTCCTTGATTGCAGACGTAAACAACTTACCCTCATTAATTAATAAATGAATAAACAACACAGTAAACAAATTGTACTCAAGAAAGTTATTTTCTGCAGGTATAACTTGTACTGAAACACCTGCCAAATGAAGATATATTTCATGTACCGAAAAGAGATCCCCAGGAGCCATAATTAGATCCCGGTAGCTTATCTGTCTTACTACTGGGAATGTTATCATTTAGCACCGGTATTTTATTATAATCTCCATCTTATAATAACACGTTACTTTTTAAAGCTGCATTATGTAACATTAGGACGATACAAAAAGTCAATTTTCTGGTCATTTCTTTACAAAGTAAGTTGAATCAACCCTACTCCATTGAAAATAAGTGTCATTCAGGATGTGGAGGTGCCAAAATATTACACCATACGAGTGTGTTTAAAAGTTGGAAACACAGCTGTTAGCCGTCTTTGTTTACATTCTGGTAGTTTGTGGTGGTGCCACAAAATTAGTGCGCCTCGTGTGGGCTGTTTTAGCACCAACTTTAAATGTCAGGAATGTGAGATAATTGCACAAATATGTTGAAAAGTGGAAGTAAATGACAATCACATGATTTTTCTTCAAGTAAAATATTTCAAATTTGGTGCAAAAATGTTACAAAAATGTTAATATAATATTTCACGGCAAGTGATGTGATGAATATTTTGGGCAGAATTTATGAGCAGGAGAATCACATGCACAGGTGAGCAAATACGTTTGGAGTCATCGCTAGTTTAACTCCCGGTCAAGGCCATCCACAACAGTAATCCCAGGAAAGCGTATTATCTCCAACACATAACTCCCCATATCCCTGTCTAATCTCATACTGTGATCCGTGCTTGGTGCCTAGGTTAATACACACTTCCTGTGGGGCACAAAACGCATCAGTAGATTTTTGTGGCGTGATCATGAATTCGATTGAAAATTTTTTTTTCACTTAAAAGACCTCGTGACACGGAAAAAAAGTAAGTAAAAGACATATGAATATCAAATAAACATACCATATGTAGCTTGAAATTGATTTTAATCATGATGACTGAGAAACTAAGTTTGTACAGCCTTCCAACAGTTTTGTCCAAAAGTGTAATTTTGGAGACGTTCCGGCAAGCTTCCCAATCCCGGCAAATTTTTGCATCTCTATGTTTTATTTTTGCATTTCTGTGCATTTTCCGGACCTAATATCAGCTCTGCCAGGACTGGCTTGTGCTGACTTTTCCGTGGCGGGACATTGAAAATTCGAACGTAACAGGAGAATCGTGTATATTTATTGTAAACGTGTCTGTTAGCCAGGTAATACTAGTTATGTCAACTACAATCAGATAAGGTGTCATGAGCACTTTAAGTTAGATGTGTTTTCTTTCGACATACCGATTTTTATACCAGAATTTTGTTTCCTTTATAAGATACGGGTCTATCAAATGTATGTTATTTTCGCATTCAGCCAGTTAAGCCAACGGGAGAGTCGTGGCATTGTGGCTAATTATATTAGTTGCATCAAAGGTCACAGAATACACATTTTTAGGTTGCCGTTTTAGTACGTTTTTCTAAGACAATTGATTTAAAACTTGCATTGATGATTTCAGAAAAGACCAAATTTTTATGTGATAATAGAGGAATATTCTTTTCAGTAGATCTTAAAAGGCCCTTTTAAAATGTCATTATGTAACATTTTTGCACCAAAAATTGAAATATCAGTCTAATTGAAAAAAATTCTTCGTGTGATTGTAATTTACTTCCACTTTTCAACATGTTTGTACAATTTTCTCACATTTCTAACATTTGTAATTGGCGCTAAAACAGCCCACATGAGGCGCACTCAGTTTGTGGCACCACCACAAACTACCAGAATGTAAACAAACATGGCTGACAGCTGTGTTTCCAACTTTTAAACACACACGCAAGGCATCATATTTTGGCACCTCCACTTCCTGAATGGCTTTTACTTGCAATGGAGTAGGTTTGATTCAACTTACTTTGCAAAGAAATGACCAGAAAATTGACTTTTTGTATCGTCCTAATGTTACATAGTGCAGCTTTAAAAAGTGGAAGGGTTCTTTTATCATCTTCATTCCCCGTGCGTCTAGGCAGTGGAGAGATGAAGAGATAGCTGTAGGTTCGAGCTGACTGAGCAGAATCTGTTTGTGGGTGGAATGAGACTGTATAGTGACGCATGTTATCGATCGGGCTCCTCCTCAATACAGATATACGATGTTAATTTGCCCAGTAGCAGCGTGTGCTTCAAGACTTTAAAGAAGTAGCCAAACTTTCTGCTGCAATAGTTGGATGTTTGTTAACGATGAACAAAGTCACAAACCAGACCATGTTTAAAAGTAAATTTTTTGTTCCAACACAAAGATTGTTCTCACCTAGGGCTTTCGACCAGTCACTCTGATCTTCTTCAATAGAGTGACCCAGTGAGACTTGGCTTGGCACGTGGCTTCTCTGAAGTGTGACGTTAACACTGGGTCAAAGGTATCCGGTAAACGGTGACGGCCCCCGTTGCGGTTCAGTGACAAGTCTCACTGGGTCAGTCTACTGAAGAAGATCAGAGTGACTGGTCGAAAGCTCTAGGTGAGAACAAGCCTTGTTTTGGAACAAAAGTTTTAACTTTAAAGATGTAACTACCAACACAGATGAACTTTCAAGACAGACCATAGCCATGTTTACAGCCGTGTCCATCTTCCTTTAAGACTTGGAAACCAATTGACTCCACCGGCTGAGGAAAAGATCAAAAGAACCCGACAGGTCATTAAAGGCGATGTCCAATACAGAGAAGGTGCAGCTTGAGTGAAAATCAATGCAGCATAAAAGATTACGACACATAAGCCTTACGATACAGTTCATTTTGAAAGCGTCAGGAGGAAGCTCATTCTACAACATAAGACAGTTTTACACCAACATGTTTTGAGATAAGCTTCATGCGTGTGGTACATAGACCAATGCCGAATATGGCCTCCCGAACAAACCATGGTTAGGAGTAGGTCGGGAGCAAGGTCGGCTGTGGTCTGCTGGTGTTTAGCCAGGGCTATTGTTCGGCTGCGCCAGCCGTATAGTTTAAAATGTTAAAAATGTTCGGGTGTGGACGAGAGGTTTGGCCATGGTCGGCTGGCGGTTGGCTGGTGTTCGGAAGTAGGTCGGAGCGTGGTTGTCAGTAACATTTAACTCAAATTCGATTCGTACAAAAAGTTAGGCGTGGCCCAAATCTGGTCAGACTGCTCCCGAACATCAGACAACCTTGCTGTTCGGGAGAAGATTCTAAATGTGTGACAGGGGCCTAAACTAGAGTGCCAGACGCTAGCGTAACCAAATCATTAACTGGAACATTTTTGTTTGTGACCCACGAAAAGCTAAGGGCACAGCTCATGCAGCACCAGGTATTCATCAGCAGGAAACAAATACGGTGCATCGCCGTTTGGCAGAGTTACATCGATTTTTTTCGCATCACTGCTGTAGTAATCGAGACTATCAAAAATAAATCCACGGGCTTTTGTATGGGAGAATGACGCAGATCAATCTCCGGTACACACTATCTGATTCAACTGTCGAAATTAACTTATAATGGCATACGTTGGTCAGCCTTTAAAGGCACCCCAAGCGATTTCAGGGCAATAAAACTGGATTTTCAAAGTCAATTTTCTGTGTTTTTTCAATGTAGTAAGTTAAATCAACCCTATTCCATAGCATAGTGTTATCTGTGAGGCAAAAATTCGATGTGGCTGACGGAAAACAGTTGCTTTTTTCGTATCGTAGGCTAGTTCTTGCTATCTATTGGTGGTACCAAAGAATAAATGGACTCCTCAGATAGCTTGTTTTGAACGCTTCAAGTATTAAATGAGGACAAAAACGTGCTAAGAAATGGCAGTAAATGTCAATATCAGACAGATTTCCTCATCCAGAATATTTTTTGCCGTCCCGAAATTGCATTGGATGTCTTAAATGAGTTCTGAGTTCAACAAGTTGTACCTTAACGGAAGTAATACATTGTGGATATGCCTTTTATTCCTGCCGTTATGTGCATGTATATCAATATAATAGATTTCAACCCCTGCGGCTAAAGGTCTGCAAGGTCACCATCTGAGGCTTTGCGGTGATGAGGCCAATATCTGTGGTAGGGATTGCATTGCATTATTCATGAGAATATCGTCGTTGATTATTTTTATATTGCAATGGAATTTTCCTCGACAAAATCGAAGTAGACCCCTCGTGATCCTCATCATATGTGTCATTCACTTGGTCTGATAGTGAATGAATGAATGAATGACCTTTGTAGTACGTTTCTACTCTTAAGTACAGGTCATGAATAAAGGTCATGAATAAAGCAGAAGTAAAAATTACAGTGATATCTTACTAAAACTATACAGACTCATGTGAACTACTATATACAGGTTCAACTTCTCTCGCTTATTTTGGCAGTTGTAGATGTATGACCATATGGAGCTTATATGGTTTGTCTAGTTTCATTTGGAATTTTTCTGTTCTATCTGTAGAAAACTACGAAACTTGAATGTTCTTTCCGCAAACTGTGAGAGACTGGAATAGTCTACCCCAAGCCACCATAGATACAGCAGAACCTAAAAAGTTCAAGGAGGCTGTACTACAACAACTAAGACAGCAATAGCGCAGCGCACTCCCCCTGCACGTGTGGCCCCAACTGAGGGGCGTTGTGCAGTATCCTATCAAGATCAAGATCAAGATCAAGATCAATTATTGAGGATATTTCTCTCATTTTACTGGCAGTGAGTTCTGCAACTTCTCCAACCTTGAGTCAGTATCCAGGTTTAAGTGTTCAGTGTCAGGGGGCCAATAAACTTGATGAGCGTCGACAACAGCTTGGGGTTAGGATCAGCCGACGGAAGATTGAAGCAATCGATTTAGAATTGAAGGTTCTTCCTATATAGTTCTATGCCTCAATGGGTTAGGGTAAGGATTAGGCATGGTTCTGGATAGTTTTTGTGTATCCGAGAACGTAGATTTTCACCAGGCACGGTTCTGGATACGCTTGGACTATCCCGAGCAAGGTTCTGGATAAAGCACGGTTCTGGATACAACAGTTCTAGTCAGAATCATTCGGTCAGGGTGTATGAACCCTTCAAGCCATTTCTTCGAGCAGAAAAATTCTTAACTCAGAGATAATGAACACAAAATAAGTCTGCAGTTAACATGAAACTGTTCTTCAACTCAAAGAAAATGACCCACCGGAATTTTCGACCGAATCTCTTGGTCTTCATCAGATATTGCTGTAGACACGTGATTTTTCCACAGCACAGTGTCAAAGTTTGTCGGAAGTCGGTACCACCCCCCTTCCGGTTGAGAGAAGGTTGGTGTGCCCTGAAGTCTACAGATGTTTATCAAGAGAAGCAAACACAATATTATTTGGGAATTTGTGGCCCAGGTCATAAAACACAAAAAAGTACATCTAAAGGTTCGATATATCCATTTTGAAATTCTATAATCTTACCTCCTTATATTTTTCTACGGACGTTTTTTTTTTCTCCTGAATTGAATTCAAACATGCACCTGCTCCTATGCTGTACTCTATTCGATTGTACGTGTTGCACCATAAGGGTTTTCTTGGTGAAGATGCATGTTTTATGCAGGCCCCCATAGGTCAGATTGAGTGCTTTTCCTCACATGGTGCGCGCTGGGACCATTTTGCGGCAAACCTGAAGTGTATTGTAAAAGTGTCTGCCTTGAAGAGATAAAATCCACAGGTGGTCTTGATACCCCTGTAACATAGGCAATAATTTATAGTCGCGTGTCTGTGAATACGACACTGAAATTCAAAATTGTTGATTCACCAAATATACAGAACACCTGAAATTTCCAAAACTCTTGTTTCATTTTCAATTTTTTTCATTCAATATTTATTCGAAATAATTTATAATATATAATATGGATGTGCCAAGCCCCTTATGTAATGGACATGTGTAGTACATTGATAAATATAAAGAAAATACAGAATGTTTCGTTTCTAACACAGATCAACATAGGGAAGTATTGTATGGCAGAAATGGCTTTTTATTCATAGAAACACTCTAAAAGATGAAATATTTGGCACAAAGTATACACAGAGCATCCAAAACTATTTTTTCATTTTCAAATTTTGTCTAACATATCAAGACTTCTTGTTCTATGTCCCTACTTACGATCGTTAAAGCCTCAAAAAATCTTTAGAAAGTAAATTGTAGTAAGAAATAGAGCTAGATTATGTAAGGTAAGGTAAGCTAGATTATATTAATTAGCATGAAATAACACGTTCTTGAAAAGCCACATAATACAAGGTGCTGGATCACTGACTGGACGTCATGTAGTGTGCATTAGTCTAAAAACGTCTTCACAGCCCAATGAAATTAGATCCTTTAATGCTCTCAGCCCCGACCCATTACATGTTTGGATTGTCAATCCATAGTGCAACAACACTCCCCTCACTCCATGCAGAACGGCATTAACCTCCTTTGAAAGGAAGGGGTTACCAAAGGTCCCGGATGAGGTCAGCAGATGTCCCGGATGATCGAATTGCCTGGATGGTCGGCGCTTTGGTCGTTTTGTTGCTTCTCCGCAGGGAAGACATTAGAGTGGTTTTGTGGAACTACCGTTCCAAGGAGAAAACTTTGCAGGCTAAAATCATATCTGGCAAGAAAGGTTCTCAGCGTTACAAAACGACCGTGCACATCATGTCAGTTTTTGACAGAGAATGGATAGTAAGTAATGCAGTGAACTGTCTGAAATGTAGACCAAATTGATTATAAGCAAGTCAATGTACTTTTTTTCTTATAAATGCTAGGAGTAGGTCTCCAGTAAGGGCAAATTAAAATCACAAGTATTTTCTTAAAACACTCGTGATCATTTCCCGGCGGATGGATTCAACTACCACAAGCATGGTTTCTGAAATAACGTTTTGCAATGCATCGTATGTAACCGTTACTTTAAATTCAACTTACTTTGCTGCCAAGCTTCTGGGTCACCTTTCTTCGATAACTGATAGTGTTGAAGTGGCCGTGATACAACTGCAAAATATCACCTTTGGGCTACTGACTTTCAAAAAACGGTTTTAGCCGTGGTTAGATCCTTGTAATGATGGATGAATTTCTCCTTTTTTGTGTTAGAAAAGTTCATTTGCTGATATTTCAGTTTTCTCCATACAGGTCAATTATGGCACGTACTCAGCAATTTATCAATTTATGACAGGTTTTACAACTCGTTTATCAAAACTTATCATACAGATCGGCAAGTCGTTTTGTACCCCGGCTCATTCTTATATTAGATATCGATTATTGTAAAATACGAGGATGTGGTATCTCTCTTATTAATGATTTGTGTGGCCGCCATTTTGCCTTGGGTTGTGGACATCCGTCAATAATGTTTTATTGCGATGTTGAGTGAAGTGTACAAAAAGTCGGATTTACCAATGGTAGTAAATGCCAGTTAAGTCGGGTACTGTTTACTTCGTAAACTCCGTAAACAGTACCGAACTTTACAATGGTAGTAAACAAAGTCAAGTCCAGTAATTTCGGATGTCAGGCTTGAACATTCATATCAGGATACTCTCTATTGCACTGCACTGATAAGAAAACGCAATCTACCGTAACGCCAGTCATTCTTTTCTGTCTAATGCAATATTTTGAAGGCTGAAATTCTGACACAGGACATTGCCCCGAGCTGAATCACCAGCAGTTTGATGGATGCCACGGGAAGCTGTTGTCCGTAGTAATAAAGTAGGAACCTTTTAGGGCCAATAGAGATGTACGTGCGGGATCACACAGGGAACAACACTGGGACGTCAACAATGGTATTGAAGTCGTTGGTGTGGTGATTTCAGTGCAAAATGGAGCCTCAAAGCAACACTTCACTGTGATGTGTTTCTTGTCCAGAAATAGTATATTGATATAACGTTGTCAAACAAATGTACCAACATTGACACGTGAATGGAATTCAGCGTTATAAAGTAAAGTGGATTCATTCATCAAGCTAACCGGCACTTAGTACACTGCAGTCGTCCCCCAGTAAGACATCTGGAGCCTCAAAGTTCCTGTTTAGAACTTTTATTCAGAATGTCAGCTGTCCATCCTCAAGTCTACCTAGTCCTCCCAACGACCAAGAGGTCAAGGGACTAGGTAGGTAGGTCACAATTCAGCGTTGTTACCAAACCCTCATGGAACAATAGGCCCATTGTATGCAATTTATCTGTTGTTGTTGTTGTTGTATGTTCAGAAGCTGAAGAAAGATGGTGGATGCCGTCTGAAAGCTTCTACGCTTTTACCTTAGTAAGTCGTGTGTATCAGGTTAAATCCTAGCTGTTATTATAGGCCCGTTATACTTTTGCTCACAATGAGCACATTTTGCATGCAATTGACGATGAACGTTCTACTAAAGCAAGTATCTTCGTTGATGTCTAGATGATTCAGATACTTCGCGTATATGTCTGATGCTATATGACTTTATTGATCAGACTGGTAATTATTTCATTAATCCTATGGACTCAGTCTAATGACGCTGATTCCATCACAGCTCGTTAATCAATTAAGGGACGGATACTTGTTACGAATCAATCTTGTATTGCCTCTTATTTTCAGGTTTAATTATTCATATGGCTCCATTTAGAATGCATGAAAAGGCCACTTCTGATGAAGACACCTTTGTAAAATCAGTTGTGCAGGGAGACAGCGCATTTCTCATCTGTTGCATCTGGGGTTTCACGTGAATATGTATAACAAAAGAGATACATGTACATGCTTTCCTATATCTAGCTTTCTCGGCCAGGACACGTTTTGTCACTACTTCGGAAACAAATCACCCTTTCTTCCTTCATCTCTCAAGAGAATGAAAGCTTCCACGCTGAAAGCTTCTTTCCTAGAACTACATCACTATGGAAAACGCCTTATTGTGAATGCTTTCCAAATGGGTACAGCCTTACACTTTTGAAGTCTAAGGTAAACAATCATCTGTCTTTTATAGTCCATTACTGTAATCCAAAACATGTGAGTGGTTCTTATGAGCCTTGTCTTGAGGTGAAAATAAATAAAACTGAAGTAAATAAAAACACACAAGTATTATTTGAGTAAGGACGGATCCGGGACAAAAACACATTTGTTTATCTTTGTAATTGGATAATACTTTCAATGTACATGTACATGTATACATTAAACTGTCCAGAAAAATACATCTTCTATCTTCTATACTATTTAACACCATCGAATGATGTACTATCGTGTACATACGTTTAGAATCATAGGTTATCTAAAATAAGATAAACACTCGCTTACGTGTCTATATCATTTGCCGAATATCATTTCAAAGCAGAAATGTAAGTCTTTAAAATTATAGAGTGAAAAAAATATGTGATGAAACTGGTGTAATATAGTACATTAGTCTATTTTTAGGATTGGTCTGGATCCTGATTTAGGTAATGTAGATTATGTTTGTTTGAAGTAGCATACATATTAATAAATAGCTACAGAGAACACAGTGTCATAAACTCCTTATGTTCAATCTTGTATATATGATATGATATACCTGCGTACATGTATATCTGTTATATTTACTAATATGCATGGTCACTTTAATTACACTTTTTCCTACATTCAATCACTAGACGACAAAAATATCATTTTCAAGTACAACTGATTATTACTCGTATCTTGCCTTTATATTTACAAGTTGATTTTTACTGCACATCTTGTTTATCTTATAGTACACTACACTCATTCGACAAGGATAAAATACATCTCACCATGAAAGTACAGAGTATATATGCGACTACCTTTAGTCTTTACAGTTTGTACTAGTATTTTTACAGTTTGTCATCAACAAAACAACACATCTTACTCATCAATCCATCTTTATACTGTTGTTTAGATTGTATAAACAATATTGCACTACAGGACAACACTACTCAGCACAAAAATACAGTGAATCGCCAACCTCCATACATGGTACACATAGGCAGTTATAGCACAACCACTACACATTTGAACAGTTAACACACACATTAGTTTTGGTCGTTTTTAGGTTAAGTTATAATTAAGCTAGGTCAGTTATCTCGTAAACACTTTGACAGTTACCGACCACAATCATAATGTACAGCAAGACTTATCGGTGGAGTAACTTCGAAATTTATCATAATTTTTCAGTTTTGTCCAACGACACACTGTAAAAAAATTAATCATTTTACAGATTTTATCATTTTACAGATTTTACAGCGTAGCCGTAACATGATGTTGGAAATTGTTTTGGTCCTCGATAGTTTTGTCTGTTTTCTAATAACACACAGAATCACAGAGGTTTTCTGTACTCATCTAAATACACGTGACCCGTTTGACCTTTGAACCTCTTGATCACGTGACTACCCTTATCAGTAGCTGAAGAAAGATGGCGGATGCCATCTGAAAGCTTCTATGCTTATATCTTAAGTCCTGTGTACAAGTTTAAATCCTTTCTTTTGTTATAAGAATTTTTATTTGTTTGAAACAATGTACGAGAGTAAGCACAGGCAAAACTATAAAAGATGTCAAATCTATGTGGGGAGACTGTCCATAACATCTATTACTTTTGTCACAGCCATCTAAATGAACAGATACTATACAAAGTTTACCAAGATATCAGTCACTGACAATATACACAATTTACATTTTAACAATTTTACAGGAGGTTCCTTGACATTGTATCTTTTACGACTGCCTGGTGTAGGCTATATTTTGGATCATTGATATTACTACTTTTTAAATTATTTTTCTTACGTCGAGATTATGTGCTGTAGCCTAGATTATATTGCAACAACTACACATTGTGCACAAATCTCTTTGGTTAATCTAAAATTGAGTCGGCCGCTTTTGTTTGAATTTGTTTACAGTGACAAGTACTAGTAAGCTGCACAGTGGCTTTAGTTCATGAAACTATTTCTCAACACAGTTCAATTTCCTTTCTAGTCAATAACAGTTCTATCAATTTGAAAAAAGTAGATTTTAGTAAATGAACCGTGTTTCCAAATTATATCACGCTAATTACCTCCATGAAACATGGAGGTACTGCTTTTGGTCTGTGTGTGTGTGTGTGTGTGTGTGTATGTGTATGTGTGTGTGTGTGTATGTGTGTGTGTCTATCTGTGTGTACATCTGTGTTTCCGCATATCTGCGGTCAACATAACGAAGGCCTTTATGGATTGTGATGATATGTGGTATGTGGGTAGGTCTTGGAAGGAAAAAGGTCAAGGACAAATTTGGGCCTCCTTGGTACTGCAGCAGAACTTTCGGTTTTTGCCTCTTTTGTCCTGGACATGCTTTGGCCTTGGTTAATAATCAATAATAAAATGTGAATGAAACCTTGCAAAAGCATAAGACTTTAACATATAAATGCATGTAATTTGAGTTGAGAAAACCATAAATTAAAATATATTATGGTGATCATAACATTATTTGCAAAATCAATGAGGCAAATAAAAAACAACAACAGTTACAAAAGCTCTAAATACTTCATGGAGGTATGAGATCTCCGAATTCTTGTTTTGATAAGCTGTTAATCAGTTTGTGACCGAAATATTTTCTCTGCTTACTAATGTTGTTTTGGAATGTAGTAAGTCAGTACATTCGAATGATTTGTCGACCAAAACGTAAATGTCATGTCATTTCATGAACTTTTGGTTTACAGCTTAAGACTTGCTCCTTTTTGTTAACTAACACTCACTCAATTTGTACAGTTTTCAATGATTTGCATGAGCGTCTAGCACTTTTTAAAAATTCTTAATAGGTACACTTTCCTCTAGTTCAGCTACATGTTTGTCAAAATAGAATCCGAAGTAATTGAATCTCTGTGCACTCATGCCTTGCTAATTATTCCTAGTACCAATTTACTTTCATTGGCTTTATTGATCGAAACCACTGCATTGTTCATGTTCCTATTAAAAATGAGATCATCCATTCAAATTCCAATGCTTTCAAGACAACGTTAGCACAATCTGTATTCATAGATTGCAAATGCGAGATCTTAAGGAAACTGTTTCTCAAAGATGCATCATCAATTTCTGGTTTACTTGCTGATCATGCGATTATGTGCGCTTGATCTGTGAAAAGATCAAATCTCAAGTACGTAACCATTGCTCACCATTTTGAAGAAAGTTCGCGATTTTCTCTAATCTCGCATGAACTCTGTTGAAAGTCTCGCGAGACTCCATTGAAAGTCTCGCGAGAGTTTGGCCAATGTCTAGAGGACTGTCATGCTCGACATGCACGTGTCAGCTCGTGTCATACCCGTGTTGTTGGTCGTGGTGACGGTCCGACGGAGGGCCGTATATCTCAGCGTCCTCATCGCGTTCTCCTCCAACTGTCTCTTGCGCTCTGCCTCGGTGATGCAGCAGCACAGCAGGTAGCGTTTGAAGAGGGCGCGGAAACTCTTGCTGAGGAGGAAGAGCGCGAAGGGGTTGACGCAGGAGTTGGAGTACATGAGTCCCTGTGACACCACCATCCCTGCGAACTGCACCAGGGGCGGGGGCGGGAGAGGGGAGTTCCCCCAGGAAAACCACAGCCACAGGTTGACGATGTGCACGGGCAGCCAGCACAGGGCGAAGATGGCCACGAGGATCAGCACGGTCTTGGCGACGTTCTTGCGCGCCTCCAGTTGTCGAACCGTGGACATGTTCTTACAGGGCATGTTCCGAGCGGAGAGGATGAGATGACGGGCGATCAGGACGTAGAACACTCCAATAGTAATGAGCGGAATACAGTACATCAAGGTGAACTGTACCAGCGCCTTCGCTTGGGGGTAGATCGGTTTATAGTCCATAGGGAACGGGGTACAGGAGCGCAGGAATATAACAGACGTGTCGTTACTGCTGGTGTAGTTGAAGGTTGTGATGACTTTTGAGAAGACAACGTCCGGAACGGCCAGACACATGCTTCCTATCCAGATTGAAACGGCCAGAATGTTTGTACGTCTGAGCGCGTGGTTAGCTTGCAGACTCATCGGCTTGACGATGGCTCGGTACCGATCGTGGCTCATGGCCGTCAGCGTGAAGATGGACACCCCGATGGACGTGAACTGGATGAAGGGCATCAGTTTACACATGATGTCGCCGAAGACATAGGTTGGAAGGAAGTAGTTGGCCACGGTGATCGGCACGCAGCTGACCAGAACCAACAAGTCCGCCATGGCCAGACTTGCGATGAAAATGTTCGGGACGTTTCTCATGGTTTTGTTGGACCAGACAATCCTGATAACAGTCCCATTGCCAAGGATGCCAGTCAGGGCAATGGTGGAGAAGATCACCGCCACGATCACCAGAGCCCATTTCGGCGGTTGGTCGATATCGCCGTTGCCATCGGGCCCCATGGTGGCCCACGGAAAACTCTCCTGTGTCAGATTAGTGCGATTACTGTACTCATCACCGGAGTACCAGGCCGCCAGCCCAGCCTGATCCGCAAAGCCGTTTGAATCAATCGTGTCTTTTGAGTCTGGGAGAGAGTTCAGAACAGAACTGCTCTCCATTCCTTTTATCTTCATGAAGCGCCTGGCAGGACTTCAACGCCTCAGCTGCTGATTTTTGAAGGCGATAATAACTTGGAGGGCTTACCTAGCGTCAGTTCTTCTCCGGTAGTCTCTCAGGTAGCGTAAGCCGATAAAAGCTTTGATAGTGTCTGCCGATTCACCAACGAATTACCTGCAACACAAAATACATTTTGATGTTACTGGATTCTGGATTCTTCTGACCGTTACCATTTCAACTACAGTCAATCAGACAGGGTTTGGAATGATGCTCTAAAAAGCACATCAGTCTCTGTACAGGGAAGGAATATCCAGATATTGTCAGCCGATTCACCAACGAATTAGCTTAACACAAGATACGTTAGATGTTACTGAATTCTGGATTACTCCGACTGTCACCATCTCAACTACAGGCAATCAGACAGCGTTTAGAATGATGTTATAGAAAGCTCTCAGTCTCTGTACAGGGAAATCCAGGGGGAATATTTTCAATTGAAGCACAAACAGACCGCGGCAGTAATGCTCCAGAAAAGATGCTGGCACCAGGGAGAACAATTTGTCTGGTGTGGACGGTGCTAGCACGTCAGATATTTGGCTTTGGAGCTACTGTTAGCCTACTTTATTACCTTTTATATTATATAACAAACGACCATGTAAGTTAAAAATAATTGCACATCCACTAGATAGAAAAAGGTCGATACAGAAAGTTAGTTTTCAGATTGAAAGAAATATACTATTCAAAATAGTAACAGCAATTTCACCGAGCTTTTACCATTTACAAAATCTCCCAAAAAGTTATATTTCTACTAAAATCATACATTCTACTTATTAAACAAACTATGGACATTTCGTTAGCTGCTACCCTCAAAGAAGAAGTTAAACCCGACGATAGCAGACGTAGAACCTTATTATATCAGACATCTTTTCCTATTTACACTGTAGACGTACATTATTAGTCCCTATATGCATTAATTTTACGATTTTTTACTTACAATTAGCCTTCGAGAAAGAATTTGCAAATAAAGTTGTTGTTGTTGTTGATGTTGTTGTTATATTAAGGTTTGAATTGCTTGTTTTTTTTTAAATAAAATGGCTCAAAATATGTCTATAAGTGAGTAATAGCTGGTCTTCACTGCAAAACACAGGATTCTCTGTGCTGGCCAGAAGGCGGCTAGTGATAAGGTTCTGAATGTCAAGAAACCTACAGAGTTCGTGACTTCAGAAATGTTAACAAAACTCATACTTTCCTCCACAAGGGAAATACAGCAGATAGTGGGGGTTAATCTCATCATTCACGCGTATCAGTACATCTAGTGTTTCTCATAACTCTTTGAATGAAACAGTTGGTGTATGGCTGAACACGCGGTGAATGATATCAGGTTAAAAGACATTAATGGTTTATCTATTATAGATTGCCATATAGCAGACACTAATGACTAATAAATTTCCTTCGCGTGTTTGCAATGGTAAGCTGTTGATAGCACAAGTGCACGGAGCACCTAAGGTGCGTCAAGTAAATGTGTAGACAGGCTTAGTCTAAAGCTAGATATATTATTGGCAAAGGCACCGTAAAGAGACTACACAAAGATAGAGTGGCGGTAGTAAGGAAGCACAGCCATAAGCTACTTGAAGCGACGATGGGACTGAATGGAACGGAAGCCACACAGATCAATCTATCTACACGTTGATATCGAGTTAATATTCTACATCAGCCGTGAAATTAGCTTCAATTAGGTTGCGTTAACTCTACAGACATTGGATCTCATCCATTATTGACTCAAATCCTGGATTGGATTGGATCTTTATTATACAACCGGCAGACATAACAGTCTGAATTTTGTTGGTATTTACAAAGACTGACTCCATAAAATTGACATAAAAGATCACAATTATATCGTCAACTATTAACACGAAAAGTCACATCATAAAAGTATAGTTAGACGAAATCCAATCATTATAACTAACACAAAAGGTGTTCACTTCGACCGTAATGTTCAGAAGATGTAGAATCAGGGACTGAATCAAATGCTATTGTTTAGATTACACAGCTAACTATATCAACAGTTTATCGTTTCATTTTGATGAACCAACTACACGCGCAAAAGCTTACAATTAGTTATAATGCGCAATAAGGCTTAGAGAAGACAGTAACTTGAACCAACGACTTGCTTGAACAAGACTACACAAAAACGGTCGCAAAAACAGAACAAGAGAGATGCAGCGACTGGAGATATTGGTAAAATAGGAACTAGAAAGGAGAAAAGGCAAATTTCAGAGCATTCTGTAGCCGTTCTAGTCTGATATTCTTCCAGTCTCCTTAGCCTACCGCCCTTCAACTTCCTACAAAGCTGTACTACAAAATCAATCGAAAACAACCTACCTCAGCAGTTGCTATAGTGTAGAAGGACTCACACCCACGTAGACCTGCTACACAGCTTTCTAAGAAGTCTCCTAACCACGGTTTTCAAATCTACCCGTCTGACCAGCTCGGAATGACCACGCACTATTTATACAGTACACTACACCATCACCAGGCAAAGTGCTTTGTGGGGTTTGGCTAAGCGCCGCCCATAGGATCAATACTATGATGTACCATAGGTCCGTACATGCACGTCAGCAGGCATGTTGTGACGAAACCATCATAGAAATCAACAGGAAATGACGTAACGGTATTTTCCTAATGGGCAAGACCCACATAACCTGTTGTTCATTGTGTGTCATTCTGGTGTACAGGATTTTCGTAAATATTGACGTAAATGCTGACGAAACTAGATGAAAAAATGAATAATTCATTGATGGTATTTGCTTCAATTTTCTTTTTTGATATGTTATGCATACGAACTAGATTGCAAATAAAAAGATAAGTTGCCGTATGTTTTTAGACCTAATCTATATGTTCTCCCCGTAATAGATAATAAAGTATTCCAGTTGAAGCGTTTCAGAGCCGAGGGCTAGTTATTTCCCAGTTGTAAAGAGTGCGAAGCAATTTCCGAACTTGTCTTTTCTTCAGTTGAAACAGCGGTGGAGCTGCATGGTATGGACACTTCATTTTGATTGACGTGCTAGTCGGATGGCGTTTCTCACGTCAGGCAAGTGCGCAGACTACCTAATACACAAGTTGTCAGTCAGACTTAACCGTTTCTTTTGTTATCCTCATCAGAGGTGAAGCATGATGCGTTTTTCAAGTAGCTACTAGTGCAATGCGGCTTCGCTACGGCTCGCGTATTTATTGGTGGCTAATTCGAGACGGGGTTCCCCAGGCCTCTGTCCGGGTGATTTGCAGTGAATCACTAACTCCCAGCTAGTGGAATTTGGACCATCGCACACAGAGGCATGCCCCTACTCTTTTTCAAAAGGTGTGGTGGCTTCTTTAACGTGAGTGGGGTGTGGCTCTCCTCAAACACGGGACCTCCATTTAACGTCCTATCCGAGGGACGTCCCTAGCCAAAGCTAGCTTGGTACTAATATTCACCTGAGTAAAGTGAGAAAAGTTGCATAAAGTGCCTTTTCCAAGGGCACAACATCGGGGCAGACATGTTGGAGGATTCGAACCCAGGACCTACGGGTTCTTAGCCAAACACCCAACCATTACGCCACACGATCCCGGTTGACTATGATATCAGGGTTATCCGAAAAAATTAACACACACAGATAGGATGTATGTGTATGTGGCATGAGGTGTGTGTGTGTGTGTGTGTGTGTGTGTGTGTGTGTGTGTGTGTGTGTGTGTGTGTGTGTGTGTGTGTGTGTGTGTGTGTGTGTGTGAGAGAGAGAGAGAGAGAGAGAGAGAGAGAGAGAGAGAGAGAGAAAATGCTGGAACCATTTTGGCATAGACACAATTCGTACATTTGCTGTCATTCGAATGATTCTAAATACTACATGTAACATGCTTTAGATAGAGCACAAAGTTACATTTACATGATCTTTCTGGTGATTTCAAAACAGATGGCATAACGTAAAAGTGGCGCCACTGGTGGTTAAAAGACTTCCTTGATAGCAAGACCAAATCTCATTTCCTGAATTCGAAGTTGTGCCTTTTTATGCTCCTAATTGGTCTAATCTAAACCTGATTCCTACAACAGTAATGAGTCAGTCTGTTGGACTAATCTAAAATCTAATTGATCTAATCTAAAACAGTTTCCTACAAGCTGTCAGAAGCGAGTCTGTCTGTTGGACAAGTCTTGGGCACGTAGTTTCGGCACTGATTAGCCCTGAGAGACTTTGTTCCTGATAAAGGTAGAAAGAAATGACATGACTTTCCTGTTCCCCATTGTCAGATTTCATGTTTCCATCCACATTTAGGGATACCCTTTGGTTTTTATTCTATCTACACATGGAGTAGTTGGCACACTGTAATAGCCATTTCAATCTTCATGCAACGGTCGTTAACAAAATGACCTGACTTTCCTGTTCCCCATCGTCCGATTTCGGTGTTTTCATCCACATTTAACACCTTTTGGGATATCCTTGGTTTCTTATTCTATCTACAGTACACTTGGAGCAGCTAGCACACAGTAGAGCCATTTCAATCTTCATACAATAGTCGCCTGAACACGTAACGACCACAAACGTAATCATCATCCCAACACGATGAGTCTCATTACGTGACACTCCGCATCACACCTACTCTAACATCATTACTGCAATCTTCTGAACCGAGCTGAGTCTCTACAGGACTTTATTTGCGAAGGTTTAAAGATTCTTCACTTCTTTTTATTTATTCGTTTTGGCTGAAGATACAGCCAAGGTTGCCCAACTAGTATTATTAAGGGAGAACCTTGAGGCTATAATATGAGACGGGGTTCGCCAGGCCTCCGTCCGGGTGATTTGTAGTGAATCACCAACTCCGGGCTGTAGTGTTTTTGGACCATGGCATGCATCTACTCTTTTTCCATAAGGTGTGGTGGGTTCTTTAACGTGTATGGGGTGTGGTTATCCTCAAACACGGGACCTTCATTTAACGTCGTATCCGAAGGACGTCCCTTATCAAAGCTGGATACTCATTTTCACCTGAGTGATGTGAGGAAATTCGTGTAAATTGCCTTTCCCAAGGGCACAACGTCGGGGCATGTAGGTGGATTCGAACCCAGGACCTATGGGTTCTGCATCAAATGCCCTACCATTACGCCACACGACGCCACGACGTGTGTTACTTTTCACGGAGAGCTCTTCCTCGCAGAGCGAGAAGTAGCCCATCAACCAACCACCTGCTGAGGCAACTAAACTACCTCTAAGCCCTCATCAGAAAAGTTGAAAAATCTATTACTTCTGGAAAGGACAGCTCGTATCCTTATTATTACCTTATTACTCATCACTGTGGTGACAGAAATGACAATCTAATTCTCTCCGTGGAATATATAGATTCGACCCCTGACATGTAGGTCACAGCAAGTAATTTTCACGGATGACATCAGTGCGCGCATTAATTTTCGCCTGATTTGGAGAAATTTTTTTGCCCTCCGATAGTGGTCAACATGCCCCAAATGGGCAAATATGTCGTAAATGTCTTTCGGTTCAGAGACCATCAGGGATCCAGCAAATTTGAGGCACAATTGCTCGCATTTGATGGCGAGTGTTGAGTGTCTAAGATGTTCCATAGTATTAGCTGCCCATGATGGTACGACAAGCTCTTGTTCTCGTTAATAGAGGTGCATAAACATCTACAAGGACAGGTAATACTGTTGAATACAGAAGTTAAAGACTTGTTGGTAGTGATATCATGTTTTCGCACCTCAATTCTTGTTTAACAAAATTTGAAAATGTAGGTCTGCGGAGGATGCCATCCATAAAATTTACATGCTATGTCCTCAGTACCATTCCATAAAACTAGTATCAGAATGAGAAATAGTGTTCAAAACTCTACAACTGGATAATAAGAATTTAATTGTCAGACGTTTCAAGTGCTCATCCGACACTCTTCGTCAGTGAAGAATTTTCGTCTGACAATTAAATTCTTATTATCCAGTTGTAGAGTTTTGAACACTATTTCCCTTATATGACCCTGCGTAGTATAAGAATCTTATGGATTATGAAGAATTCGCGGGAATGAATCGCTGGTATGAGTAAATCAGATTAAAGGATTCGTTTTGACACGTTTTGACACATTCGTTTTTGCTTTACAAACTAGGGCAATACTTTGGGTGATTTCCGTTCACAAATTACATGGTTTACAGGGAATCAAATATACACGTTTGACCTTAATTAACTTCATGGATCGTTAGGTATTCATTACATTTCGCTCAAGCTTAAAATGTTATGTAGGACGTACATTCCGAGATATGAACTCACAAAATCAAAGGCGGAAACTATGAATACAGTGTTCATTATTGTATATTATCACGATATCCCATAAAACTATTTAGGGCACCTTCGGTGCACCTCCTCTGGCAACAAAGTACCGTTATATGACTAGCAAGTCCAATTTTCCCATGGGGCACATCGGCCTAGTCTAGGTCCCGGATGTAAAATGGCGGCAGCCCTCTACTTTGTCGAGTTCATGACCTCTTATAGCTGTTATTCATCACGAGAGAACCGGGAATGGCTGTTAATGCTCTCAGAGTATCGTAGGTCCCGTAAAGTAGTACGCCTGCTTGCTTTGGGTGAGCTAAAACGGCAACGAAAGAGCCCACGGGACAAAGAATTCGACTCAAATTGCCTGTTGATACAGATTTTAGAGGTCGAATGTTGTCTTTCTTTAGTAGGTGACTAAATGAGAAGAATACTTCCCATTTTAGAAAGGCGTTGAATTAGTCACCAAAAAGGCCTATAAATAGGACGGGATCCTGAATAAATAAGCCCAGTTTACTGTATAGTACTTTTTCTTTATCTGTTTGTACTTTAGAAGATTATATAGACAAGAAAAGGAGGAATGTACGACCACAAAGAACGTAAACGTAGATGCGCCAGACACAGGTCCTAAGCTCGTCAGCAACTAGACATGATGTATGACATACATGTAAGTAGGATCTAACGAATGGGTGGCACGGTAATTTCCCCTAGAGCGTTCTTTTTATCGTCAGATTTGTGGACTGAAAATCCTCCCCTTTTTGGGCGGATACACTTGACGTGCGAGTTGTGTTATCGAAGGCCATTCACTTAAAGCATTCACAGTCGTAAAACCAGATCTTCCAGGCATGTTCATTCACGGCTAGCTGTCCTACAAGAAGAGGAAAATCTTTGACCAAAGAAAGGGCTTGACCTCGACTTACCAACACCATTGCGGAACATAGCCTCCAACAATTGCCTCTTCGCTCGCCACACTGCACAGAGTTATTGCAATATTGTGTGAAGTTATTAGCTCAAAAGTATCAGACGTTATTAAAATCCTCGCCCGGGAAGATTAAACCGGTGGCCTTGCTGGAAATGCAATAATTCTCCGGATGGCTATCGCCAAGAGTCTTTTTGAATAGAACTATTTTTGGTATTACAAACCTCTTCTTTGGGTGGATATCCGGATGAACAAAAGATAAGGACCGACAAACGATCAAACATGTCCTTGTTGAAAGTTTGACAGGATTTTGAAATAACGGAAAATGGCATGTGGGACTTTGGAAACCTTTTATCAGTGAATGATGAAGGCCATTCGATCATCTGAGGATAAAGCAGTACTGTGCAGATAGAGCTGGGAATAAAGCTGTAGAGTGCACGCAGGTGATTGTGTACGTGATGATTTTGTAACACTATTACAACGTTTTTTTTATTATATCCCAAACAGTTACCACAATTTCTCCACCCTTTCACCATTTAAAAGATCAACAAAAGACTACGGTTTACTAAGATCACAAAACCCACTCATTATGCAGAATGTGGGTCAATTCATTATCCACTGCCTTCAAAGAAGAAGTCAAACCTCATAATAGCAAGCGCAGTAGTAGTATAAGTTGATCATATCAGACAGTAGTTGTCTGTTTCCTATATTGATGTACTGTACTTTTGACTCTGTACAAGCAATTAGCCTTCGGACATGATTTTCCAAATAAAGATCATTCTAAAAAACAGAAATAAAGAAATACAGACAGGGTGGTGGCGCACTCAAGTTGATCTAACTTATATTAGCACAGCCATCAAACAAAAGGAATTAAACAAAGATATAATAATGCATAAACTAAGAAATAAATAAATATACACAATCAAAAACAAGAAATAAGGTTGCGTAGGTTCCCCCCCCTCCCTTGGTGTTACTGGTAGCACACAATTATGAAATTTAAGTAGGGCCGAAACATTTACTTAGGATATTAAAATATCCTGGGTTAATTAATTTTACAATTAATCTAGGTGGAGCAAAAAGATGATATATTATATAAAGTAAGAAAATGTTCTAGAGCATTCTCAGAAAGAAAATTATGTCCAGAAAGTGTCCTACCACCCTTGAAAGTTGGCACTGAAGAAGACACTGATTACTATGTATTATAACGATTACACGTGTAGTAAAAACGGTACCTGAACCATTCCAGAATCATTTCATAGTCCTTGGTAATTTCCGGGAACAAAATCTCATTTTAGGTTGTACAAAAGAGCATTTAAGTGCCAGATTTCAGCATTTTAGCCTGCTTCTATGGCACTGAACAGCTCACTGGGGAAGTTGAATGCCCAATTCTGTGATAAATTTGGCGCAAAGACGACGCAGCTATCTCCTGAACGCACAATGACACACCGAATCCCCACCGGAGGCGCACGGGTCCGACTGTACATTTGTTTCTGAGAAGCCTTCTTAATGTGAGGTTTTTTTTATCTTGGCTGTTTGCGAGGAGATTGACGGAAGGGACGTGACTTAAATATGACGTTTCGGGAGCAATAGCTATCTAAGTGACAAACTGTGCAAGTCTCTCTCTCTCCCTCCGCTGAAGTCTTCAAATAGCTCGAAGCCAGCAAAATTAAGATGCCTGGGTTTTATATACATATATGATGTTTTGCGCAATCAAGTACAACGGATTTCAAGACACATGATGCTACAGACAGATTTGAATGTATCTTTAAATGCAACAACTCCCACAGTGCAAAAATAGGCAAATATATAAAAGACTGCTTTGTTATTAGAAAAATACGGAAACTCATGTTTAGACCCACTCGATTGTAACACTATATTAAAGACTTACGCTAGCCCTTGTTGTTTTAGTAATTAGGATATTAAGTTTTATTCTATACCCTTTTTGTACAATAGTTGTTTCCAGACATTGTACCATGTACAATGATATGCAATAAAGTTCTTCTATGCAAAAAGTGGGCCCAAGAGAAACTAGTGAATTAAATCTTTAATACTACGCCGTACTTTAAATTACTTCTAATTGATTTTTTCTTGCCTCCGGCAAATTGATGAGATGATATCAGATTCAAAAATTTACCGTGGTTGTTATTCAGTTGTTCACTCCTAACATATTTTTGTAATCATAATTTTGGATGATCAGAGATATATATCTCATAAATGATGCGGAGTGCAAAGCTTAGATAACAGAATTACCTGACAGTCTGACATACGCGTCGACGATTTTGTAATGTTTCTTTGACGTCGTTGCGGTTGCCGTTAGAATATGCAAGGAGGTTTAGATGCATCCAATGCAATTTCTGGGCGGCCAAACAAAAAATATTCTGGACATTTACTGCCATTTCTTAGCACATCTTCATCACCATCTCATACTTGAAGCGTTTTAAAATAGCCCCCGAACAGGCTACGTGAGGAGTCCCTTTATTTTTTGGTACCACCAATAAATAGCTAGAACCAGCCCACGATACGAAATAATCAACCGTTTTCCTTCAGCAACATAGCATATACATTTTTTGTCTCACGAATATCAGTATGCTATGGGATAGGGTTGATTCAACTTCTACAGTAAAAAAATGACCAGAAAATTGACTTTGAAAATCCAGTTTTACTGCCCTGAAATCGCTTTGGGGGTCTTTAAGTGTTTTTTTAATGTAAAAAAAGATATCGTTTGATCATGCATTGAAACCGGATATGACATCAAATTGCCACAATGATAACAGGAAACGAAGAAGGTGAAATCGTTGTCATTGGCGAGGGTCACCATTATCAGGGATTTCATTTCCTTCCATGATATCGATTATTGAATTGAAAGAAAAATACTGATATTGATTGCCGATATTTCTGCTGTCTTATTTCCTGAATTATTCCTTTTGTGTTTTATTTTGGTAGCATTTACCATTAGATAACATAAAATCAAAGCCTCGTTGTTTATTATAACAGTTATTGACAACATAAACAGCCAGCGAATCTTGTCAATAGAAGCTAGAATTTGAAATATGAAGCGAGTACAGAAACTACCAGCTACATAATTTACTTTAAAAACCTGTAGAGCACCCGCCTGTAGGACATTTACCCAATACAACCCAACCTTATCAAGCAATTAACGATACAATTTTAGATTAGAAGCTTAGTTCTCAGGGTATTGGTGAGATATCTATGCAATGCGTCGTGTTAATTAGTACCCATAAACTTGGGAAGGCGTGTTTCACAAGGTCCCAGTGGAGCTTAAAGGCACCCAAAGCGATTTCAGGGCAGTAAAACTGGATTTTCAAAGTCAATTTTCTGGTGATTTTTTAATGTAGTAAGTTCAATCAACCCTATCCCATAGCATACTGATATCTGTGAGGAAAAATTTGGTTGATGGAAAACGGTTGCTTGTTTCGTATCATGGCTGGTTCTAGCTATTTATTGGTGACACACAAGAATATAGGAACTCCTCAAGTGGCTTGTTTCCGGGCTATTTCAAAGGCTTTAAGCATGAAATGATGACAAAAAATGTGCTAAGAAATGGCAGTAAATGCCAATATCAGACAGATGTCCTCATCCAGAATATTTCTTTGTTTTGCCGCCCTGGAATAGCATTGGATGCCTCTAAACTGGCATCAGTAAAATGGCCGGTGTAAAATGTTATCTTTACGACTGTCCTTCAGCGCTTTGTGTCTCCTCAATGTCGCTAGCCGCTTCCTGAAAACGAGCTAGCGGCTCAGTTAACTAGCATCGGATTTCAATGCCATATAGCAGACATATGTCGCCGAACAATTAGCTACGGTTCGATGACATATTCATTTCGTCGTCTCGTCTACAAAAATTGCAAAAATTAAAACTATGTAAAACTCCTGTCACACATTTACGAATTTGGTCTCCCGAACACTAGCCTAACGCCCCGCCCCAAACCATGGTTAGGAGTAGGTAGGCGCAAAGTCGGCTGGTGTTCGGTGAATTCGGCTACTATTCTGCTGCCAGCCGAATGTTTCAAAATGTTTAAGATATTCGGGGGTTGGTCGGGAGGTTCGACCATGGTTGGATGGCATTCGGCTGTAAGTCAGCAGAACACCAGCCAACCATTCGGGAGTAAGTCAGCAGTGTTTTGGGCGTGTTTGGGGGTTAACTTTGACTCAAATTTAACTCAAATTCAATTTGTATAGAATCTGGTCAGACTGCTCCCGAACGTCAGCCGAACCTGGTTGGCTGGTGTTCGGGAACAAGTTCGGAGGAAGGTAGTGAATGTGTGACAGGGGCTTTCAGTTGTTACCCTTATAACTAATCACCACAGTCTAGTCCACCTCAGAACGACCTCTAATAAGCGATTTCCGAAAAGGCTACCTCTCCAGTGGTAGAAAGTGACTCTGTGAAATAAAAAACTTGCCCAAGCCTGTCGTAAAGAGAGCATCTTCATGTAGGCAACGCCCCTGTCAAACCGAATCTGGCTTCCCGAACGCTGACCAACTCCCCCCAACCATGGTTAGGAGTACATGTAGATCGGGAGCAAGGTTGACTGGGTCGGCTGCTGTTTCCATGTCGATCGGCTACTGTTCGGATGCGCCAGCCGAATGTTTCATAATGTTTAAAACATTCGGATGTGGACGGGAGGTTCGAATTCGGCCATGTTTCGGCTATGGTTGGCTGGTGGTTGGCTGGTGTTCGGAAGTAGGTCGAGGCGAGATTGGAAGTCAAATTTAACTCAAATTCGATTTGATTCGTGTAGAAAGGTAGGCGTGGCCTAAATCTGGTCAGACTGCTCCCGAACTTCAGCCAACCTTGGCTGGCTGGCGTTCGGGGGAAGGTTCTGAAGGTGTGACAGGGGCTTGTCGTACAGAGTGCAGCTACATGTAGGCAACGCTGAGGCAACAGGGGCAGGAACAGTGTTAGCCAGACGCGCATTCCAGCACGTTTAGACTCGGCAGGTTGACCGTGAACGTGCGAGCACATACAAGGTCGTCCCCGACATGATGGATACCCTGCCATTCATGAGCGGTTCGCTCACTTCCTCACTCTGTGCGTGTGCGAGTTTCCGCACCGGGGTGTTGAAAGATTACTTCAAGACTCCTGCCAACTCCCCGATGATTGATGGCCACCGACACACATTCAGAAGCTTTCCCAGAACACCAGCCGACCAATTTTAAGGTTTGCTGAAGTTCAGGAACAGCTTGACCAGAATTAGTTCACGCCAACCTTTCTATACTAATCGAATCGATTATGAGTTAAATCTGAGTCAAATTTGATTGCCAACCACGCCCTGACTTAATCCCAACCATCAGCCAACCACCGGCCAACCATAGCCGAACGCCCGTCCACATCCTAATGTTTTAAACATTTTGAAACATTCGGCTGGCGCAGCCGAACAGTACTAGTAGCCGACCTGGCCGACTACCAGCGCAGCCAACCACAGCTGACATTGCTCCCGACCTACTCCTAACCATGGTTGGGGGGAGTTCGGCTAGTGTTCGGGAGGCCAAATTCGGCTATGTGTGACAGGGACTTCACTCTGTGCTTGTGAGAGGTTCCACACAGCGGTGTTGAAAGATTAGTCAGAGACTCCTGCCAACTCCCCGACGAGCGATGATGGACCAAGGCGCGCAGCCTATTTAACTATTGTTCTCCTCTGACAGTTAATCTGAGAACACTTGCTTTCTCTTCAACCTTATCGAATTGGATATTGAACCCGGAATTAAAGTAAGTGGGCAGTAACGCAGTAACACTGGCGGACGTGACTGGAAATCATGTACACATATCCAGTCAACAAGACCACTTGTCCTCAGGTTATTACTCCAAACACTACACGAAAAGTTGGATTTACCAATGGTATTAAATGCCAGTAAAGTCGGGTAATGTTTACTTTGTAAACAGTACCGGACTTGACAATGGTTGTCAATAAAAGTCAAGTCCGGTAATTTCATTTCACTACCATTGGTAAGTCCGAAATTACCGGACTTGACTTTTATCTACCACCATTGTCACGTCCGGTACTGTTTACAAATTAAACATTACCCGAATTTACTGGCATTTACTACCATTGGTAAATCCAGCTTTTCGTGCAGGGGAAAGCTAACTCAACCAGAAAGTAACATCCAGTGATAGTGATAGAAGATGTTCCTGACAGTTTCCTTTTCTACTAGAACCCGTCACGCATCATACACGTTTCAGCTTCTTCCGCTTCTTCTTCTTCTGTACACTTTCATTTCTACTTCTATTTTAGAGCCGTCCATGAAGAATAACTTTTGTATATTAATTGTATGAAAGCTAATGACGTACTGTTTCATTTTCTAATTTTATTTTTAAAGTCGTCCAGGAAGAATAGCTTTTGTTACGATTGTATATCTGTATCTGTATCTGTATAGCCGGTATAACCGTCCTTCGGCGTAACACACCAGCTTAATATGAATTGTATGAAAGGTATCCACGTATCCAAGTATTGTTCTATTTGGTCCTACCAATTCTCTATTTGGCGTTCGTTGAAAAGAAATAAGAAACTGTCTACAAGCTGACATAACTGAAAACCCCTATGAATTGTATGAAAGCAAATAGAGTAATAAAGTATCGAAGTATCGAAGTATCCTTCTATTTTGTCCTACCAACTCTCTATCTGGAAAAGAAATAAGAAGCCGTCTACAAGCTGACATAACTGAAAACCCCAACGGAAAAGCTCCTCCATTAACGCCTTTGACGAAGTGAAGTGTCAAACCCAGAAGAGAAGGCGTCAGCTGTGTAACGGTGCGGAACTGTGGAGTTGATTACACGCTGCATAGTTAAGGACGGTACTCTTTACTCGAGTGGTTCGGAATTAGCGACTGGATCAGACTAGATAAAAAAACATCAATCTTAAGCCTCTGTCACACATAGCCGAATATGGCCTCCCGAACACTAGCCGAACTCCCCCCAACCATGGTTAGGAGTTGGTCGGGAGCAAGGTTGGCTGGTGTTCGGCCAGGTCGGCTACTGATCGGCTGCGCCAGCCGAATGTTTTAAAATGTTTGAAACATTCGGGGTGTGGACGGTAGGTTCGGCCATGGCTGGCTGGTGTTCGGGAGTAGGTCGGGTGCGTTCGGCGTTTAGGTGAAACACTATGACTATATACGGTATATTTATATGGACTTTATCCGAATATTTTTCTGCAAGGAGTACTACAAGCTAGTATCAAATTGACAAGACAGTATCAAATTGGTACGACAGTATCCAATACTCCACCCGAAGCTGGCGTAAAAAAAGTAGCAGAACAAATAAGAAAGCCCGATAAAAACGGCTAAAACACGTCCAAAATAAGCCGAAGCCCAAACCTCTGCTTAGATTGTAACCATTAACATGTCAAGGACGATTGGCTGAATCAGGCAGAATTCGAGGCGAGTGGGTGCAAAAGACACACAAAAGATCAACTTACAGCTTCCTCTCGCCCAGTGGCCAGCTTCCAACAAGTGGGAAATGATGTGAGCATTACGAAGAAGTCAGAGTACGTAAAACCCACGCACACACCTTCAACCATGCGCAGCAGCGGCCGACTGTAGGCGTGTAACGCAAATGTTGGGAGACACCAGATTTATACCGGGGGCTTAATCAGAATTGCCCGTATCGATCGCTAAACTCCGTAAGCCTTGAAGGGGATGACATGTTGCCACTGGTGAGAACATCCCTGCTATCTAGCCTCCTTTGCAGGCGTTCTCGCTGCGGTTAGCGTTTTTTGTGGGGAGGGGGGCGCGCTGATTTTCCGGTGCGGTCGGTGTTGGGTTTTTTTTTGGTGGGAGGAGGTGGGCGATGATTTCTCGGTGCCATGGGTGCTGTCGGCGTTTTTTTTTGGGGGGGGGGCTGATTTCCCGGTGCGGTCGACTTTTTTGGGGGGAGCGCTGATTTTCGGTGCGGTCGGAGTTTTTTTGAGGAGGCGGCCGGCGGGAGGGAGGGCACTGATTTCCCAGTTTGGTTGGCGTTTTTTTTAGGGGGGGGGGGGGGGGGGGGGGCGCCGATTTCCCAGTGCGGTCGGCGTTTTTTTTAGGGGGAGGCTAAGGGCGCTGACTTTCCCCGTTTACGTTTTTGGGGGGAGGGGGGCGCCGATTTCCGGGTACGGTCGGCGTTTTTTTAGGAGGAGGAGGACGCAGACTTCCCGGTGCGGTCTAAGTTTTTTTTTGGGGGGGGGGGGGGGGGAGGGGGGCACTGAAGGCGGTTACAGAGGCACGTGCGACCAGAAAACTTGGCCAATATGAAAATAGTGCAAATTAGAAAAGAGTACGGTTGACATTTTTGGGGGAGGGGGAGCCCTGATTTGCACTCTTTTCTGATTGGGAACGCCTGCAAAGGTAGCCTTGATGCCAGACTGTTACCAGGGCGTAGCCAGTTCCTCGGCTTCATTGGCCAACATGTCCCCAAGGAAATTATACCACAGCCCCCCTCGGTTAGGCCCTGATTCACACAGGCACGTTGGCTAACTCTGGGCCTAGCTTGCTATGGGTCTGGCATCCAGGCTACTCCAAAGGAGGATACCTGCTTCCCGTAGTGGACTGAATGGATGGCCATAGACAGGGAACGCAGCTGCAGCCTTCAAATCCTAATAATACTCTCCCATTATTGTCTATAGTATGATCTGTCTGGTATCCTGATCGATTAATATATGATCCACCCATGGCGCCTGACTCAGTGTCGCTTGTAGGCAGATATAGGAGACACAGGCAAGCAAATGGATTTAAAAAATCGTAAAGGAAGCGTGGAGCTAGAATGTCGGACGAGCCATTGACGTACTTCGTGCACAAAAGGTCCAAACCGAGCCATATTGTCTCGTCCTTTTTTGCTTCCAACAAATGACAAGAATGTTTCATTTCCGAAATCTTTCAAAAATTGGAGGATAGAGATTACTTAGATATTACCCTGGCACCAGGATATTGTAATCTTCAGAGTGCATACAATCAGTTGTATTCTGTAGAGACTGACTGGGAAGTGCAGCGAATAGTCATGACGTGCATTTAGATTCACCAAGTACAACAGGTGGGATATATCTTTGCACAGGCTTCTCTCATTTAAGCCCCTGTCACACATTCAAAACCTTCCCCCGAACTTCAACCAAATAAGGTTGGCTAAAGTTCGATAGCAGTCTGACCAGATTTAGGCCACGCCTACCTTTCTATACGGATCGAGTAGAATTTGAGTTAAATTCGAGTCAAATTTGACTCCGAACACGCCCCGAAACACATGCCAACCATGTCCGAGCCTCCCGTCCACACCCGAATGTAGTTAAAACATTCGGCTGGCGCAGCCGAAGAGTATAGTCGACCTCACCGAACACCAGCCGACCACTTTGCTCCCGACCTACTCCCAACCATGGTTAGGCTAGTGTTCGGGAGGCCATATTCGGTTATTTGTGACACTCACTGAACCCTGGGCTTAACTCGTCGCTCTAAGTTGTATAGTTTAAATCAAACTCCCAGAAAAGACGCAAATAAGGGAAAAGCTGCCATTCTGAATCACATGTTAGTTCCTTGAAACAAAATGGAGTTTCTTACCGATTTTTTTTTTGACTCCGTTGCTCATCGCTGGTTTCCGCACGGGCAGTCAGCATGGCGCCAGTTCTCTGTCTTCCAGCGAGCGTCCTTTGTGCGAATGATCATAAGGCTATGGTGGCTATAGCTAGTGATGTCACCAGTGGCCCGCCTACGTTTTTCCCTTCGGAAGTCCTAATTTTATACTCACCGAGAAATTTATGAAACGGAAGAACTATGTACGTCAGTGTATTCTTTTATCTCGTTCCTGCTTGGTCAAGGGTGGGTTACGGAAAGTGCCGTTCTTTTCTGAGGAAACGAGTTTCTCTCTTCCCACTCGTAAAACTACAGGAACTTCAAGGTTTGGCGCCCGGAACTGCGCGTATTAACGACATTTCATGTCCATATTTGGTCATGACTGATTTTGAATAATGTAACGACCAAGTCCCAAAGTTGATAACCATGAAGATTTCTGTTGTATGCGGATTTCCTGGAAGTGTCTACTGATAATGTGACGTTTGTACATTTATCTATTGGCTTTCTGTACTTTGTAATATCCGTTGAAACTTTTTAAAAAGTCCCTGTCACACATATACATTCAGAACCTTCCCCCGACAACCAAACAACCAACCAAGGTTGGCCGAAGTTCAGTAGCAGTCTGACCAGATTTAGGCCACTCCTACTTTTCTATACGAATCGAATTTGAGTTAAATTTGAGTCAAATCTGACCCCCAAACACTGCTGACCTAATCCCGAACACCAACCAACCACGTGCACCAGCCAACCATGCCCGAACCGCCCGTCCACACCCGAATGTTTTAAATGTTTTGAAACATTCGGCTGGCGCAGCCGAACAGTGGCCATCCTCGCCAAACACCAGCCAACCACAGCCGAACTTGCTCCCGACCTCCTCCTAACCAGCACGTCGGCAGAACGTACTGCACCTGCGCGAAACCCGTAATGTATTGCGCATAGCTCTTTGGCAGAACGTCTTATATAAGGTTGTATTAGAGCATATAAGGTTGACAGCCTGTCTGTAGTTTTCAGATGTTGTATAGGAAAAGATATCGTCTGCAACAGGCAAAATTTTGATGCAACGTTGACCAAACATCCAACGAAAAGCAGGGTTTTGCGCAGGCACAGTACGTTCTGACGACGTGCTCTCCTAACCATGGTTGGGGGGAGTTCGGTTGAACGGTTATTCGGCTTGTGTGACACGGGCTTTAATCTAAATACGTGCTTGATATACAAATTCTTCAGAATGCACGACATGAACAACTACTTAAACCACCTTTTCTCCTTTCATTGTAAACATGACAGTAGAGTTATCCCCCGATCGAAAGAAATTATGACCGTAGTTAAACCTGTCTCTTCCAGCCCGCCTTTTGAAATACTTCATTTTCTGGTCCATTGGCGGCGCCGCTTCCCAAACGCGACCTTCAAAGTGTGAAACATGCAGTTCAGTCTCAGGGCTGACATGTTCACCTCGACAAGGTCGCTCACTGCAACAAGTAGGAAAACTTTCTTCCATTCGGCCACAGTAAGTCAATTTTATGGATGACATCCTCTACAGACTCAAAAATGAATGCAATAGGTCGAAGAAAAAGCAAGATTCCTACATTTTCAAATTTTGAGACCATAAACCTTGTTAAACAAGAATTGAGATCACAAAACATTATACGCATAACAACCAAGAGATCTTTTATTGCTGTATTAAACAGTGCTATCCGTCCTTGTAGATGTGTATACGTCTCGATTAACTAGAACTATTGCAGAAAAGATCTTGTCGTACCATTATGAGCATCTACTACACTGGGTATTCATATGCGATGGAACACCTTAGACAACACTTGCCATCAAACGTGAGCAATTGTGCCTCATGTTTACTGGATCCCTGATGATTTCTGAATAACAGATAAACGTTTACGACATATTTGCCCATTTTCGGCATGTTGACCACCGTCAGAGGGCAACAAAATTTCCTCTTTTTTTTCCGAAATCCGGCGAACATTAATGCTTACCTGAAAAGAAATGTACTTTTTGGGACGGATTCTAAATATAAATGACAGCAGTGCACATTTGAAGCCCGGGCTGGATAACAGTATCTTACGGTACTACATGTTTTGAGTGAATTGAGTTTGGGAGTATTAGTACGAGTATGTAGGAACTGATATTGAGTTAGTGCGGGGAGTGCTCACGCTTGGACAAGTCTCTGTTGGCAAAGCTGTATTGAAGGTCAAACAGCATGCCAAGTTTCAGTTGTCATAGGCCCAAAAGAGAAATGTACTTGTTGTTCGTTGTATCATCTTACCTTTGCAAAGAAAGTTATGTTTTTGGTAGCGTTTGTATGTGTGCGTGTGTGTATGTGGTTTAGCACACACGGTAACCCAAGAAGCTTGTCATGAAACCTGCTATGTGGCTACATGTACATGTAGGTCCTTACCTATCGAAGAAACGATTAGATTTTGGACCTCCTGGCGGCTCTCCTTGGTACTGCAGCAGAACTTCCGGTTTTGATAACTCCTGTTCTGGACATGCTGGGGTCATGATTTTTGGATGGCAGATAGCTCTTGGTGACGTACAAGTTATTGGTAGTGCATGTTCGACCACCGAAAATGGCTGGATACGGGCACAGGAACGCGTGAACATGTTATCTTTAACCAAGGAGATCCAGTGTAGGCGTGAATTTTTTTGTCTTCTGCCAATATCGGCGTAAAGCCCCTGTCACACGTAGCCGAATACGGCCTCCCGAATACTGCCGAACTCCCCTCAACCATGGTTAGGAGTAGGTCGGGAGTAAGGTCGGCTGGTGTTCGGTCAGGTCGGCTACTGTTCGGCTGCGCCAGCCGATCGCAAATGTTTCAAAATGTTTAAAACATTCGGGTGTTGACGGGAGGCTTCGCCATGGTTGGCTGGTGTTCGGAAGTGGGTCGGGGCGCGGCTGACAATGGAATTTGACTCAAATTTAACTCAAATTCGATTCGATTCCTCTGGAAAGGTACTGTACATGTAGGCGGGGCCTAAATCTGGTCAGACTGCTCCTGAACTTTTGCGGGAAGGTTCTGAATGTGTGAGAAGGGCTTTACCTGGGAGTGTAGGCGTGATTTTGTTCTTCTGCCAATGTCCTGGATTTAGTGACTTTAGTACTTCACACAGTACCAGACTAACTTAAAACTTGAAGATGGCACAGGCACATACCTGGTAACCCAAGATTGGGTATAAGAAGGTATAACCTCTTGTTTTAACATTCCCGACAATGATCCACCCATGTAGTTACGCCATTAATCAACTCACCCAGCTGATCATGCCGGCGGCAAGGGACTTAACGTTATATGCCGTGGAGCCGTCCACTAATAACATGACGCCCGGCCGAACGATAAAACTCTCAAAGTATCCAGCCTTAGGCATTTGGTGCCGAAAAGACTGCGACCTACGACATTACGAAATACTGCAGTTTTGGTTGGCGCCTATCAGCTACTGGCACATTTTATGTTTGCCCAGAGTACGAGAATCACTGTTAATGGACTGTTTTTGGCGACGTCTCAGGGAGGGGCCAAATGGTACAGTATTGTGTGCAATTCGCAAGAATTCTAGGAATCGTACAGGCAGGGCCGCAGTGCCATGCAAACAATAACCCTAACAGCAACCACCGTCGCCATGGCAACGTATGTTTTCATTGCCAGTCTTGTTATACATATCTCCATAGAACAAACTTTTTTAAGCCAACAGATGTCTTCAAGCACCTAAAATGAAGAACTTTAGAAGAACTTTATTGCACGACGATTGTAGAAGGTACAATGTATGGCAACATATACATACTTAGTTGCTATTGCTAACATTTATCTGACAGTACTAACGGTTCTAAGAAGTAACAGTGCTAACTGTTCTAAGAAGCTAATCTACTTTTATAGATAATAATAAAGACACTCTAGTTATACTACTCCATCTCTAATGATAATATGATAATTGCGTTACATTGTCTCGTTTTTGCAGCGAGCTGTATATAAACTGGCCTACATAAGCGGATATATGGACACGGCATAATAATAGCATATTGAATATCTCTGTCTTTGTATGAAAAATTGAAAAGTCACAAAAAGTGACTTCAAGTCAAGTTGTCATGTTTTTAAAAATTTATTTTGTACAGATACAAACACCATTTTTGACGTGACGTTACCTTTTTTTACATTCACTTTGAGTTTGAGTTTGGACGCAGGGTCGTTTGCGACGTAAGGGAAATGCACAATGCACTGTGCAGATATTGATATGAACCACTATGTAAAGTCAACAATGATACCAATCTTATGACAGCGAGAGCAACATTGAATACGACACAAGTCATTAAACATTTTAAAATGAAGACGGTTCCATTTCCGCTTGCACGTTCTGAATCAATCCGCTACAAGAGATGGGGAGATTGGGTGACTGCATGGGTGGCTGTTCCACTCTTTCACACATCAATAGGTCTTCAGCATAATATTTCTTGCAAAAAGTGCCTTTGAAGTCCAGTGGCTCACAGTTATTGACAGGACAGTTGTAGTGAGACGGAAGTTGAATGTTTTAGTCCTAGCTTTGATGTTGCTTCATGTGCCAACTAGGGAGTTGATACCACTTTTTAAGGATATGTAAATGAAGTAGTCTTATATCTGATTAATTAGGTTAAGCTCATTATACTTAGATGTGCATCTTCGCATGCCACATTCACAGTATTGTAAGTTTAGTGGACAAAACCAAACACATAAAACACAAACGCACAGACGCACACACGCATACATACATTGTACATAAACACACACAGACACATACAGACACGCACACACACACACACACACACACGCACGCACGCACACACACACACACACACACACACACAAACACACACACACACACACACAAACACACACACACACACACACACACACACACAAACACACACACACACACACACACACACACAAACACACACACACACACAAACACACACACACACACACACACACACACAAACACACACACACACACACACACACTCACACACACACACACACACAAACACACACACACACACACACACACAAACACACACACACACACACACAAACACACACACACACACACACACACATACACACACACACACACACACACACACACACACACACACACAAAAAAAAAAACCTGGTCAGACTGCTTCAATCCTACCGAGGTGGTATATTGGTCGTGGAAAGGTGTTGAATGTGTGCCAGGGGTTTAAGGACGTAGATACGGCACTTCCTCTTCTCATCCTCGCCATCCATCAACGTCAAGTTGAGAACGGCTCATAAGATTGGTGAGAACATTCACTACAGGAGATCAGTGATCCATGTCACTCAGGAGCGTCATGTCCTGGTCCGGAGTTATTATATCGGTAATAATGTACCATACAGTAGACGTGACTACGTTCTTCTTGACTTCGCACGATCTTTTCAATAACTTGAAAGTCCATTAAGAAGTATGATCACTAATTACAAATTATGTTGCTATCGTGATGTGTTTTAATAGTAGATCGTTTGATAGAATCCTTACAGTAATCGGATTTTAAAAGCACAATTCGATGCGACTGTCATGACCAGCGAAGACTATGTTTTTTTACATTTTACTCCATACATGGTATGGGTGAAATATATTGTTTTTCCCCATGTTTCATCTCCTCCTCCTCCTCCTCCCCCTCCTTCTTCGCCACCCATTTCGTTAAATGGATTCAACTTAATTTATAGACCAAATTACCTGAAATTTGGTATGAAGCTAGAGTGGTCAAATACACCCAATTGTTACTGAGAAGCACTGAATTGGGCACTACATGGGGGTATTGAAACACTTGATACTGGAGAGTACTCCATGGAAAAGATTGATATGGAACAGCCCATTTTGGAATGGGGAGAGAGATGGAGTGAAATATACTGAAGTTGCTCCCGAGCAAATGTAGGCCTTTCTAGGTTTTTATCAAATCTTTGCAGGTCCACTAAGATCAAGAGAGGCTAAATGAGATGAAGGTTTTACATAGCAATAGTCATGAACAAATCGGATCCTGGCTCAGAGTCGACATTTGATAGATGTTGTAAGACTACGTGTATCTAGTGACAACTTGTGAGAGGGTATAACGCTTGGGGTAGACAAAAAGATTCTACAGACATTTCGGGCGAGTTTTTCAATATGTCCAAAAAGCATTTCAAGCCTATTTAGTTTTAGGTCAGTTCTGATCCCCCTTCTTTGTATATGTCTAACCGTCTTCTGTTGGGACCTTCAGAAGGTCAAGCATATGAAAAAAGTTGCAAACGCAGCTTTAAACAAGCTTAATGAAGCTAGAAAGAGTGCTTTGGTTAAAAGTAATGCACTGAAAGGTTATCTATCACACACGTTTTAACTTGTGATCTTGTTTAGCCTCTCCTGGCACAGAAAGTAGTCTAGGGGAGAGTGATTACACTTTCCAGTGGTCACAGTGATTCTGTCCTGGCCTGTGTCCAAATGAAACCACTAGTGGAAGTAAGGGGGCTTTAGACAGGGTTTAACCCAGATAAAGGTTAATACTAGCTGTTTGAACAGACTTCTGTTCATCTATTTGTATTACGGAGTACACTCCAACACACTTATCTTGCAGTTTTTTCTTAAAGGGGCGATCTGTAACATTTTTGCACCAAAAATATAAATATTTTCATTGAAAAATCTTCGTGTAATTGGCATTACAGGAAGGCGGTTATGGTTTTTTTTACTTACATTGGTACCACGTAAAAAGACCCGAAGGCCACTGAGGACCAGTGACCCGGTATAGTGACCCAGAGGCAGGGGTTACGAAGGCTGCTCGGGAAAATTCCCCACCCCATTTACGCCGGAATGGTCCACTCACACCGGGAAGGACCCCTACTCTTTTCTATAAGTGTGGTGGGTTCTTTAACGTACATGTACTTGGGGTGTGGCTCTCTCCAAACACGGGTCTTCCATTTAACGTCCTATCCGAGGGACGTCCCTAATAACCAAAGCTAGGTACTAGTACTCATTTAAACCTGACTGAAGTCGTGTAAAGTGCCTTTCCCAAGGGCACAAGATCGGTGACATGGTAGGATTCAAACCCGGCACCTCCCTTGGTTCCGAGCCGTACACTCTGCCGTTACGCCCCACGTTAGGGTTGTGATGGATGTGTTTTCAAATGCGTTAAGCAGTAATCGTTGTCTTAGGTCCATAGGAAAGTTTGGGCTCAAGGTAGTTTTAGGAGTGAACGTGTGGGCGAAATCCCAAGGTTTGCACCCTCCATGGTCTTAAAACACATAATTTATTACCCTGTCATTTTGACTAGTAGACACGTCAGTGGACACCTCCATGGGGTTAAGGCATCCGGGAATTTATGGAGTTCCTGGAAATTAGCTCTGTTTGACGTGTACTTAGTTGGTCTTTAGCAACACCTTCTCTCAACTTTGGAAACTTTCATCAGTTACGCGATTGTGTATGAAATGGTGAAAAATAAATTAAAGAAGATTCCGCAGGATACAATCCTCCGTGAAGTAACTATGGTGTTCGTGGTTTCACATAAGGGTATTGTACCTTCTTTAACTACCGGCATGCCAAATTTCTGACAAATCCATCAAAAGGATCTTAATTTACAGGTGCGAAGACACAGACCCGGACAAAAACATGTTGTTCAACGTAAGAAAGTCTCATCTTAGCAGAAAAGGCTATTGCAGCATTTGCTCATAAATTATGTAAATGAGGCCCTGATTTGCATGATATACATCTAATAATGTTCAACTCAACTTCATTTCCAAATGCCTGAAAGTACCAGCATTTACCACCACGGAATTAGAATTAGGTATTCATTTGTATAATTATGTATCTATCGATATTCCCCTCTATCTATCTCAGTTAAGCAGTTACAGGCAGTGTAGGAAACCTGAGCCTAACATCTGCTTGGAGTTCCTAATTGAACCCAGGCGCCCAATCAGACGCAACAGATGGCAATAGACAAGGGGCGTTAAAGCAACACATAACCCAACATCTGCTTGGAGAAAACCCTATTAGCATACATCCACAAAAGCCAACGAGCTTAATGGCCTGCTCCACAAGTCCACCAAGATAGGGGTTTTTCTGAAATGTTATATGACCTATAAAAACTGCTACGGTGTAAAAAAAAAACAACGTGCATCATCTAGCTCGCACGTACTAGCAGACGATATACACTACATGTACATACCAATACAGCAAAGGGATCGTGAGTTACAACTGCCAACTTATTACAATACTCCGTCGGAAGTGACTGATTTTGGCGTCTGTCACTTATACGTCTAGATACAATTACATGGTGCTTAACAAATTTGACTATATATGTACGGTTGCAATAAAATTCGCGAGAAGTCAGGAATGAAAACTGCAATAAAGTTTCTTTGTGTCGAGAAATCGAAGAGTAGGATTGGCGTTCCCGTACTTTGAACAGTTAGAATTATGACTTTAATTTTTTATTATCTACGAACCACTGGCACTGGTTGATGTTGAATAAATTTTACCAGCGTTTTATTTGATTTCAATCTCCATGAGTGAGCCTTGCCCACGAGGAAGTCATTGAGGGCTTACAGCTATAACTTAAGCACTCTAGAGCCGTAATGTTATGTTCCTGAAGATATATCTGTCCCGCGTCAGATACGCCGTATTGGAAACAATTGATGCATGTTTTTCTTAATGTTGTCTGATATATTAGTCTCTCAGCTTGCTTTTTAGAGTGCATGTTCCTGCCAAGTTGAACCTGGGAATATAAAACGGTTTTCGTGGAGGAATGTACTGCAATGGCAACGAGAAAAATTACTTTTTCGTTGCGTTTTTATCAGTAACATACTTTTCCCAAGATATCTTATAAGATTTAAAAAGTCTTTTAAAAAATAAAAAAAAATTTAAAGAAATAAAAGAAATAAAAGAAACTAAAAAAAAACTAAAAACCGATAGACAACAGAAAACAAATGGAAGAAACTGCCGATCTTTGAAAAACTGCATATCTCTTTTAAACCTCACTTATATTTTTGCTGGTGTTATATGGCCAACCATTTCGTAGCGCCCTGGAGTTGTGGTTATCAATAGCACCCAGCTGCTACATGATAAAACGTTATTAATGTACAAAAGTTTCCTGTTTCTTTCATGGGGAGTAAGAATGACGCAAACGAGTTTCTCGGTAGAGAGATCTTGAGTGAACACATGGGCTCTCTTTTCAAATACAGCCCCCGTTAGGCCATATTTTTAGTGACTAAAGGATTCCACTTGTGTTTTCCTTTGGCCCGTGAAACAGCTGGGCTTAACGTCTTAATGCACCACCACTGGAACATCAATATGAATATTCACTCTCCTGACAGCTGAATGAAGTAATTTGCTGCTATTCTTATATCCAGTCTCCAAAGCCAGGTGGTTGAAACTTTTTCCTTGTGAGAAAATCTGTCACTGTTGTGTCACTACTTGTCACTACTACTGAACTTTAAAGGTGCATTATGTAACATTTTTCCACCAAAATGGAAATATTTTAATTGGAAAAAATCTTCGCGTGATTGTAATTTACTTCCATATTATTTTTGTGGAATTATCTGACATTTATGACATTTATGGTTGGCGCTAAAACAGCCCACACAAAGCACAGTCAGTTTGTGGTACCACCACAAAATACCAGAATGTAAACAAACATGGCTAACAGCTGTGCTTCAAGGGTTGATTCAACTTACTTTGTAAAGAAATAATTAGAAAATTGAATTTTTGTATTGTCCTAATGTTGCATGATGCAGCTTTAGTCATAGTCTTTCGAGACTGACTGACAGAGAGAGAGAGGGTGTGTGTGTGTGTGTGTGTGTGTGTGTGTGAGAGAGAGAGAGAGAGAGAGAGAGAGAGAGAGAATTATGTCTGTAGCTCCGAATATAATCAGCTAGTGCCCTCAGTTCCGTAGCTTGTAACGAGGTGTTTACCCATTTGATGATTGGAATTAACCTGCTTTTATCGTGCCTAATTAGCCCGCGTACCCACACATAAAAGTCCTCAGAGACGGCACAGATACTAAAATGAGACAAATCACGTCGGCCTCCGACGGCGCTGACATTTCCTGTAGATTGCCACAGCCTTTCAAGTCACGTAATGGTTAAGGTTTGTTTTTCCGGGGGGAAATCTCCAACCGAACAAGGCGTGATGTTCGTAAATCCGCACAGCAGTAGTAGGGCTCTGCACAACTTAGCGGGCCAATTGGTAATAAAGGGGAACAAAGACTCATTCGTTAAAAAAAGCCAACTAGTTAGAAACCAGCTAAAATGAATGGACGTGAAGTTTGCCTGACGTCAGCTATCTTCTGACCAATCATGTTCCAGCTAACTTTAGAAACTGTTGGAAAGGTTTCTTTTTTACACAACCGAATGGAAACTAGAGAGTTTAACGTGAACGTTTCTGATTTTAAATTGGTTAATCATGGTGAGGTTTCTTTAAATAATGCACTTTCAAAGTTGTTCGGACAGTTTGCTAATGACCATAGTGATAAATAAAGCGTGTACATGAACACAATATCACTACCACCATAAATGTGACTTTTATGTGAATTTGGCGGATAAACTTGAGGAAATAAGAAAAGATGTGACTACAGATGAATACATGTGAAAAGGAGAATTTTGGGTGGATGTGTATCATGAATTTGGGTACTGAACAAACACCGTGTATGCTAAACGCCGCCATTTGGTATCTTTATATATTGTGTTCTTGCCCTATTTGCTCACTGTCCAGTAAACTGTTCAAGGACACGATATAATGTCCTTGAACTACCACTCTGTCTGGGGTAATTAATCGTTTGTCAGTCAAAACTCATTACGCTCGAGTTGTCAGATAATTACGCAATCTTTTATTGTCCACATGATTTCTACAAATTTGACAATAACAACTTTTCAATTTTATTTTTCTTCACTATTTTGAATTTTCAAGCAAATTCACATAAATGGCACATTTATACACCTTGCAGTGTATCCGGATATCCATGCTGAGTCATACAGCTGCTCCAGAAACAAAAAGCCAGTTCTATTCCGGGGTACAATGCAGGGTTTACGGTGCCTCGGAAACGTCTTCAGCACCAAGGACATTGACATTAAACCTGGCCTTGCGGTCTATCGTATCCAGAACCATTCCTATCTAGTTCTATGCCAGAATTGATTAGGGTTAGGACCAGGCACGGTTCTGGATACCATCCGTGTGTCCAAGAATGTAGACTTGCCCCAGGCACTATTCTGGATACGCGTGGACAATCATGAACCGTGTACTAAGCATGGTTCTGGATAAAGCACAGCTCTGGATACAACAGGTCTTCGTAAAGCCCTGTAGCCGAATATGGCTTCCCGAACACAAGCCAAACTCTCCCTAACTATGGTTATGAATAGGTCGGGAGCAAGGTCGGCCGGTGTTCGGTTAGGTCGGCTACTGTTCGGCTGTGCCAGGCGAATGTTTCAAAATGTTAAAAACATTCGGGTGTGGGCTGGTGGTTGGCTGGTGTTCGGGAGTAGACCGGGCGTGGTTGGCAGTCAAATTTGAATCAAATTTAATTCAAATTCGATTCGATTGGTATAGAAAGGTAGACATGGCCTAAATCTGGTCAGACATGCTTCCGAACGTCAGCCAACCTTTGTCGGCTGGTGTTTTAGGGGAAGGTTCTGAATACGTTCCATTCACGAAGCTGTCTGAATCCAAACTAAGGCGTCATGTCTGCATGTCTGGCTGTCTGTATCATGTTTCCCCAACTAAGCCAAGGCATGGTCGTAATTATGCTTTTGTAATTTCGCCAATTAGCCTCATTTGAGTACGCGAAGTACGAGACATGGAGGAAATAGGGCCTGAAGGACGTCTGTGGACGTGTGCGCGCTGTAAACATGATAGGCTGGGCGGTACCTCATCTGTTTTACTTCACCACATGTGGATAGTTGTACTTGATTGTTACACGTAGGCCCATCCGTTGGGAAACATGCTTTTCAAGGCCGCCATAAAGAGCAATAATGCACGGGAAAGGTGTGAAAGGAGGAAAAACTTCGAAACTGAAATCCTCCTCATTTGTTTTACTTTCGCCATGTGAACCCTTTGACTTGATTGCTCCGCGTAGCAAGAATACCTCCGTTCGAATGGCAAAGGCTACTTCATAAAAGAAATTTTGATATACACGTATAAAACTGTGCGAAAGAGGAAACAAATTCTCCTAGCCCCTATGTGTACTCAGTTTATCGGTGTTATATAAACTTTTGCAATTGAAGGTTCGTGCACCCTCCATCTATGAATGTCTAGTTCAAGGTCTCCGTGTTGCGCTGCTGGAAGACTAAAAGTACTCTCTGCTCATAGTTCATTCATCATTTGTTCCAAGGCCATATTGATATGATTATATGGATGACATCCTGTGCAATCTGGAACCCCAAAACTGATGCAAGCGTGCAAATCTTTATGAAATCTACGTGGTCATGATGGTTGAATAGAGGACGAACGTTAAACACACAGAGTATGGTATGGTGAATAATAGACTCTTCATTTTCATTCTTCACATTTTCTTTTTTTCCTTTGGAATTGATTTTGGCATTCTATGACATAAGTATCGTTTTCCAATATTTTTTTCTTGCAATTTACGGCAAATATTTGCTCATTTTGCAGCTGCTTTGCACGATTTACAGTATGGTCAAAAACTTTTTTTTGAAACATACGAAACTTCATGTGCAGCGGATGTCACCCATATAATCAAATCAACATGGTCTTACCCATAGCAAAAGTCTCAGGATTTTGTCTGAAACCAGACAAACGGAAAGGAAGGATGTGCCAGACGACAACTTAAACAAGCTAATGATCTATATGCTGTCTATAGTAAAAGTTACAAGTTCCCCCTAAGCATGTTTGATTTTCTGAACTTCGGTTCTTTGTCTCACGTAAAATTTTAATTACAGACGTATAATTAATGATGGCGTACGGTTTATTAAGAGGATTACTGGAATTAAAAATTAATCCAGAAGCAAAGATCCCCCCTAAACCCGAGATCACGACACAGCTAGGTCTCATGTCTTGTTAACCTTATCGGGATATTGCAGGAGTAGATATGACGTCATGAATATCAAAACATCTGCTGAGACATTCTAAGAAATCGGGTGTGCAGAATAGTAGATAAATAATGTTCTTCAGCAGAAGAAAAGTAGACTCTTGGTTTCGTTTAAAGTCAATGTCTCATACAAAAGTTGCCGCCCTCGTATTAACGAAATGTAATCAAACTTTCATGAAAGTCCATCTGTGTTGGTAGTTACATGTTTAACGTCACACTTCAGAGAAGCCACGTGACAAGTCTCACGGGGTCAGTCTATTGAAGAAGACCAAAATGTCTGGTCGAAAGCTCTAGGTGAGAACAATCATTTGTACATGTGTTGGAACAAAAGTTTTAACTTCAGCCAAGCTTGGTCGGCTGGTGTTCGGGGGAAGGTTCTGAATGTGTGACAGGGGCTTTACATCGAGTTGACGATCGATATCCTCCGCTTGTAAAGCAGGCCTTCAAATTACTGAACGCACGAAACGGGTAATTACTTTACGGAAGAAACATGACAAAATAACCGTTAACGTTGTCTCCTCGTAGAAGAATAAAGGACGAAGGCAAATAAAAATATTCCATAAGGGTTATAACCTAACTAGGTAGACTACACGGAATAACTGCAATGTTTACTCACCCTAATAGCTTAAGCTTTGTTTTCTGTTGACCTGCTCATTAGAGGTTGTTATAATTGGGGGAGGGGGGTAGTGTCGGATGTTTGGGAATCTATGGGGTCTTGGAGAACTATTTAGGGTTTTAAAAGACTTATCATGATTTATCGCTGATTGCATGAGACTGATGCTCCGAGCGTGTCAGCAGAACGTGCTGCGCCTGCACGAAACCTTGATTTTTCAAAGTTTTCGTTGGATGTTTGGTTAACGTTACATCAGAATTTTGCCTATTGCAGACGATATCTTTTAGGACACAACATTTTGAAAATATAGACCGGATGTCATCCTTAAATACGCGAATACAACCTTACACGAGACGTTCTGCTGAAGTGCCGTGCACAATACATTAACCTTTGCCCTTGATATTCGATCAATCACCATGGTAACACGTGTGCAAAAAGTCAAACAACAACACTTATGATATAACCGCAAAACATCTCTTGGCTCTTAAAATTGGCCTTAAAAAAATAAGATTCAGACAAAAAGTGGCGAATTTAGGGCCCCCTCCGTTACTGGTTTTCGCGCAGGCGCAGTACGTTCTGCCGACGTGCTACGCTTCGGTGGTTTGTCTGAGATGACGTCACTTGTTACCCATGATACACCAAGTGCTTATATGAAAAAAGGGATTCATCTAGAATAATTTGTCGTAGAAACAACGGCTGCCCGATGATCTGGAATTCAATTTTGGTGAGATAACCATGACAGACGTGCCTGCTGTGTGTGTAATCTTGATCTCAGACACAATAGACAGGCGACTTACCTTGTCATTCTGGAGTTTAATAGAATTCTTTATTACAGTTTAAAAATAGGAGCCTAGATGAAACCAGAAGAGTGGACTACAGGGGTAGAAGTTTTGTTTTATATCACAAATCTCTTCTGATCATCAGGGATCAACGTGAGCTCATCAACTGAACGGGCTGTTGCATTCCGAAACATGACTTGGAAGACTACGAAGTGGAATGCATCCGTATTCCGAAACGTGGTCCATTCCAAAGCATGTTTTGGAATAACATGAAGTGGAATGTATGTTGTAATCCAAAATGTGATCCATTCCAAAAAATGAGTTTTGTAATCACGTAATTTTTGTTCTAACCTAAATCCTAATCTAAACCCATAAACAGACAAACAGACAAACAGACAGACAGACAGACAGACAGACAAACAAGGCTTACTTGACAGGCACAAGATGGAGTCCCTGATGACCCACTGTAGACTCACAGGACTCTTGATGCTTGACAGTACAGCGTGGTCTGCCACGTTATGGTATATTCCAAATCGTGGCCCAGCTGTGCCATGATTTGGAATGCAACGAAATGGACTACCTGTTGTATTCCAAAACGTGGTCTATTCCAAAATAACACGTTTTGGAATGCAACACGGGCAACGCTAACAGCAGTATGCATGGTAGACCGCTAAGCTGCATTTCAACACCACAAGAGAAATCTCAAGAGCTTATTGATATACGTAACAGAGGCAGATTCTCCTGAGATACTTTCCAAAAATCCTTTGAATTTTACTACGGTGTACGAGTATGCCATGTATCTAAATGAAAACGAATACTGCAGAACACCTGGCTATCGCAAGATGTCTATCCTGCAAGGAATGGCCACCAATGGAAGTGACATTGACCTTGTACCATTTTACCAAGTTGCGGATTGGCCTTAGAAAAATACGTTAAAATCCGAACTGTCTAATTTCACATTCAGAACCTCCACCCGAACACCAGCCGACCAAGGTGGGCTGAAGTTCGGGAGCAGTCTGACCAGATTTAGGACACGCCTAACTTTCGATACGAATCGAATCAAATTTGACTGTCAACCACTGCCGAACACCAGCCAACCATGACCGAACATCCAGTCCACACCCGAATGTTTCAAACATTTCGACTGGTGCAGCTAAACACTAGCCGACCTCGCCGAACACCAGCCGATCACAGTCGACCTTGCTCCCGACCTACTCCTAACCATGGTTGGAGGGAGTTCGGCTAGTGTTCGGGAGGCCAAATTCGTGAATGTGTGACAGGAGTTTTACACTCCCTTTCGGCGGCATACTCTGATCATGTCATTAGATTACATGTCATCATCCCGACTACAGGAACAGAATGCTAACGGTCAGAAGCTTTAACATTAGGGCATATGGGAGCAGTGTTGAACTGATGACTGGATAAGGAGATGAAAGAATACAGTACCATATGGAGTGTCAGACAGGCCAACAGGTCATTAGTCAGACAGACAAGAAGGCAGACAGATAGATAGTCTCGTAGACAGCAAGGCAGACATACAGGCCGATAAGGGATTACAGAGACTGAGGTAAAAATTCGTAAAGGGCTTCTTATCTTAGAGTTAGCATTTGTTTTAAGCCCCTGCCACACATTCACGACCTTTCTCCGAATCTGACCAGGTTCGGCTGACATTCGGGAGCACTCTTTAGTCTCGCCAGATTTAGGCCACTCCTACCTTGCTATACGAATCGAAACGAATTTGAGTTAAATTGGGGTCAAATTTGATTCCTGAACACGCTCCGAACACTATTGACTTTCGGTCGAAAACCAGCCCACTATGCTGGAACCTCCCGAACGACACACGAATGTTTTCAACATTTTGAAACGTTCGGATGGTGCAGCCGAACCGTAGCCGAATTTGACGAACGCCAGCCGACTCTGCGCCGACCCACTCCTAACCACGGTCGGCGGGCGTTCGGCTAGCAGTCGGGAGGCCCAATTCGTGAATGTGTGACAGGGGCTTTATGTAGCGTCGAATGGCCCAGTGGTTAGGCTAGCGGACATGAGATCAAGAGGTCAAGACGTTGTGTCTCATTGGGAAAAGTACTTTCCTCACTCTACCCAGGTGAAAAATGGGAACCTGACTTCGATTGGGGAGGTACATTGTAAAAGGCGGTGGAAGGAGAGGGATGGGCTCTGCCTTCCAATACGTGCCCTAGACACTAGTGGATTGACAACCCACTGCCTCTACGGCCTGAAAAAGGCTTTGGGACTACCTTTACCTACCTTACCTTTGTTTTACATAAATCAAAATGGGAGTAAAGGATATCAAAGACTTAAAAGTTGGCTTTACCAATGGTAGCAAATGCCAGTAAAGCCCGGCAATGTTTACTTTGTAAACAGTACAGTACTTGACAATGGTAGTAAATAAAAGTAAGTCCGATAATTTCATTTACTACCATTGGTAAGTCCGAAATTACCGGACTTGACTTTTATCAACTACCATTGTGAAGTCCGGTACTCTTTACAAAGTAAGCATCATCCGGCTTTACTGGCATTTATTACCATTGGTAAATCCAACTTTTCGTGTAGTGTCTGTTCTCAGTGGGTAGGAATTTTTTTGTAGTTGTACATTGGTTTCCTTCGTAATGGGAAATTGCTAAAGGGGAGCTAACGATTTTCGATAGGCTATACCTTGAACCTAACGTTCTAAATATAAGCTAGATGTCATCAGGTCGAATACTTCAATAATGCAGAACCCCATTAGATCTATAGAAAGGGTTGTGGACCTATGGGGTCTTGACCCAAGAAATTAATTGAAATCGATAGAAATCGACTTTCTTGGGTAACTGACATATGGTACCAGCCTGCACCGCGATTAAACGTTAATGACAATTTAATGATAGCGGAGGGAGGGGAACTCTTTACGTACTGCTGCGGTTTTCCCAGGGCACCTGCTCCCAAAATGGGTTACATTTCTAGAAACAGCATCCAATTTCAATAGTTATTCGGCTTAGAAATGAACACAAATTCCTGCTGTATGTAAGTAATAAGATTATTTGATCGTATTGATAATATTTCTTCTTCGTAACTCTTTTTATCGGATTTTAACCCAGTAATAGAGGGATTCCATTGTAAGCCAGTCTTACACACCCGTATTATATCGATGCAATTCACTTGAATTATTCCGTTGGGGTCAAAGGAAATGGCCCTATACTTACCCCTTCCTGCAATAAACATCAAACAATGTTGATGGAATTTTGGCGCAAGGTCACCTCCAGGTCCACGTCATGAACAGAGACATTTCATAACATTTTATAATTTTTGTATAATCCAAAAGGGCCAAATAAAAATTTTGAAACGAAGCATTTTAGAGACATTACCAAACATTATCGACAAGTGCAACCAGACTGAACGGTTCTCTTGTGCTGGAGGTTAAAGCCCTTGACACATATTCAGAACCTTCCCCCGAACACCAGCCAACCAAGGTTGGCTGCAGTTCGGGAGCAGTCTGACCAGATTTAGGCCATGCCTACCTTTCGATACGAATCGAATCGAATTTGAATTAAATTTGAGTCAAATTTGACGCCAACCACACCTAACCACCAGCCAACCATGGCCGAACCTCCTGTCCACACCCGAATGTTTGAAACATTTTGAAACATTCGGCTGGCGCAGCCGTACAGTAGCCGACCAGGCCGAACACCAGCCGACCTTGCTCCCGATCTACTCCTAACCATGCTTGGGGGTTGGGGGAGTTCGGCTAGTGTTCGGGAGGCTATATTCGGCTATGTTTGTTACATCTTGATCCTAAGACGTGGCATTTCTTCTTTTCTCCCAGTATCCGTCGCTTTCTCTGAGCTTTTGTGAGTCCTCCTAATTGGCCCAAAGGCATTCAAGGTTAAGAGGAGTTGGACGGTGTATGGAATTCCTTTCTCAATGTTGGCCTTTCCAATACATCGGCCTATTGGGAAATACAAAAGGCTACAGAAACCACAACCTGTAATTGCACCCTTCTATGTTATAAACCGCCTCATCTGTCACCATTGCCATCCAAACAGGCGGAAAGCAGTGGTATTAGGGATGTCCGATCCGCCACGACAGAGTACAATGTGTAGTCTCTGATGGCCCGTCAGTCACTATGGCAGGAGTAGGTCACACATGCACAGAACTCATTGTACTACATTAAGTTTTCCAATATTCATAACTGTTTTTTTACTGTAACGAGGAGAAGTTGAATTTATCTAATGATAGTTTTATTTTGTATCTGTTAACTGTATCTGGTCATCATGTTTTGTTGTGACCTGTACTTAGCCCAGTGTGGCAAAATGTGCAATAAAGGTCGTCATTCGAATAGACATGTAGAGTTTCTTGAAAAGAGAATCTCGGACGATTCAAAGCAATGTTGTGTTAGATATAACCTCTTTGGTTAAAGCGACTGCAATTACTATTATAACTTGTTGTTAATATCAAACGTAGAAGTAGTATAAGTTGATCAGACAGTAGTTGTATGTTCTCTATTGGATGATATTTGTTTCCTTTTTTTTCAAACACAAATTCATGTGTCAGATTAAGATTATTTGACTCATTTTATACAGATAATGTTGACAGTACGCTTTTGTTTCATCATAGAATCGTCGGTTAATCTCTGATGTTGCCCTGTTGACACTTTATCGTGGTTGGATATGTTTTTATGTGCGTAAGCACCTCGACGTGCCGTTCATACTTTCATACCTACTGCTGATAGCAATTTACGAAGGCACTGAACCTCTAGATGGGAGCAAATCCCCGTGTAAGCCATGTAGAGGATCAAACCGAGTAAAAAACAATGAATTTTATCGACCGATGCTTACCGAGTTGATGCGGGATCAAATAGCGTAACCTGCGAGAAATAATCACGCTTGAGGCACAAGGCCGATTAGCCTCCTTTCCAAAACAACAGTTGGCTGTAAGGCCATGTTGATTTGATTATATGGATGACATCCTCTGGGAACCCCAAAACTGATGCGAGCGTGCGAATAAAAAAGTTTGGCCCCCCATCATTATGAAATCTAAGTGGTCAGGAAGTTTTAACAAATGACTAAACACACGGAGTATGGTATACAGAAGAATATATTTGTCATTTTTGTTCTTTCACATCTTCTCCTTAGGCCTTGGAATTGTCATTCTTTTTTTTTCAATTTACGGCATATATTTGCTCATTTTGCAGCTGCTTTGTATGATTTACAGTATGGTTAAAAACGTTTTATGGAAACGAACGAAATTTAATGTGTGCGCGGATGTCATCCATATAATCAAATCAACATGGCCTAATCAAAATTCCAGTCCCATCCCATACCTATATACAGGAAGCTGGGGGCTCTTGGCCAAACGTGAGGAAACTTTTAAAGATTGTTTTGCTGCAACTGCAATCTCTCGTAATTAAGTGGAAAGCTGATCTCGCGTGTTAGTTGATTTGCCAAATATTTTCAGATCACAACATCGTATGTATCCTGGATAACGATGGTTTTAAGAATCATTATGTGGTTGTGGAATGATTAATGTTCCATCATTAAGCGTTGCTATGCATTGGTGTTTCCGTTTTCGAAGAGGATGTCATTTGTAATTTAATTGGTTTATCTGGCTGACAATCAATAACTGTTTCGCACTTTAGTCCACAACACAGGTTTTGGAATGTCATCCCAGCTTCGGATTCTCACCACACGAGAACGTACTATCTAACGTAGTAAAAGCACATAGTTTATAAATGTTTTGGTTGGTTTATTCGATGGGCAGTACTGCAGCTTTATTTGGCACTCAAAAGAGATGATGATGATGATGATGACTGGTGTATTTGCAAAATGTGCACACACATACCATTGCAGCCTTACCTGGCTGAATTGGGGTATGAGACATTTCCGAAAATTCATTACAATTCATTCAATAGCTCTACACTAAAGGTAAAATGCTAAGTTCTGTAACTAAACTGCGTGAAGTTGTCCTTTGTTCTAAGTTCTCCGCCGTGTAAGGTTCCACGTTTCGGAGGCAGCCAACTAGAGAAGGTTTAGATAAAGACAGTGCAAAATTCATACAAAGATTACGATGATCAGGTACAGGGGGGCAAGTTACAGCTGTTCTAATGAATGGAATAAATACAGAGCAATTGCTACTAGCATTTGCCACTGGCCAGAACTGTTTTTAGGTCAGAAGTTTGCACACATCTCTGTCCATCAATACCAGCATCTCCTGTTGATTGCCTTCCCTCATGGATCTACCAGCAATGGTCCAGAACGGTCGTTACTATCGATTTTGCAATGGAAAAATGATTCAAAAAGAAGTTTCGATTCTTTACATCCCGTATAACACTGCTATAAACGTTGAGTCTCCATCCAGTCATCAAAAAATCAATACAGCCATTTTAGAAACCCCAAATTGCAAGTCTGTACTTTATAATAAACAGTATTCAACCGAATCCTACCACACTAGTTGCTGGCTTTAAAAAGTCCCCCACAGCGCTGGCAGTGGCAAACTGTATTGACAGGCTCCAATAGAGAGGTGGTAATAATATCTCTACCTGTTCATGGGCACTGCCAATAAGCTGATTTCATTAGTTTCAGTCGGTATTCAATAATACAGGTAGCGACCCGAATACATGAGATGGTAAACTGGTTTATTAAATATATAACACACTGAAAAGCACATCGTCGTAGCCCTGGGGCTAAATTGCAGTGTACTATATAATACATGCTAAAATCACCTTGGTAGACTGAGAAGTACTTACATTTAAAGTCATTGACAGACATTATCACAAAGCCTTCAGGAGCTTAACACAGAATGGCAAAGTGGTGTTCATGAAGACAGATGTACGACATTTATTTATTTGTTTCAGGCACTCACTGTACAGGGACATAACCTAAATACACACACACAAAACACAAAAAATCAAATCCTATTATACAGACGTTTCCAGAGGTTTGTGAAGTATGAGTTGTGATAGAATGAATCCGACTTAAGTACAGTGAACTGAACACCTGCAGTCTGCAGGCACCCGAATACATGCATCTCACAGTGTGATCTTAGCTCTCTCAAACTGCCGCTATTCATTTGCTTTCCCCCTTGCTCGGTGGAGTCTTTCATCACTGTTGACTTTTGTAGCTGAATTGATGGGAAACGGTGGAGAGTCTGCGATAAATGTGTTTAACTTTCAAACGGAGAATACGGCGAATTCATCACAAGTGTTTTGCCGGAGGCAACGGTTATCAAAGAGTTGCATGAAATTGGTTCCTGCTGTGTTATTCAAACCTTAACGGATATCGTTCTAACGTACATAAGGAAGATTATCTTTACTTAGAAATTGTTGAGGTGAAGCAAAAGTTTCTACAAAAACCGTTCAAGGCTAATCAATTTCGTTCCGTCTAGATGGACATCAGCAGGCATGTGTTAGGAGGAGCTTAAGTGCGTGACTGAAAGTTGCTGACAGCCGGGCAATCAAGTTTACATAGTGTCATTGTAACTTTTTTACATTCTATATGGTTTACATAATGATATTTGTGTAGTTCCAAATGGAATCATTGTGGTATAGTGAGAATGATTAAAAGCGCGAGACTTTCCACTAAATTGCAGTAGACATGTCATTAGAAAGCAACAACTGGTGAGATATAGAGCCATTGTTTGCGGACAGAGCACTACGATATGCACAGGAAAGGTATAAATTAAAAACGAGTAAAGGTATAAAAACGAGAACTTCGTGAACTTGTGTAATTTATCCTCTGTACACTTGAAGAAGCCCACAAGGCGAAACCGGTCGTGGCAGGATGAATAAAAGTTCTAAATGGGAACTATGCGGTTCCAGATGTCTTACTGCGGTGTGAAAGATGTTGGTTAGCTTGAGGAATGAATCCATTCAGAACTTCGTGAACTTGTGTCATTTAACTTCTGTACACTTGCAGAAGCCCCCAAGGCAAAACCGGTCGTGACGGACTGAATAAAAAGTTCTAAACGGGAACTATGCGGCTCCAGATGTCTTACTGATGGACGACTGCGGTGTGAAAGATGTTGGTTAGCTTGAGGAATGAATCCATTGAGAACTTCGTGAACATGTGTCTTTTAACTTCTGTACACTTGAAGAAGTCCTCAAGGCGAAACCGGTCGTGACGGGCTGAATAAAAGTTCTTAACGAAAAATATGCGACTCCAGATGTCTTACTGAGGGACGACTGCGGTGTGCTAGTTGTCGTTTAGCTTGAGGAATGAATCCACTCTGCTCTATATTATTTGCTAACAGAACATGGTTATGACCAGGAGATCAGTTGGATAACGTTCATGTTAGGCCTTTAAAGCATAGCACCTACTACAGATGAAGCTTCTGAACCAATTTCTTCACAGCGTTGCATTAAAGCACCATTATTTTGCACAGGAGGGAAGAATAAAACAGTTCCGCGCGCCGCGAGTGGGGAGGGAACGCGACGTAACGACCGTTATTTTGGAGCTAATGGAAGATCTGGCAGGACATTCCTCTCGCACCAACACTCTATCTGAGGAGCAAAATTGCTGGCCTGTATGGCTCAGCCATAAACTATCTCTGCGAGCAGCAATGAGAGGACTGCAAACCGGAAGGAAGAGACAGGATTCCTTTAAGATTTGTGTTTCGAACAAATAGTGTAATAGTATTTCATTTTATAAATGGCTATACTTTTGGAATTATGTAGAAAGACGCCTGTATCGGATTGCCAATGTATTGTGGTTTGGCTAAAACCATTTGACGAAGATCAGGGAATGTGGTTCAATAATATTGTTTATAAATGTTAATAGCCTGGTTGATTAGTTATGATTTATTGATGTTAAATTCAATGACATGCAACAAGGCTTTCCCTGAAATATTGGGAATCAATATTGTCCTCCTTAGTAATGGAGATATCCATTAATATTTTGTTTATTGATCATAAGGTCTACAAGATGCATTTTCCACACGTCTGCCCGTCATGGTATTGAAGAACTATTTATCATACTTCTTACATAATTAATATTTTGTTTATTGGTGATAAAGCCTGCAAGATACATTTTACATACACTTACCCTTCATGGTATTAAAGAACAATTTATTATAAATGTTAGGTAATATCGTAATATGACCAGTGTCACATGAAATCTACAAATCTCTTGTACCAGTTTACGCATCACATAGATCCTCTACTAGACAGCCAGTGTACGACTATTCATTATCAAAACCAAAGAACAACAGTGGAAAGAAGACGTTCATCTACAGATATGTAAATTTTTGGAATGCATTACCAACTGAATTTAAGACTGTATCCGAATCAATTGATAAATTTTTATGCAACTTAATGGTTTTAGTCCAATTATAATGGTTTATACTGATCTGATCTCTGACCTCAATTCTTGATTTTTAATTCTTAATTCAACGTCTGTATTTGTATATAATGTTAAGTCTGTATTTTGTAGGTGATTTGTATGTTAAGTTGTACTTATGTGTATGCCTGTTTTATGTATTTGTACATTATTTGTGCTTTTTATTTTTAACGAGCCCTGGAAGATTAGCCCCATAAAGGGGTTAAAGGGTATCTCAATAAACTCAACCCAGTAATATCACTGATGTTCCATCACAGAAAGATGATTTATAATACTTGCCCAGCAAACGTAACGAAGGAACAGTTCCCTATTTGGCCTGTCCTGAGACCATAGAAGGTGTTTGAATCTGATGATATCTGCTGTATTTGCCTGAAGTTTTGGGATCTGATAAGCAGAAAATACCCCGTTCACAGATAAAAGCCTGTTGATCATTTGATTGCCGCTTGTATTGTGTGTTATCACCATTGGAAAGAATTAAGCAATGCTCTGTGGATACCGGTGGTCAACGGTCAATTGATTTTATAATCCCAGGTCCCAGAACATGCTAAGAATGTAATATCGACAACGGCTGAATATTAGCCAGAAACTGTGACCCACAGCCGGCAAAGTGTGCTTCAGGCTTTGCACTGTACCCATTGGTAATATCAGGCCATTAACCCATCTATGTAACCTCCTAATATTGAGTAGTTCAGGGTTCAATGTGCAACAGAGGGCGGTTATTGTTTCGTGTTGGCTATGAGATATAGTCGTCCTTTTCCCTTAGTGTCAGCACGGTTTCTAGATATGAATATTACATAACATCCGTGAGCATATCTGCACCGAGTGGCAATAAATTCTCTGGTCTCTAGCGATGTGCTTTCAATGGATTTTCGTTACTGCCTCGAGGCAGTGTAGTTTGTTAAGCCAGAGATCTAGAGCAAGTACTAATCACCTTAGTTAACAGGTGCATTATCATGAAGTGTATAAACCTCGGATTATTTTTCTCCGACAATAAAAATCTGGCGTTGAAAGATGTACGGCTAGTTCAGATAAGACTTACATCCTTGGAACATTAATAAATGAATAGATGTGAAATAGGGATCAAGTGAGTAATTCACAGGAGGTTATAAAACAATTAAAACCATACGGAAAATGCGATAAGGTGTAACATACCTTTTCAGGGTATTAATTTCAAGATTCTGGTGATCTGTCAGTGGACTTGTATTATTGATGAGTTCTTGCTGCTAGCATTGCCAATCAAAACACCAGTTGTTCATCTAATATTCAGCGGTATCACGTAACTTGGGATACACATAAGTGAATAACGTATGTTGCAATTGGGTGAAATACGTTCTTATAGATATAGCCTGGGCTTTAATATTACCTTCTGGTAAAAATAGATCTCTTTCTGTCAAAATGTGAAACTTGGTGACCTCTAGTATCTTCATATAAAGCTTTATGCTGACAAAGTGCCGTTGAAAGCAAACTTGGTCTCCAAGTAATGCCTTATGGTTCTTATAATGACGCACGCTTCGGTCTCAATGGTTGTTGATATAAATGTTATATGAGTGTGTTTTTCTGAGATAAGACATAAAACATAGTTGAGCACACGTTTTGCATAATAACTAGGTTAACTTCTTGGTAGGAAATCATATTCAGTCTTTAGTCAGTATGACAACATACAATGTCTGGGAAGCTAAAAGTTTGAGTTGAAATTTGTGCAAAATGTAAGACATGATGACACGGTGTGCTGCATGCATCTGTATTAGAATGGTTGACATAGATAATCGGTGTACTTGTATTATCATATTTACCTCCACAGAAGGAAAATATATTGGTTTACAGTCTGTTTCATCTTCCGTTCCAAACACACAAGGTCAATGACCTGGACCAGACGGCTGTCACCATGGTAACTGGTACAGTAGCAGACACCCTGTGGTGTTTGGTTACATTGTGTTGCAAGTTGCAAAACAGAGTTAGACTAGTGTCACCATATATAGAGAACTTTATTGGCACAACAAAATGTACAGTTTGAGTAAGGATAAACAGAGCAGTAGTTTGTTAGACTACACCCTGTGGAGGTAAACATTATTTAATTTCATTTTACTTTTATTTGTTTACCCAGGGGTTTACATTTCGTCATGTCATTATGCATTTGCTTTGCTAATGTTACCTTTCTAGTTGATGAGTTCTTGCTGAACGGCTGTTCATATAATATTCAGTGGTATCACATACAAAGTGGATAACGTATGTTGCAATTGGGTATAATACGTTATATAGATATAGCCTGGGCTTGAATACTACCTTCTGGCAACAATAGATCTCATTTTGTCAAAATGTGAAACTTTGTGACCTCTGTGTCTTTATGTGGAGCTTTATGCTGACAAAGTGCCATTGGAAGCAACCTTGGTCGTCAAGTAATATCTTATGCTTCTTATAATGACGCGCGCTGTGATCTCGATGGTTGTTGATATGAATGTTATATGAGGGTGTTTTTCTGAGATAAGACAAGAAACATAGTTGGGTGCAAGTTTTGCATAATAAGTAAGTTAACTTCTTGGTAGGAAGTCATATTTAAGTCTTAAGTACTGTTACTGTTGATGATTTCTTGCTTTTAGCATTGCCAATCAAAACAACGGTTGTTCATCTAATATTCAGTGGTATCACATAACCTGGGATACAAAGTGAATAACGTATGTTGCAATTGGGTTGAATAGCTATAGATTGGGCTTGAATATTACCTTCTGGCAACAATAGACCTCATTTTGTTGAAATGTGAAACTTTGTGACCTCTGTGTCGTTATGTGGAGCTTTATGCTGACAAAGTGCCATTGGAAGCAACCTTGGTCGTCAAGTAATGTCTTATGGTTCTTACGTTGTGATCTAGATGGTTGTTGAAATAATATATATAAGGGTATTCTACTGAGATAAGATATGAAACATAGTTGGGCGCAGGTTTCACATAATAACTAGGTTAACTTCTTGGTAGTCAGTATGACAATATGCAATATCTGGAAAGCTGAAAGTTTGAGCTGAAGTTTGTGCAAAATGTGAGACGTGACGACAGGATGTGCTGCATCTGTATGTCTGTTGACATGGACAATCAGTGCACTTGTATTATTGATTCTTGTTGCTAGCATTGTCAATCAAAACAACGATGGTTAATCTAATGCTAGTATTCAGTGGTATCACATAACTTGGGATACAAAGTGGATAACATATGTTGCAATTGGGTAGAATACTTTATTGCAGCTATAGCCTGAACTTTGATATTACCTGCTGGCAACAATAGATCTCTTTCTGTCAAAATGTGAAACCTCGTGACCTCTGTGTCTTTATGTGAAGCCTTATTCATGATGACAAAGTGCATTGGAAGCAACTTTAGTGGTCAAGTCATATTTTATGGTTTTTGATGGTCTCGATGGTTGTTGAATTACTGAGATAAGACATGGACAATAGTCGAGTGCAAGTTTCGTATAATAACTAGTTTTTTTAAAAACTTCTTGGTAGGAAATCACATTTCAGTCTTGAGTCAGTAAGACAACATGCAGTGTCTGGAAAGATAAAAGTTTGAGCTGAAGTTTACAAGTGCAAATCAATGGAAGACGTGATAACAGAATGGGCTGCATCTGTATTAGAATGGTTGACATAGATAGTCAACCGAATGGTTGACATAGATAGTCAACCGACCGGAACTTTAAATTGAACTGCTATTGACAAGGCCATGTTCTACAACAAAGAAACCTTCATTTGCAATAAAACCCATTAACACTCCTGGCTAGGATTAGAAGGGTCACAACTTGATTAGAATCTCTGTGATGTTAACGCCGATGTAATTATTATCATAAACATTTAATTGGATAGCTATACTTAGCCCTGCATTTGCCTTGACTCTATATAAACATTGGTCTACACTCGTTTGGGAGGGAGCCAATATTCCTTCTTAACTTTGTATTTAAAACACATCCTAGCCGGTAAAGTTCCATTGACGTTCTGATGATCGATAGATGCATTAGATAACATTGAAATATAATCTGTCCTGGTTTAGTTATAGGCTGGGTGACCTTTTATGCATCAAGCATATATTCCTCATAACACGTGACCGGCGTAAGTATGAGGCACAATAAGAATGGAAGACTGAGCAGAGTTGTTCATACTCGATGAAGCCAAATAAGAGTTGATACTGGTTGAATGTAGATTAACGTAATTGGCCTGAGGTTAATAAAGCTTGCACTCATTTAGCTTTAATTTCTAATTAATGGGTGGTTTCTACGTTCATGCATGGGCCTCAGACAGACCACAGCAAACGATATTTCCCATGTGTTTTCCGTCCAATTTTGTCATTCTTTTAGTGGCATCCACCCCTTGCCTCAGTAGATTATAATGTATGGTGAGATATGGTTGTATTTCCAATGGGAGACTGGTTTGCAGTGTTATTTTCTTGAAGGCATCCAATGCAATTTCATTGCGGTGAAACAAAAAAAATATTTTGGATTAGGAAACCTGTCTGATATTGACACTTAATGCCATATCTTAGCACATTTCCGTCATCATTTTATACTCGAAGCGTTTAAAATAGCCCAAAAATAAGCTACGCGAGGAGTCCCTTTATTTTTTGGTATCAGCAATAGATAGCTAGATCCATTGTACGATACAAAGCAAGCAACCGTTTTCCGTCAGCGACATCACCTTTTTACCTCACAGATATCAGTGTTCTATGGGATAGGGTTGATTCAACTTACTACATAAAACAAATGACCAGACAATTGACATTGAAAATACTGTTTTACTGCCCTGAAATCTCTTTGGGTGACTTTAGTGATAGTGATCTCGAACCAGTTTAGCTCACTGAAGAGCTACTCTTCCACTGGTCGTGACAGAGAAGACAGACGCTATGTACAGTATTTACAGGTTCATTGTACCGGGGAAATTCCCCTAGCTCTTTTCGACAAGCACAATGAACAGTGGACCACGGCTTAACGTCCCGTCCTAAGGAATGCGACCCTCTCCAGTAACGTGCATGTCGGGTGAGCGACAACAGCCGGGATTCGAACTCCCAACCTCTTAGTCCAGAGGCAGGATCGCTAACCACTGGACTACACACGCTACACCCTTTAACTGCAACGACCCAAAAGCATTCGCCTCAACAGATCATTGCTTAATGTGATGATATCAATGTATACTTTGGCATATACTGTACGATAATCTAACTTCGTTTCTATGTGTTGTTCGTCGGAAGATGATATAGCGTTCACTTTATCTCTTGAAAGCAAAATTAGCTAGGGGATCGTTCTAAGTGCTACCGGTGGTGCCTTACAAGATAAGCAATTGAAAAAGTGGGTTACGTTCTATTAGTGTTTCAGTCCCCTCTGAATTGGCTCGATGTGCGAATAATACACGAGGCAGGATAGACCACAGGCATAACATAGAATTTAGATCTCTTTTTATTTTTGTCAACGTATATCTGAATAGACTTGCATTTATTGGCTATACTTTTACGTTTGTATACAGGTTTATCATATACCTTAACGATAAGACAACATCTCAATACATGGCATACAGGGTTTATATGGGATACACTCCATAAATCTTTGACATTATTATGGGGATCAGTCTTCTTACGTTTCAAAATAGATACGTACTAGGCATAGCAGAGACTATAGCATTGTCTCTATTTGGCTGTACTGTTGCTTGATTTGGCAGCCATTGATATATATATATTTTTTTCTCTCATTGAATATTATATTTCTATATTATCTACAGTACGTGTCACAGACTCTTGGCATCTTTACTGTTCTAACTTCTATACATCTACATCTACACTATATATGCATATATACATAATGTTAACATTTTTTTTACAATATGTATGCACTGATATGATTTTATAGCATTAAAATTATATATAAAAATGTCCAGTTGTTCTCATGGCAAAATGCCAGTTGGCATATTCTTCATTTTGAAAAGGGAATGTAGTATTCAATGTATATATAGATGTTGTCAATATTGTGAATTTTTACCGGCAATAACGTGGCAGACAACCAAACAATGAATTTTGAATGATTCCGACATCAGAATGATAAAACCTCTGTGCAGCACGATTTTTTATAGGTCCTCTAGGCCAACCCCCCCCCCCCCCCCACGAAAGTTACATTTTGTATACAGTCATCTTAACAAGTATCACGCAACACAACATACCTTCATCCACGGGTAACTATACTGTTTTCACAATTAACAGTTCAATCGACGTTCATTGTCTCTTCACATCTCTGTATACACGACTTGTTGCGTCTCATGTCCATAGCCACGGTGTACCGAATATATGTCCTGACTTTCTGCAACGTTGCAACGGATCTCCGAACGAACAATGAACCTAACATTTAGATTTTAAACGCACTCTCCTACAATCAAATCCCTTCTGCCTTTCACGTGTAAATGCAGGTTTAGAGAAGAACATTGGATGGAATCCGTAAGATGTTGCAATCCTTCTAATGTATTTACTGCGATGGAAACATCCTTTCCTGCGAATGTCTTGTATGGTTCGCGTAACTCAAGACATGCAATGATTCCAAAGATGCATTGTTATTCCAGTGAGTTGTTGAATTTAGAACTTTGCTGGCATACCCCATCGTTATCCATTAAATGAAGTCTGGGGGCGCTGTATTGAGGGGTTCTCGGCATTTGTGTGGGGTGAGACGGCGATGGGCATGGGGATATTTGAAATGGCTCCATAGAGCCGGGAATCTGTCGACAGTTGTGTGGCATGCTGCACAGCGGCCGTGCGGCCGCTACTGTAAACTTCTCCTTCTCGTCGTCTCTGCACCAAAAGCAAAGGTACTGACGGAAGTAGGTTTGAAAACTTTTACTGGAGAGGCAGAGCGCGAAGGGGTTGACACAGGAGTTGGCGTACATGAGGATTTGAGACACCGCCATGACGTAGAAGTGGAAGTCCGGAGGTGGATGGCAGGGGAACAGGGCGAACCAACGCCACAGGTTGAAGACGTGCACGGGCAGCCAGCACAGGGCGAAGATCCCCACGAGGATCAGCACGGTTTTAGCCACGTTCTTCCTGGTCTCCATCTGCCTGGCCACGGTGCTGTTCCTGCAGGGGATGTTACGGGACGTGACGAGGAGATGACGGGCGATGAGGATGTAGAACGCCGCGATGGTCATCAGTGGCACGCAGTAGAGCACTGCGAACTGTCCGATGGTCTGTGCACGCGGGTACACGGGTATTAGCTCTGGAGAAAACGGCATGCAGGTTTTCATCGTGATCGAAGACTGGTTGGTGTTGTTTTGAGACATGACGATGACTTCTGAGCGTACAACGTCCGCGATGCCGAGAGACATGCTGACCAGCCAGATGCCCACGGCGGCCACCACGGTGCGACTCAGGGCGTGCTTCCGCCTGATGTTCATGGTGTTGACGATGGCCTGGTACCGATCGTGGCTCATGGCCGTCAGCGTGAAGATGGACACCCCGATGGACGTCATCTGCATGAACGGCGTCAACTTGCACATGACGTTCCCGAACTCGTACTCCGGAAGGAAGTACATTGCCACCGTAAATGGCACGCAGGTGAGCATGACGAGAAAGTCCCCGATCGCCAGACTCGTGATGAAGATGTTCGGGATGTTTCTCATGTTCTTGTTGGCGCAGACAGTCCGGATGACGGTACCGTTCCCTAGCAGTCCCGTCAGGGCGATGACGGTTAAAATCGCCGCGACCACCACCTTGGTCCACTCGGGAGGTGCTGCCGAGTCGTCCGCGCAGTCACCCGCGTTCCCCATGCCTCCCGTCCTTGGCAGCACTCCTCTCGTACAGCAGAGTCACTCTGTAATGGTCGAGGTTCTTCCGCACTTGTTATTCCAAGCGTGCACCACAATGGCAGCGCCAACCGTCTGAACTTACTTTTGTGGCAGGTGAAGATAGGTGGGTGGTTATGAGACACGGGGGAGGGCGCGCCTTGCGCTTGAGCAGATCTGATAAACACGATCCAACCCTTACCGGGTACCAGTAGGCTAGCAGCTGACAAGAACCATTCACAGAATACGCCTAGATCGATCAATTCAACAGTTTGCTGTGATTTCTGACCTTGCGAAGTTTGTCCAGGGGACCTGCCAAGATATCACAGCAGCGATCTTATATCCTCACGTAGTCTTCTTGACTGCGATGATTCTGTGGTGGCACACCCGCGCTAGTCGCCACCTATGCACACAGCATGCGTCGTCGCCCTTACCTAAAAAGATATTGGATCACAGTTGGTGAACATGAGTCAATAGCTTCCAATACTGAATTCCAGCGCTCATTCTGGAGCCAATTGACTTCAAAACCCCGTGGAAAATAGGTATGAATGATTTGAGAAGGTTTAGCGGCTGCAGAGATATTCCTAGCGTTTTGGCACATGAGGAGAGCGGAATAAAGTCGTATATCTAGGCTAATGGGGCCCGTGTGGTACCTAGGACCACGCCATGGGGTTTCACTTCACACAATTGCAACTTAATGCATCTAGTAAGTACACGCTTGGGATTGCGTATTCCTCCATTTCGAAGTGGTATTAGGCCTACATTTCTCATTCTTTCCCACAACTTTCCAAACTTGAGAACCCTATTTTGCGCAACATTTCAAGAAAAAAGGTTTTCTTTAGTATTCAAAAGGTTTTCTTAGGTACTCAAAATTGCTTACGAAATCCCCAAAATTATTTACATTACTTACGACAGTGGTACTAGCTATAGGCATACATTTCTCATTCTTTCCCACAACTTTCCAAACTTGAAAAGCCTATTTTGCGCAACATTTCAAGTAAAAAAAGGGTTTTCTTTAGTAGTATTCAAAATTACTCACGACATCTCTTAAGTTCCCATCATCAATTTTGTCACAATTATTCCCAGTTAAGGTAGCAGATTCATTCAATATTTAAGGACGTGTGTCCTGATTATCAATCACTTAATTCTGACTATCAATCAATTAATCAGTATGAACCATGGTTACCCAGTTCGTTGCTAGAAATTCACTGTCTTTATTAAGTATTGATCAAGCATTCCTACCCAATTATGTATCATCTCTGAGTCTCTAAGTGTGAGGACGCAAACAAGGCATCAATATCGTTCAAATGCCAGATAAAAATATAAAATCCCATCTTCTTCTCGGCGTTGGCAATCAAGTTACAGTTCCGGCAACCAAGTCATATCGGCTATTCCAAGATCAGGGTGTACCAATGGCATTCTGTATCGTTATATCATTCTTATCGCTCCGTGATGGGATGAGGTGATTCCGACATGGACACGAATGCTCGGATTACGAGCCACTGCGGATGATGATGATGAGTACTCCGTGAAGGAGGTCAGTGACCTCCGCGGAGTATTGGAATGAGTCGTGTCCGTACGTTCGCAGCTGTAACACACGATCCTTTTGGTGCATTGGTATGTACTTTGGCATGTCGTCTGCTAGTATGCGTGAGATGATGGACGTTGTTTTTTTATACCGTAGCAGTTTTCATAGTTCATGTAATAATTCATAAAACACCCCTATTTTGATGGACTTCTGGAACAGGTCATTACTTTCGTCGGCCTTTGAGGGTGTGCGGTAATAGGGGTTTCCAAGCATATATTGGGTGATTTTTGCATAAGCATGATAATGTTTTTTGTAACAATGTTGTGATTTTCAAAGAAAGTTGTCCCCTCCTTTATTAAGTTCTGTTACGCCATTTAATATTTGTAACAAATCTTTGAAGGATATAACTGGCTGGTCTAGCAACTGACATTCTCATTCGTATCTATTTGGCATTCATCCGCCCTTTGTTAGAATATGCGAGTCCAGTATGGGCAGGACTGCCTATATATAGTAAGCATCTGTCAGACATGCTTGAAAATGTCCAGAAGCGTTGCTGCAGGATTATAGGAATCCCTGCTGAATCCCTGCCTTCTTTGTCTTTGAGACGAGACCTTGCCACATTGAGAACTATCCGACATGTCTTGAATGACACTGACAACCCCCTGTATGACTTTGTATGTGTCCCGCCTCAAAGCACATATAACTTAAGACGAAGGAAACAGTCACGCTCCACATTCAGTAGAACGAAACGTCATGAACTGTCGTTTATACCACGTGCTTTGAAGATATTATCTCAGCATTCTACTTAGTGGTATATTGATTTAATATAAATATTCTGTAAATATGGCTCTTTTAATTATTACGATTGTATTATATGTATTCTGTAAATTGATGATCAATGACCAGATTTTAATATTATATCTCTGTCATTTTAACTTATTTGATAGTCCTTGATACGTGCAGTGTTTGTGAAAATCCGACATATTTCATGTACCATATGATTGTGTTACATGCCAGTCGATTTTTAAATAAACTGAAACTGAAACAAGTGTATCAACGCTCATCGTTATCCAAAAGTTTAAAAATCATAATGCATGGTATCACCTGTAGTGCAATTTTCTTTACTCTAACTAAGAGGGAAAATGTGAAACTTGAGCAATTGGCCCAAGTGCAACACCCTGGTACACCCTGATCTTGGAATAGCCGTATACAATAAATTCTGGAGAGAACCAACCAAAAAGCATGAACCAAGCACTGCACGAAAAGTTGGATTTACCAATGGTAGTAAATGCCAGAAAAGTCGGGTAATGTTTACTTTGTAAACAGTACTGAACTTGACAATGGTAGTAAATAAAAGTCAAGTCCGGTATATTTTATTTACTTCCATTGTTCCGAAATTACCGGACTTGATCATGAGTTTTATCTACTACAAATTGTCAAGTCCGGTACTTTACAAATTATACATTATCCGGCTGTACTGGCATTTACTACCATTGGTAAACCCAACTCTTCGAGCGGTGAAGTTCGCGGCCTTGTTACTTTGAGAAACTGCTGTTTGAGCCAAGAATATATTTCATTCAGAGAGGTTGCATGTGTAATAGTAACTGTCATTTTTACGAGCTTATCTTATGTTTTTCCTTTCATTTTGCACTCTGGGGTGCCATTATAAGCCATCCCTAACCACAGAATGTTGACAATGAAGAACGTAGAACGATCCGGAAGAAATTCCCCTGTACATGTTGATGCATAGTTGTTGCACTGTAAAAGTGACCCAATCACCGTTTAGGTCTTCTGTAGCAGCATGGGGATTTAAAACTTAACTTTAAAAATCAATGTACATACGGAATAGTTACACATAGTCCTTTCTTATAAGCTTAGTTGTTGTGCTATCATAGAAGAGTAGTGGGATCTAAATCTTAGTCTACATGAAGTTCCTGTCACACATTCACGAATTGGGCCTCCCGAACACTGCCGAACTCACCCGCCCCCAACCATGGTTATATAGGAGAAGGTCGAGAGCAAGGCTTGTCGGCTGTGGTCGGCTGGTGTTCAAAATGTTTAAAACATTCGGGGGTTGGTTTAGAGGTTCGACCATGGTTGGCTGGTGTTCGGGTGTAAGTCAGCAAAACACCAGCCAACCATTTGGAAGTAAGTCAGCAGTATTTGGGGATTAATTTGACTCAAATTTAATTGATATTCGTTTCGATTCGTATAGAAAGGTAGTCGTGCTTCCGAACGTCAGTCGAACCTGGTTGGCTGGTGTTCGGGAACGAATTCGGGGGAAGGTCGAGAATGTGTGACAGGGGCTTTGAAAATCAATGTACATACAAAATAGTTGCACATAGTCCTTTAGTTTCTGCGCTATCGTATAAGAGTTGTGGGATCTAAATCTAAGTCTACATAATGGAGAGAAAACAGTGCGCCTCCAGTGGGAATTTGAACAAGTTGAAATGTTAAGTAGGTTTGCGTTTAATTAGATTTCCTAAATTCCCTATTTAGTTGTAGGTTCGACGACACTAGTGCTTCTGTGTCCACAGAGAATGTCTTAATTGTATCTTTCTTCTCTGTAATAAATCAAAATCACAAACTTTCCCTGTAATTGGACATTTCTACATCTACACCGTTCAGGTAGGTCGTTTGTCACAATCTGTTGACTTTCCTCGGAGAGCGAGCGGTTGCTTCCTTCACTTGTCGGGGTGTGTTGATTGATGGCTAACACGAGAAACACGACAACGGTTGCATTCCAAAACGTGTTCCATTCCATAACATGATTTGGAATACTACGAAGTGGAATGCATCTGTATTCCGAAACGCGTTTCATTCCAAAACATGTTTTGGAATAGTACGAAGCGGAATGCATTCCAAAACGTGGCCCATTCCAAAACATGAATAACACGAAGTGGAATGCATGTTGTATTCCAAAACGTGTTTCATTTGTTCTAAGTTGAAAAAGTTCGCACGCTATTATTTCTCACTCCGTTGTTCCTTAAGCTTATATTTGGTGTTCGCGTGTGAGTGTGGAGCCGAAATCTAAAAATGATACAATCCCGTACCTCACGTATATCCTAGCTTCGGAGTAAACAGACATAATCTCCAAGCAGATTTTTTGGTGACTTCAAGACAGTATGAAATTGGCAGGACAGTATGAAATTGGCAGGACAGTATCAAATTGGTTTGACAGTATCAAATTGGCAAGACAGTATCAAATTTGCAGGACAGTATCCATTTGGCACCAGAAATTTGGCTTGTGTAAAAAGGATGTCCCGATAAAAATGCCTAAAAACACGTCAAAAATAAGCCGAAGCCTAAATCTTTGCTTGGAGATTAAACAAACAAACAAACAGACGTGGTACTAGAGACACCGACACTCGGTTTGTATCTATTTGATGATTTCTTTACTCTCACGTGTGCACAGCATGTGGTAGAGACTTCTCGCCCCGATAGGTCTCATTAGCCACCCCAAAACTCATTCAATCAGACGTAAAAACTTAGATAAGAGTCTAGAGAGGATTCCTGGGCCCTATGGGCCTCATCATGATCAGCCACCTTCGTACCCACTAGACCTGTCGTGTAGAAACCGAACAATAAACCATTAAATTTTAAAGGTATCTAATGCAATTTCGTGGCAGCAATACAAACAAGTCCATTAAGTTAGGGATGTTTTTATTAAAATGTTACATTGCATTTAAGTTAAAAACTGATACGGTGTACAAAAAACAACGTGCATCATCTCGCGCATACTAGCAGACGAAATGCCAAACTACACACCAATGCAGGAAAGGGATCGTGAGTTACAAATGCGACCACACAAAAAAACTGACCGCAATATTCCGCCGGAGGTCACCGTCACTGACCTCCTTCACGGAGTAAAAAATATTCTGGACGAAGAAATCTGTCTGATATTGATATTCACTGCAACTTCTTAGCACATTTTCGTCATCATTTTATACATCATTTTATACTTGAAGCGTTTGAAATAGCCCCAAAACAAGCAACGTGAGGAGTTCCTTTATTTATTGGTATACGTACCACCAATAAATAGCTAGAACCAGCCTACGATATGAAATAAGGAACCGTTTTCTTTCAGCGACATCACATTTTTGCCTCACAGATATCAGTATGCTATGGGATAGGGTTGATTCAACTTAATACATTTAAAAAATGACCAGAAAATTGACTTTGAAAATCCAGTAACTTTGTATACTTGTGAAGGTGGGGTTTGTAAAATCTGACTGATCAAAACATTAAACAGTCACTGATTTTCATCATTTTTTTTACATCATAAGTTGAATCTACCTTATTCCACTGCACAGTGATATTCATAGCGTATGAATACGAATTCGTTGTGTTGTGAGAACATCTTGAAATATGCGGCTGATTCGGCGTTCTGTGGCTGGGCAGTTTTTGGTAGACCCCCGAAAACTAGGTAGCCTGGTGTCCCGTCTATCGAGGTTTGCGCCGGCTAGCTGGTGGGTGCACCAACGACTGGACAGTTCAAAGCTGGGGTAGCCAAGCATTCACGACTCCCACCCAGCGCCTCACTGTAGCAGATTTTGGCACCAGAGCGACTACACTGTACTTAGCACAGCATCCCTTTTTTTCTGCTCCACATTGTCAAAGAATTTGTCAATTTTGTAGTTTGAACAAGGTAGAGGATGAAGTCCATTTTGTCGTAGATTGTAGTTTATATAGTATTGATAGAATTATAATCTTTTTAAATATATTACAAGAACGTTTCCATACTTCCAATATTGAAAATCCATCTTTCTTTTGCGCTTTGATCATCCTGTATTAAACAAACCCATTTCAGATTATATTCTTAACATCACAAAGAAGCCGAACCTCTGTATTAGTGTTGTTTTTAATTAGTGCTAATGTAGTTAGATTTGTATCAGTAGTCTTGTTTGTACTGCAAACATGTGTATACATTTTCATCTGTTTACCTGTACTTAGCCCGATGTACAATTATAAAGGTTATCTGTTGTTTTTGTACGACTTCAAAATTCACTTTTTGTTTTTCACCAGGGCACCAGGGCAAAGACCAGTCTCCCTGGACGTTATGCCCCGCGAGGGGCTTTGTCCAGTACGGCGTATGTAGATGTAGATGTCTCGGGCATCATCATAAATGCAATGTATCGACGTTTAAATTTGTTATCGATCACCAAATGCATGGGCCAATTTGATGACAGCGCCGACGGCTCAAGCAATTGTTAAAGAAAACTAGTACTTGCAATGTTTTTCATCGCGGTGGCAACTTATTGATTGATTTGAGGAGGAAAATTCGCTAAGGCCACAGCAAGTAATTTTTATGGATGGCATCAGCGCGTGCATTAATGTTCGCCTGATTTCGAACGAAAAAAATGTTGCCCTCCAACGGCGGTCAACATACTGGAAATGGGCAAATAGTCGTAATTGTCTTTCGGTTCAGAGACCATCAGGGATCCAGCAAACTTGAGGCACAATTGCTCGAGTTCGATGGCAAGTGTTGACAGTCTAAGGTGTTCCATTGCATATGAATACCTAGTGTAATAGCTGCCCATGATGGTATGACATGCTCTTTTCTACAATTCTTCTAGTTAATAAGTATACACATCTACAAGGACAGGTAATACTGTTAAATACAGAAGTTAAAGACTTGTTGGTAGTGATATCATGTTTTGTCGCCTGAATTCTTGCTTAACAAGGTTTATTATCTCAAAAGGTGAAAATGTAGGAATCTTGTTTTTTTTTCGCCCTATCGCAGTCTGTGGAGGATGCCATACATAAAATTTACCTGCTGTGGCCTAACTACTTATTGTTGAGAAAGATTATGTGAATCAATGAAATGCCCTTATACAATAGGTCCCTTCGGGCTCGAACATTGCATATTTACGAGTTCCTGGGCACTAGCCGAAGACATCCTCTCCTTCAACGCGACAACCCGTCACACCAAAGTAAATGCTTACTATTACATGGGGTGAAAAATCTGTTCTTGTGAAAGATTGCGATAAGATAGCAAGACTACATACAGAGGAATATGTGGTAAATGAAACAAAACTATATACCAAAAACGTAATCTCCAAGCAAATCTTTCAGTGGCTGCAATACATTATCAAATTGGTAAGAGAGTATCAACTTGGCCAGGTAGTATCCAATACGCCACCAATATGCCTGCCGTAAAAAAAAAGATACCGGTACAAAAACAAGGCCCGATAAAAACGCCTAAAAACACGTCAAAAATAAGCCGAAACCTAAACCTCTGATTGGAGAGTACCAAAAACGGATTACCGTAAAGAAATGTCATATGAATCGTAACATGAAAACTTACCTTAGTATTCTTAAAGTCTTCAAAATGTCACTGCGGATGTTTTCACCGTTTTCCAGCTTCGTCTTGCCGGCTCTAAATTCTCCCGGTTATCGTTTGTACTTTTATATCCTTCTGTTGACAGCAGAGCTACGTGAATGCATGATCCCGGTCTTCCAGCTCACTGGCGGCGGCTTATTTATTTTTAGCATACATCAAAAATAGATCGATCTTCTCTTTGACGTCACATCCGGCGTGAGAAGAAGTCTATTGAGGTACTGGTAATCCGTACCCTTCCAAGATGTGAGGAAAGTGTTTTTCTCTGAAGTACACATGAAAGGAGCTTCTAAAGACTTTCTTGTGACGTTACAATTCTACAGGCGCTGCGCATGTGAAAGTTAACTTCAAAGATTGAAAGCACAAAATCGTATAATTGGCATATCTTGGGGGGAGAGCTTCCTGGAAATTGCCCTGGAATAACGCAGATTCCCGTAATTAAAGCTAAATTATGTAGCATCAGAACGATACAAAAAGTCAATTTTCTTTTCATTTCTTTACAATGTAAGTTGAATCAACTCTACTCCATTGCAAATAAATACCATTCAGGAAGTGTAGGTGCCAAAATATGACGCCTTGCGAGTGGGTTTAAAAGTTGGAAACACAACTGTCAGCCATGTTTGTTTACATTTTGGTAGTTTGTGGTGGCACCACAAACCGAGTGCGCCTCGTGTGGGTTGTTTTAGCACCAACCATAGATGTCAGAAATATAAGAAAATTTCACAAATATGTTGAGAAGTGGAAGTAAATTACAATCACACAAAGATTTTTTTCAATTAAAATATTTCAACTTTTGGTGCAAAAATGTTACATAATGCCCCTTTAAAGATTGAAAGCACAAAACCGTGCAAATGACATGTCTGGGGAGGGGGGGGGGGGGTTCCATGACCAATCGACGACGACTTCCTGGAATTTGCCCTAGAATGACGCAGATTCCCGTAATTAACACTGTGTCTCCATTAGGAAAATGCCGTTTTACATTACATTTGAACTTCTGTGACGACAGCGGAAGGACTATAACTAGGCCTTGTGTCGCAACGGAAGATTAGTCATTGTTAAAGCCTTTATTTGTGGACGTGATTCACTCGCTCGAATCTATTAGCACTGACGACATATACTACGGAGACGTGCAGTGTTTTTTTGTTGTTGTTTTTTTTTGTCATTTATACGGGAACGCAGCGCTGTTATGCAAAACCAAGGAACCTGTTGCATTCCAAAACGTGTTACATTCCAAAACATTATTTTAGAATACTGGAATGCATCTGTATTCCAAAACGTGGTCCATTCGAAAATTTTTTTTTTAAGAACATGAAGTGGAATGCATGTTGAGCTGTATTCCAAAACGTGTCCCGTTCCAAAACAGGGTTTTGGAATATTACGAAATGGAATGCATCTGTATTTCAAAACGTGGTCCATTCCATGTGTTTTCTTAAATGCATGCTTAAAAAGAAGTATTATAACTCAATAATTGATCGTTTTTCAAGTATATAGATTTTTGAGTGGACATTTATAAATTTAGGAAATGATTACAACTATGGTAAAAATGACAAAGAACAAAACACTTGGAAGAAGGTAAGATACAATATATTTTGTAGTCACTGAGTAAAGCTTTACATACAATCATACTAGATGTAACATAAAATAGATTCCTTTCTTCAATACACATTCATAGCAGCTCTTTGCATTGTAAAGTGTCCCTCACAAAAGTGATCATGAACTTGAATTCACATCAACTACGAAGTGGAATGCATGTTGAGTTGTATTCCAAAACGTACTCCATTCCAAAACAATTTCAAATACTACAGAATGGAATACATCTGTATTCCAAAATGGAATACATCTATCTGTATTCCAAAATATGTTTCATTCCAAAAAATGACACGAAGAGGAATGCATGTATAGTTGTATTCCAAAATGTGGTCTATTCCAAAGCATGTTTTGGAATCCCGGGAACAAGTTTTGGAATGCAACAGAACCCGTACACGTCAATGCCATCATATAATGGGGACTAAAGCCACGTAATGGAACCGTCCACTGGATACTTTCAGGCAACGGATGAGTGCCAGCCATGTTCTATTTCTTCAGACAGACAGGAGATTTAAGAAAGTGCTTTCCTTTTACGGCGATAGTGTCGTAAAGGATGAATTAGAAACCACTCTCTTTAATGGTTTGCTCTGAGGCCGGCCGTGCATTTTACACTCTATTTTCGTACATACTATAGTACCTCTACTGCTGACGTACGATGATACAATACATACAATGCCCTGCACGAAAAGTTGCATGTACCAACGGTAGTAAATGCCGGTAAAGTCGGATAATGTTTACTTCGTAAACAGTACTGGACTTAACAATGATAGTATTATTAGATAAAAGTCAAGTCCGGTAATTTAGGACTTAACAATGGAAGTAAATGAAATTACCGGACTTGACTTTTATTTAGTATCATTGTCAAGTCCGGTACCGTTTACAAAATAAACATTACCCGGTTTTACTGGCATTTACTACCATTGGTAAATCCAAATTGTGCAGTGGTGCATGTTTATAAGCAGATCTTATAAATTAGCTATAGCGGTATTAACAACAATGAGGTTGAAAGGGACGTTCTTTTTTTTAGCAAATTTAAAAGAAAAACGTTCGTTGAGATTCTAAGTTTCGTTAATGTAACTGTTTGTGGTCTTCAGGGCTTGAGACGTCATCTAGGAAGATTGCAGATCTTAACTTTTTAGTTTCCTGGTGAAATCACAAAGCATTTTAAAGATATCAAATCGTAAAAAGCTTCAAAAATGAACATGCAGAAGGGTCGTGAAATTCTTATTAACATTACAACAATCTCAAATTACCTTCTTGATGATACACCTCCAATCACCAAAACAAATAGACACAAAAACTCGTTTGTCCCAAGAACATTGTCATCCATGTAATGCCCGCAAGACTCTTTGTATACGTTCGTTATTGTACAAGTCATGTAATTTCGACAGATTTTAATAACTTTGTATAATATATGTTGTTCTAATCCTTTTTGTATTTTAACTCATCACATTGTTTACAAGGCAGTGTTTTACTGTAAAATCAATGCAATTCAGTCCTGGTATGGACTGCAAGTTTGATTGTGCAAGAAGTTTCAAAGTTTTGACTTTCGAATTCCTTTCAAGAATCAAAGAAAAGCTAGTATCATCAATAGTTGAAAATGACATTAAATGGCATAGACACTTTTAAATTTAAAAGGAAATCAATCCCTTGTTTATAACATGTATCAGAATGATATCTTCAGAAGTTAAAGCAACTGATGAGTTTTAAAACTAACGCATGTAACGGCTCCGTTATACTTGAAAATAATCTTTACAGACAAGCAATAATGGTTTGCATTGAACAGGACATAGTTGTGTTACCTGTACCAACATTAGTGTTGATATGATTCGATTTACCCGGTGATTTCTGTATTATTGAAGACTTTCCACACGCAATCTTTCTGTTGATCCAGCAAATTTACAAAATTGTTATTTCCTGTTCTTTGTATTCGTGTGACGTGTTTCTGATTGAATTTCTGCTCGTGCCCACTGTGCTTTACCTCTAATGTGTGCAAACGCATGCTTTAGGGTACTATCTATTACAAGACTTTTGCTGTACAGGAAAAAAACTACACTTTTATTGAACAATCAGTAAACACACTTTGCAGAAGATAGCTTGGTTACTACCTACCTTAACACTGCACGAAACGTTGGATTTTCCAATGGTAGTAAATGTCAGTAAAGTCGGGTAATGTTTAATTTGTAAATGACTTGACAATGGTTGTAACTTAAAAGTCAAGTCCGGTGATTTTATTTACTACCATTGTTAAGCCGGACTTGACTTTTATTTACTACGGTAGTCTAACCATTGTCAAGTCAGGTACTGTTTACAAAGTAAACATTACCCGGCTTTACTGACATTTACTACCATTGGTAAATCTAACTTTTCGTGTAGTGTAACGTACAATGCTGTGAGAATTGTTTACTCCTGAATTGTTACAACAGGTTTACCCCTACCGGCTATCACACTGATCAAAAACGAGCGCGGAAAACAAGATTTGGTGCGTCCGATATCTAATCAAAACCAAGCTAGTCTTTCATTACACGATAAAAGGAAAAGGCTTGCTCGATGTTTCCACACCGATGACCGCCTCACAAACAAACCCCGAGGTTCTGAATGTGTCCGGATATGTGTGGAGAATACTACCATGTAGCCTCCTGTGCAGACTTCTTGCACGGTAGCGTTTGTTTGTACGATCGGCTAGAGTGGCGGTTTCTTTTTCGGAGGGAGGGAAGGGGGGGCTTGTTCCGGGGGAGGGCTGTATCGCTCGCGTATTCAACTCTCTTCGCGGCATAACTCCGTCTGCCGCATTACTGAGAACTTTAATCCCCTATCACACATTCTGAACCTTCCGAATCCTCCGAACACCAGCCGACCAAGGTTGACTGAAGTTTGGGACCAGTCTGGCCAGATTTAGGCCACGCCTACCTTTCTATACGAATCAAAACAAATATGAGTAAAAATTTGAGTCAAATTTCACTGCCAACTACGCCCCGACCTACTCCCGAACACCAGTCAACCACCAGCCAACCATGGCCCAACCTCCCGTCAACACCGGAATGTTTTTAACATTTTGAAACATTAATGCTGGAGCAGCCGAACAGTAGCCGACCTGGGCGAACACCAGCCGACCTTGCTCCCGACCTATTCCCAACCATTCTTGGGCGGAGTTCGGCTGGTGTTTGGAAGGCCATGTTCGGCTATGTGTGAAAAAAAACCTCGTATCAGCCCCCCCCCCCCACAAATAAACGCCGCCGCTCCACGAAGTCTGCGAAGGAGGCTAACCCCCGCGGCTGTTATTGAAAATGACATGGTGAAGAGAACCGTGAAATTCGCAGGAAATTGCAGCCGAACGAATTGTTTACCAAAGGTTGGGGTTCTGACGTACATTTCCTGGAAGTCCTGATTCCACTTCCACCTTTGCTGATCCTACCGTGTCTTCCAGGGAATTTGAATCGGTATTAAAGGAACAAGTTCTGAGGTCCATATTTCCTGGAAGTCCCGATTCCATCTCCAACTCTAATGATCCTGTTGTTTCTTCCAGGGAATTTGGAAGGGTACATGGTTTCATATGGGTTTATTTTCATAATCTTAGAAGAGCAACACTGTTATAGAGGAAAAATTAAATAAGACATATTCATTGACACTATGGTGTCTGTACTATGGCTGTGTTTTATTAGCTCAAAATTGTTCAGGCGTTTTTGTCGTTGAGTGAAGCTACCAGAAAATTGTATGTTTTGGGCTTTGACCATTCACACAATATCCTGGTCTATAACGTTTTAGGCTTGAAAGTAACTCAGGCTCGTTTTAGCGCAGCACACACATAGTTCTACTTGTTGATTTAAGCCCCTGTCACACATTCCGAACCAAATTTGACTACCAACCACGCCGCGACCTACTCCCGAACACCAGCCAAACACCAGCCAACCATGGCCGAACTTCCCGTCCACACCTCAATGTTTAAACATTTTGAAACATTCGGCTGGCGCAGCCGAACATGTTAACAGTAACCGACCTGGCCGAGCATCAGCCAACCACAACCGACCTTAATCCCGACCTACTCCTAACCCTGTTCTATAACGTTTTAGGCTTGAAGGTGAAAGACCTACCTCTGTCTTTTTCATCGGCGCACCACGCACATAGTTCTACTTGTTGTTGTTAACCACAGTAGACAGGTGTAATTCAAGTCGACAGGAAGCTAAGTGTGTACCAAATATAGGATCAGAAAACTAATCAACTCCCCAAAGTTTCAAGTGAAAAGAAAAACACGTAACCTCTTTCCTACTAATCACGAGACGCGTGCCCTTTTCACCTCTTCTAATCAGACCCCTGGGGTGGCCTTCGATTTTCTTGGGTGGAATATAATCACCTCCAGGTCTAAACACCATCCTTGTGTGTCTCTGAATGGCTCCGCGGGTGGAGAAAACAATTAGTGGGAAACCAAGGATATCGATCTGCAGGCAACTTGTTGACCTTGGAGTTCCTTATGAGAGTGTAGTAAAACTCTGTGTGAACGACAAAAACACCGGTCACTTCCAATTTTTTAAAGGATTTTTCAGCTTCAAGGTCAAACTATTTGATAGCCTGGGAGCCATGCGTTTTTGTACCAGCACGTCGGCAGAACGTACTGCGCCTGCGCAAAACCCTAATTTGTCACGTTTTTGGTTGGATGTTTTGTCAACGTTGCATCAAAATTTTGCCTGTTGCAGACTAGATCTTTTCCTATACAACATATGAAAACTACAGACAGGCTGTCAACCTTATATGCTCTAATACCACCTTACATGAGTCGTTCTAGCAAAGTGCTATGCGCAATACATTACGGGTTTCGCGCAGGTGCAGTACGTTCTGCCGACGTGCTTTTTGTACCCGTCTAGAGACTTTTTTTTTGTCGGGGAGCCCCGGCCGTTACAAAACGGATGGCACCCAGGCTAACTGATTAAATGCCTTCGATTCAAAACGTTATTAAATGTAATTTTGTTAAGTTTATAAACAGTTAAAAATGGTTTTGTGTCTGTTAGAACTACCCCGTCAGAGCCAAAGCAGTAGTTTTGTCTTGACCGCTAGAAAAAAATCACCTAAATGACCGTCAAATTGCATTTTTTGTCTTTTCTGGAATGGGAAAATCCTGTAAGGGCCCGAAAGGGTTTTGAAAATTTGAAGCAATCTTGATGTCTAATTAGACAAAAGAATTCGTTCCATTCGTTACACAATTTACTAAGACTTTTGGTGGTGGGGGGGGGGGCAACCTCCTTGGAAGAGTTTAAGCCCCTGCCACAGGTAGCCGATTGAACTGGCCTCCCGAACACTCCCCAACTCCCCCAACTATATGGTTAGGAGTACGTCAGGAACAAGGTTGGCTGTAGCTGACTGGTGTTCGGCCAGGTCGATTACTGTTCGGCTGCGCCAGCCGAATGTTTTAAAATATTTTAATGTTTACTGAACATTCGTATGTGGACGGGAGGTTCGGTAATGGTTGGCTGGTGGTTGGCCGGTGTTCGGGAGTAGGTCAGCAGTGGTCAGGGCGTGGTTGCCAGTCAAATTTGACTCCAATTTAACTCAAATTTGATTCGGAACTTTAGCCTTGGCTGGCTGGTGTTCGGGGGGAAGGTTCTGGATGTGTGACAGGAGCTTTACTAATGCACCATCTCGTTTAGTAAAAACTTCATTGGATCTCCGAAACGGATCGCTTCAACTGACATGAAGACCTATCTTAAACCTCTAGATGACGCTCCGCAAATAAGTACCAAATGCCAAAGATAGAGGACTGCAAAATGTTTGCACTCTTTCTTTATATCGCTAGGTGACGTTATTCCACCGCTGCAGGGAGCTGCCAACCCACGAGATAATTCAGCTGGGGGAAGTTCGTTCTGAAGTGTTTGGTTGTTTGGCCCCTGTCACACATTCAGAACCTTCCCCCGAACACCAACCAACCAAGGTTGGCTGACATTTGTGAGCAGCCTGACCAGATTTAGGCCACGCCTAACGTTCGATAAGAATCGAATCGAATTTTAGTTAAATTTGAGCCAAATCTGATCTCCGAACACGCTCCAACCACTGCAAACCTACTCCCGAACACCAGCCAACTACCAGCCAACCTCATTTCCTCATTAATTATGCAAATTTGATCCTAGCAGGGCTACCTACATACCAAAAATCATGATGATCCGTCAACAGTTCTAGAGTTATGCACATATTTTCCAACATATGCTCCTGCAGTTCCAGAACAAACTGCTAGGGGGCGCAAACCCACGTCACTTCTTCCCTAGTCCAAGAGCTACCTGCCATCCAAAATTCATGACCCTAGCATGTACAGATCACGAGATATCAAAACCGGAAGTTCCCCTGCAGTACCATAACAAGCCGCAAGGGGTCACAAAATCTAATCATTTCGAGGTCTCATCAAGACCTACCCACCTACCAAATATCAAGACAATCCACTCAAGCCTACTTGAATTATCGTGTTGACACACACACACACACACACACACACACACACAGGCACGCGAACGCCAACGAAAACGAAAACATTAAACCTTCTTGGCGAAGGTAATAATAACTACGAATTCTTTCTCACAACTGTTGATTAATGGGACATTCTAAGGGGATCCCCTTTCCGTAATCATAATGGTGAGTCACGCGGGGATTTCCGCTATCGTTGGGACGTCCGCTTTCGCTGGGATTTCCGCTTGCGCACTGGGACTTCCACTTCCTTCGCTGGTGCCAGTCGCGAGCCTCCAGATCTCAGAGACCAACAGTTTTATCTCTAGTGGGAGTTAAAAGGTAAGTTTTTACATAGATAAGGCTACCAATCTTTACCATAAGCGGTACAACATACAGCTGACAACACTTTTCACGCATTACGAACCTAGTGGGGATTAAGTCTTAGTAACAAGGATGTGATTTACTAGCCTGCCTACCCACCCTCTCAAAATATGATAGAAATCCACCTTCGTTCAACATTGCACGAAAAGTTGGATTTACCAATGGCAGTAAATGGTAGTAAAGTCGGGTGATGTTTACCTTGTAAACAATGGCAGTAAATAAAAGTCAAGTCCGGTAATTTCATTTATTACCATTAATATTGTTCAATAGTCCAAAAGTACCGAACTTGCCTTTTATTAATTCCTATTGTAAAGTCCGGTACTGTTTACAAAGTAAACATTACCCGACTTTACTGGCATTTATTACCATTGGTAAATCTAATTTCTCGTGCAGTGCAATATACCCTTGCTCAATGAAACATTCACAAGAGTTCTGAATGGTGCGGGTACACTGGGAACTTCTTCTTTCACTGGTGCCAACTGTAGTCGCAACCTAAGACAGATATATATAACTTGTTCGTATTTGCAATTAGCCCTCGGGCATGTGTTTACAATAAACTTCTATTATATATATGAGACTCATGAGTACTTCCGAAAATATTTTTTAAGGTTGGTAGAACATAGGGGTTTTCTTTTTACAGAACCATGAAAGACTCTCACGTACTTACCTTTCGATGTGTGTCAGACAGCTTCCTCAAAGCTTGTAACTGGAGTACTGCTTCTCGCCGCTATATACAAATGTATAGCCGATGTAGGTGGCGCTTTTGCTGCGAGAACACAATCCCAAACGTGGCTAAGTCTGTATCCCCCTCGTCCCGGTTGACGTGTGGTGTGTTCTGTATCTAAACCCTTTCTACACGCAAAGCGTCTCGGGATAGTTGCGCCTTCATTTTGGGGTGACGCGACAGTTGGGGCATGCGCACAGGCTGCCTAATGAAAATTATAATTTATATAAATAAGAACTTTGAAAACCTTTGTTGGGGAAACATTTCTGTGATTTTTTTGGCATTTTGATGATAAATGGTATAGTTAAGTGTTTTGAGTAAATGTTTTTGAAAAAAAAACTGCAATTTTTTCAATTTATGGCCTTGTTATTGGCTACATCTGTGATACTACACCCCTCTTGCTGGTCGCTTGGAATCGCCCTGGAACAGGGGGTCAAAGTTGACCCATGTTAACAAAACTGCAAATAGCCAGTGACTAGCCGTATAGAATATCCCAAAAAGTCTTGTAAGTACATAATAATAAATTGGCTACTACATGAAGGTGAGTTTTTGTGACCAGAAGTTCTAAAAGGTGAGATATGATGCCCCTGTTTTTGCATACTTTGAATACATACGTCATTTATATAGAGAATCACTGATACGATGGGAGGACACTGATTCAAAATAATCTGTTCATTTTCCTTCTTCATTGTATTAGATCCGCACATGGGAACAAGAGAACAGACTTTGATGAGACAAAGACAAAGAAGACACCACAATCAGAAGAAACAGACATGGCTCAGGCAAACACCACACTGTCTGCAGTGGCCGAAAAATTTCGGGAATTGGACCTAATTTTTAGAACCGGTTCCAATCTACGTGTTGTAGAAAGGGGATACGCACGTAAGTTGGTTCACGCTATAAGTAGCAAAAATAAGGTCCTGGAGTTTGAAGCGTTAAAAAGTCTCGGAGATTTGTACCTGCACAAAGCAAAGATGAACACTGATAAAGTGGAGAACTTCAACAAGGCCTGCTCGCTGTACGTAGAACTCTTGAAATGTTACACTGGTAGTATCGAGGAGAAGCAAGTTGTACAGCATCGCATCAAATATGCAGAGAAATGCATGAAACTGGTCCATGAACAAGAGGTTGTGAAAGCACGTGCTACAAATTCAGGCAATACCATATTGGCTGTGTCGATGACCCTTCACGAAGTTAAAAACAAGTTAAAAGGGTATGGTACGGTCCCCTTGATTGAAGGTTATACAAATTCCTTTGTAAAAGCAATCATGGAAGGAAACAAACGTCTTGGAATAGAATCGTTAAAGAGCCTTGGAGATGTGTATCTAGAGAAGGGAAGAGTTGGCAGGGACGAGGCAGCGTTCACGAAATCAGCTGGTCTGTACCGAGCGGCGCTGGACCGCTGTGAAGATTCAGATGGCAGAGAAACGCTAAGGCACCGCATCAAGTACGCCGAGAAAGTCAAGGATAAAGAGCGTAAGGTTAGGAAGTGCAGCTCTTTTTCAATCATATAAAAATTAGTTTCACATATCACATTTTTGGCGTATGGCACAGATATGTAGATAAAACGTCAGTCTTATTCCATTGATTAAAGGTAACGTCACATCTATTAACCAATGTCTTCTAAATGAATGCAGAACATATATTACATCGATGGATGGAAATTTATTGTTTAAATCTTACTTTTCTTACATGCTTTTAAAGTGTTGTCTGAAAATATACACTAAGTTTGCATCTTCATGACATCTTCATCCTAGAAATCCAAGAAGCGTCTAGAAACGGGACCAACCAGGAACAAGAAAGTTGGAAACAGCAGTGAAGAGACACCGGAGGTCACCGGCAGGTTTGTGAGTTACTTCCCTTATTGTGGATCCAACAAAGTTAGATGGATTCTCAGTGTAGTCAGAAGTACAAGTTAATCTCACTAATTGTATGGGTTATAGTTACATTATCCCGATAACGTCATCAACTGTGACTGCTTTTCTACAGTACGTACGAAGACCAGCTGCAGGAGGGCTGTAGGGCCCTGCAGACAGGGGACCTGGACACGGCAGAACAAAACTTTGCAGCTGCGCTCAAGGCCGTTCATGTGAAAGGTGAGTGTTTCAGTGTACATAACGCAAGTAGATAGAATTCATCATATCCAATTTTTTGGTTTGTGTACAAATCACTGTGGCTACTAAACTGCAAAAGAAGCATTTGAGAACACCCTAAGCAACAACAACACCAAAAGAAATTAGATGACAACAAATAAGATCACCATGAATAAAATGTAACTGTTGTTTGGTACAGTTTCCAGTGCAAGGCAGCGTTGGAAAGAGGCAGAGCCCCTATGCAAATTAAGCAATGTCTACCTGAGGAGAGGCGAGCAGTCAAAAGACGGAGGTGATTTCACCAAGGCTGCAGCACTCAGTAATGCAGCACTGGTAAGAACAAAGACAGAAGAAAGAAAGGGCATCAAACAAACAATCCAGGAAATAACCCAATCATTTGTTAAGCACGTCCTGAGTATCGAACAAACTATACCCATTGATGACATAGAGAAACACAAATCGACCTTAACAGAATGCCGCTGCTATGTGGAAGAAGAAATCAAAAGAATTGAGCAACAGATAGATCCTTACAGCCTTGATGACAACGACCCAGAGATAAGGGAAGTAGAGAAGAAGAGAGTGGACGCAATCAAAGCCTTGTTTGACACTATTGTTCATCAACGAAGAACATTCATAGCTGGCCTTGTAGATGAGTGTATAGAGGTAATGGGTCCCCCTCCCTGTAAGTACGCCATGATAGGACTGGGTTCACATGCCACAGGGTTGGTGACGCCATACTCTGATCTAGAGTTTGCTATTTTGATAGAGGAGGAAACAGAAAATAGTGTAAAGTACTTTTACAATCTCACGCATTACCTTCATCTCAAAGTCATCAATCTTGGGGAAACCATTGTCCCAGCCATGGCTATCAAGTCTCTCAATGACATCGAGTCTAATGACAAGCTAGACAGCTGGTTCTACGACTCTGTAACACCACGCGGTTTTTCGTTCGATGGAGCCATGCCTCATGCATGTAAAACCCCACTAGGCAGAGGTAAAACATGCCTCCTTATCCGCACACCACGTCACATGGCAAAAGTTCTGGAAGATGACGTCATGCTCCATCTGAAGAAAGGCTACCACTTAGCGAGTGTCTTGGGAAATGTCTCATTGATTATTGGAAAGCAAGGCTTGGTAGACAAATACACTGTTGCATGGGACCAGCAATTGAAAAAAAATGGAAGTGGAATTACTAGATTACTAGCAAACGATATGTTAAAAGAAAATATACAAACATTTAAAATGCAGGATCCGACTGCTCGAATGCTGAATGTAAAGAAAGAAATCTATCGATTTTCAAGCTTAACAGTGTGCTGTTGGGCCATGCTTTGTGACATACAGCCGACCACAATCTGGGAGACAATCCAGAAGATGTACAATAAGGGAGCCATCAGTGATGAGAACGCACATCACTTAATGGTGCTGGTCAGCATCTCAGCAGAACTGAGGTTGCGAACTTACATGAACAACCGTGGCCAAGTGGAAAACATGTCAGTCTTATCGGCAATGTCAGTCAATGATGATGTTGAGGAAAAAACAAAGAAAATCTTTCATCTTTCCAATGTAAAACAGATCATGAGATACTACTACACGGCAACACCATTAAAGTATTTTGTTTCAAAACTTAGCAATGGTCAAACACCCTCGATTCTTTTCGACAATTCCTCAAAACTACAAGCACAAGTATACGAAAGTCTGTGCGACTACGTGCAATCAAAGACATGCATTGAGCAGGCCCTCCAAGAAGAGATATCAAAACATGGTGAAGGCGCAATTCATTCTGACATCGCCAGGTTACTTAACAAGTTGGGAAACGCCTTGCAAAACATCGGTGATACAAAAAATGCCATCAGTCATCATGAAAAGTCATTACAGATGAGGCGGAGTATTTATGGTGAGGGCACTGCACACCGTGAAATAGCCGACTCGCTCATTAGCTTGGGTGGCGCCTGGACTGACCTTGGTGATTACAGAAAGGCCGTCAGCTATTTTGAACAACCGCTAGTGATGTTTCGGAGTCTCTATGGTGAGGGCATCGCACATCCTGACATCGCCGGGTCACTAAACAACTTGGGTCTCGCCTGGAGTCGCCTTGGTGATCACAGAAAGGCCGTCAGCTATTATGAACAGTCACTGGAGATGGGGCGGAGTATCTATGGTGAGGGCATCGCACATCCTGTCATCGCCTCGTTACTTTACAACTTGGGGCTCGCCTGGAGTGACCTTGGTGACCACAGAAAGGCTGTCAGCTATCATGAACAGGCACTAGACATTAGGCAGAGTATCTATGGTGAGAGCATCGCACATCCTGACATCGCCTCGTCACTTAATAGCTTGGGTCGCGCCTGGAGTAACCTTGGTGATCACAGAAAGGCTGTCAGCTATTTAGAACAGGCAATGCAGATGAGGCGGAGTGTCTATGTTGAGGGCATCGCACATCCTGACATCGCCAGGTCACTTAACAACTTGGGTGTCGTCTGGAGGAACCTTTGTGATCACAAGAAGGCTGTCAGCTATCATGAACAGGCACTGCAGATGGGGCGGAGTATCTATGGTGAGGGCATCGCACATCCTGAAATCGCCTCGTTACTTTACAACTTGGGTCTCGGTTGGAGTGACCTTGGCGATCACAGAAAGGCTGTCAGATATCATGAACAGGCACTAGAGATGAAGCGGAGTATCTATGGTGAGGGCATCGCACATCCTGATATCGCCTCGTCACTTAATAGCTTGGGTGGTGCCTGGAGTGACCTTGGTGATCACAGAAAGGCTGTCAGCCATTTAGAACAGGCACTGCAGATGAGGCGGAGTGTCTATGGTGAGGGCAAAGCACATCCTGATATCGCCCGGTCACTTAACAACTTGGGTGTCGCCTTGAATGACCTTGGTGTTCACAGAAAGGCCGTCAGCTATTTGAAACAGGCACTACAGATGAGGCGGTGTATTTATGGTGAGGGCAAAGCGCATCCTGGCATCGCCTCGTCATTAAACAACTTGGGTTTCGTCTGGAGTCACCTTGGTGATCACAGAAAGGCTGTCAGATATTATGAACAGTCACTAGAGATAAACCGGAGCATCTATGGCGAAGGCATCGCACATCCTGATATCGCCTCGATACTCAGCAACTTGGGTGGCGCCTGTAGTGTCCTTGGTGACCACAGAAAGGCCGTCAGCTATCACGAACAGGCACTAGAGATGAGGCGGAGTATCTATGGTGAGGGCATCGCACATCCTGACATCGCCTCGTCACTTAACAACTTGGGTTCTGTCTGGGGCAGCTTAGGTTATTACATAGAGGCCAGCAACTACTTCGAACAGGCACTAAAGATGATGCGGATTGTGTGTAATGAGGGAACTGCACATCCTTACATCGCCTTGTCACTTGACAACTTGTGTGTTGTCTGCAGATTGCTTGGTGATCACAAAAAGGCAGCCTCCTACTCTGATGAGGCTGCACGGATGAAGCAGATGATTGAAGAGTCTTATAAACCCTGACATTGTCTCTCCCCAGAATAATTTTGTGCGTCCCAGAAATTGTTCACAAGCTGCAGAAAAAGCAGTAAAAAGAAACTTTCTTATTTATAAAATCATTGTAAAGTATAGATTTGAGATTTTCTCTTAGTTTGGAAAACAACTTCATGTATGTAATTGTTTTGTAGAACTTTACCGTTACGCGTCTTTTCATTCTTTTGAATTATCATAAGATCTTTCCTTGTTGTATATACTTGAGTACGTAACACAATACACAATATCGCTCAAGCTATATATCGTGTACATGACTGTAAGCACCTTTATCCCACATGTCTTAACGGCAAAGAGTGGACATCTTTGTAAGTTTACAAAGGGAATGTAACAGCCACTTTACATTTCGTACAACTGTTTGGGCTGGTTTTGGTACCTTCAAGTCAGCATTTATACATTCTTCTTTCGAAAATAGTTTCTGGTTTTCTAAAATCGGACAAAAATGCTGTGTAGATAGTGGAAAGTGGTGGGTTAGGTATAGGGTATACCTAAACATGTTCTTTCTTGGATGAAATTTTTTAAAAGGCATAAAAATTCTCCTAAGTCTGTGCCAATTAGGCCTTCATCTGTGGTGTTTTCAATTTTGTGACAAGAAAAAAAAGTCGAATCTATCTAAGGTGCTTCATTCTCATAGCAAGTTACAAATTTGCCATAGCTAACGTCTTTTGCTTTTCATAGCTGCTTCTTAACTATTGCTATATTTCACGTTACTTATCTTATCAATAGGTCGTTGCATCTCAAATCTTCACTGATTTCCGACGAAAACGTGCTGAATCGTTTTAAAATTTGCTTTTCTAGTACCTTTGTGCCAAGACTTACATTATCATGATCTGTTCTTTATCTAAGCAATCTCCCTATCTTCCTACGTTTTAAAACTACCTGTCTAGGTCGATACGGATCACCCCTGTTTCTAAATAAGATATTCCTATGATGAGGTTGTTTTCAACTACACAAAGACACACCTACCCTCCTACTAAGTTTCATAACAGTTTATCAAACGCTCCTTGCATTATCGTGCTAAACCACACAAACACACACGCACACACACACACACACACACACACACACACACACACACACACACACACACACACACACACACACACACACACTATGAAAACATAACCTTCTTGGCGAAGGTAATAAAAATATTCATTAAAGGCATCCAATGCAATTTCAGGGCAGCAGTACAAAAATTTTATGGATGAGGAAATCTGTCTGATATGGACAATAACTGCCATTTCTTAGCACATTTTCGTCATCATTTCATACTTGAAGCGCTTGAAATAGCCCCAAAACAAGCTACGTGAAGAGTCCCTTTATTTTTGGTACCACCAATAAATAGCTAAAACCAGCCTACGGTACAAAACAAGCAACTGTTTTCCGTCAGCAATATCGCATGCCTCACAGATATCACTATGCTATGGGATAGGGTTGATTCAACTTACTACATTACAAAAATGACCAGAAAATTGACTTTAAAATTCTAGTTGTATTGCCCTGAAATCGCTTTGGGTGCATTTAACATGTGAAACACGTCCGTTCCACGTGAGGTGCCAATAACTGACGAGAGGAAATTAAGTCTGTACTATCAAAACTACCTGCTAATCAAACTGTCAATTGCAAAGGAAATTGTTCATTCATTTTATGACTAACTCATTTATATCCAAAGATAACTGATGTACACATGTTGTCGTGGGAGTCTGATTGATTTTACACGTGCTTCTAAAATGTTACGTATTTTCAGAGCTCGTACATTTTCAAGAAACTTGCTGGCTAACTGTTATTCGACTAGGATATGCGTGGGCCTTCCACGTGACTTCTACAAAGTATAAATTACCATGTGAAACCACTGATTTGTGCAGAATTGGATGCATGTTCACCATTTGAGGTAGCTCCTATGCTATAGTGCTAAATCTTTTCATGCACCATTGAACATCTGGTTATCAGTAGTCTTCTCAAAAAGATAACGGTAAAGGTAGCTTTTTTGAGGCCGTAGGGGAAGTGAGTTGTCTCGGGCACGGAATTGGAAGGCGGTTCCCATTCCTCTCCTTCCACCACCTTTTACCTCCCAACCGAAGTCAGGAACCCATTTTATACCTGGGTAGAGTGAGGAACGTCGTGTAAAGTGTCTTTCTCAAAGATACAACGTTAACGTCTTGCCAGGACCTCTCGCGACCTCTCGATCTCGTGTCCGGCCATCCGACGCCACTATTCTCCTCAACTGTTAGACAAAAGGTACGGTCCCTCATTAACACCGGACGCTTTCTTTGAGGTCTTTAAACCTACTACTCAAGTACGATGAGACATTCTGTGACATACCTCTTGACGTTAGTGCTCATAGTAACATCAGGGGATGCCAGGCGCAACAATGTGCTATGTGCCGACCAAGACAAGTTTAATTCTGAACTTAACCTAACCAGACGCGACATCATAGAATACCTTGCCGCACACCCAAGTTCCGATGGACAGAACAGAATAGACATGCGATGCAAAGGCTTTACTACGATTCTTTATGGCGTTTTCCAAGAGGACGATCCCATTGCGTATCTCAACCTATACGGGAACAACATAAAAGAAGTCAGGTCAAGTTCTTTTGAGGGACTCGGAAAACTGTTGATCCTAAACCTCGTTGGCAACTTTCTGACGACATTAGATGATGGTGTGTTCTCGCCATTGCACTCTCTTCAGCAGCTGCTTCTTGCCAACAACCGTATCACCCGAATCTCTCCAAACGCTTTTCGCGGCATGTCGGCACTACAGCTGCTAGAACTGTCTGAAAATTACCTTGCAGAGTATCCGCTGGAGGCAGTGTCTTTGATCAGCAGTTCAGTACTCAAGACGGTTTTTGTTTCCTCCAATAACATCTCCGAAATCCCGGTAGAAATCGCACGTATGCCTTCTGCAGTTGTGCACCAACTTGCAGGGAACCCACTGAAGTGTACCGGCAGTTTAACTTCAGCGAAACCCTTCCTACATGTTGTAGAATTCCTCGATTCTTCCGCGGCAGAAGAACCTGAATCGTGTAGGGTACACGAACTTGTTTGGCAAGCTCACAGTGAAGAAGCTCTTGTGCACCGTTTCCCTTACCAGAGGGGTTGTAAGGAACTCAACACTAATGCAACTGTTCGTTCTCCAACCGTGACTATTCTCAAAGAGGGGAGCGATGTGTTGTTGCCTTGTGGATCAGGCCAGGAGAGCACACCCACTAGGTGGATACGAATCTTTCCTGATGAAACCATTTCAGTGAGGAACGTAACTTCTCCGCTGCTACTGACGAACGTGACAACACATGCATGTGGACTGTATCGCTGTGTCACGGAACAGCGTGAACCGATAAAGCATGCATATTGGCACTATTGGACGGACGAACCGCTCATAACTGTGACGTGGAGGGACGTGCTTGTCTGCGTGGAAACGCCTTCGGCGTTTTGTGGGGAACCGAAAGTTACCTTGGCAGAGTTGACGTCGTCCAGGGCACCCAGCGAAACAACACTGCAACAGGTGGCAACAACAAGCACAGCAAAGTCATCCTCATCTGGATTCCACATTGCAGACATTACAGCTACATCTGTGTCACTTCGATGGGTTGACAATGGAAAAGATGTGATCATTCGCCGTAAGGTTGTTGTGTCCATCGGGACAAAACAACAAGTATACCGATTACAGGGAAAGGAGCCTGTTTCAGTTTTAAAAGGCCTGACTCCCTCGACTCTGTACAGTCTCTGTCCCATCGTTGTTGCGATGAAAAGGGGGACAAAGCGAGTTGAGCGGAAACTCATTGGGTGCAAACAGGTTCGGACAATGGACAGAATGCAAAGTACTGCAGACACACACGTATCTTTTAAGAAAGCTGTCATTATCAGTATATCTTCTATCGTTTCCATACTTTTTGTAGCGTTTGTTTGTGTGATGGGGAAGAGAGCTGTATGTAAACTTCGTGCTCCTAGAAGAGCTGGAGCACAGAAGAGAGTACGTGGCGCTCTTGCATGTAATATGGTCGCAAATTCTCACTACCAAAGACCGTACGGTGATGGCGCCCATACACTAGAACGTCTGCAAGAATGCGATGAAGACATCAGAAGGCTTGAACGTCTCCTACAAGCAAGTAGTCACTCAAGTGAAGCAAACACATGTCTGGAGACACCTGCATCACCTCATACGTATGTTCACTACCAGGCACCGAGAAATGGTCTTGTGTCGGACAGTAAGTTCAACTGTAGAGCGTTAAGAAGTGAAAGAGCTTTACTGGCGTACCGAAGGGACGTTGCGAAGGAACGTACCGCAAAAACCACTTACCACTGAATACAGTAGATTCGGAGGATTGACACTAACATTGTACAATGCAGGTAGAAATTAGACGGCAACTATCCGTGTATTTAGTAGCGTGCGAAGTCTAGTGATTAGCGACCCTGCCTCTGGACTTAGAGGTTGGAAGTTTGAATCCCAGCTGTTGTTGCTCACCCAACATGCACACTAGGCTGGGTACCATCCGTCGGAGCGACTGTGGGAGCGGACGTAAACTAACCAGGATGGTACCCAGGCTACATGCACACTACTGTAAAGGGTCGCAGTCGTTAGGAGGGGACGTCAATTTGTGGTCCACTGTCCATTGTGCTTGTCAAAAAGAGCTAGGGGAATTCCCCGGTACAATGAACCTGTAAATACTTTACATATATAGCGTCTGTCTTCTCTGTCACGACCAGTGGAAGATTAGCTCTACAGTGAGCTAAAACTGGATCGAGATCACTTTCTTTCGTAACAAATGCTAGCGTAAACATGTCATAGTACTGATACTAACACCTACTGATGCTAAAGCTATTTATTAAGTTTGTTAATTGATAGATTCAGCACTACGTGCTTGAGTGATCCTGTCACTGTACGTATACCTAGAGTTTGGGACTTCAAATCAGACTGTTGTCACTCATATGACCCAATATGCATGCTACTGGAAGTGGGCCACAGTTCATCGTGCTAGCAAAGGGAGCATATTGTATAGTCATGAAATTCTATCTGAAGTGTATTTGAGAACTGTATGGGACACATGGGAACATATTACTCAAAACACCCACACAAAATGCAATGTTTCTTATGAAAAATAGATAAGAGATTGAATCATGGTGCCACGTGATTTGGTTCTAATCAATGACAGGAAACTAGTCTGCCTCTTCGTCGCAACTCTGTAATCAACATATATGATGTTTATGTTTTCAATTACGTATAATTGTTGTTGTAATATTCCTGATTGGTTTTACACGTGCCGCGAATACAAATTCATTGAATTATATCAGAATATGTTTGTTTGTTTTATTTTTTGAACGTCAGTACTTTATATTTCTTTACGCTTGTGACTTCATAAAAAAGGGAACATGGTTTGGGAGAAACAAGTACTTTCGGGATTTAGTGCAGCCCTAAAATATTACGGAATTGGATACATATACAGCGTTTTTTGTATCCCCATCCTCGGGTAAACAGAGCTATAGCCTCTACCAGGCTTTCAGATGTGGATTGAAAGAGTAGAAATTGGCCAAATAGACGCAGTTGGCTCGCTAAATAGTAACGTTACAGTTTGCCGCTCCCGAAACTGTATTATTTAGCGGACCAACTCCCCTGGCATGTTATCTGTCTATTTGGCCAATTTCTGCTCTTTCCAGCCGCTACCCGAAGCCTGGTAGAGGCTAGTAACAATCCACTGTTGCCCGCGTGCCGCGACATGATAAGGATCATCGGGGCAAAATCAAATTAGGGTCACGTGGGTCAACACTAATGACCCAGGGAGGCAAGATGGCGTCCGAAGATGCAGAAATTCTGTGCAAGCTCGAAACCCTGAAGGAAATACGGTAAGTCTGCTCCAGCTTTGAGAAATTGAGTATCGTAGGGCAAACCTAAGATAACATAGACTGTTTAGGTGGCCATAGTGCCGCGTTAGTACGTTTCGTTATGCTGTAGTTGCAGACAGATGCCGTTTGGTGGCGTAAAGGCACCACACACAAAGGCAGTTTTCATTGTTTATGGGTGCGACGAGGGGACCGTTAATTAATATGGATGACTTATTTTCATGATAACATTTGAAATAAGATGTCTGTCTTGGTAAAACAGTCCGAAAATATACATATGACGTTACCCCTTGTTTACGTATAATTTGTGAGAATTGAGAATTTATTACAAAGCAAAAAGATTGTAATAAATTATTGTTATCGTTGAAGAAGACGATTTTGTGTTTGTTTGAGCCTTTGTTTATTCATGAAACATGAGGAAATTGAGGTCATGAGGGAAGAGGAAATATATTGAATGAATCTTTATTGCATATTCATGCCCAGATGGGCTAAATGCACATGTGACCATATCATGGTCTAAGGGATATAAAACAAGGAGTATTGAATACTGAAATGCTACATTCTAATGCTAAGTCCTAAAAATCTAAATATTACAACTTACAAAACTATAATATAACAAGATACGGGTTATCTGATTGAAGTCCCAACCAATCGTAATAAATCCATACTTGTAGACAAATATCCTCACACATACTGGCATTACAAAAACACATACATGTAACGTTTTGAGAAAATACGTTTGTGAAGGGAATCCAGGAAATATAATAATGTTTAAATTAAATCTATACAGCTGGATACATTTTAGAAATTCAGACATTTCAGACAGCGTGCAGTGTCTTTCATCAGTGAAATAAACAGAAACTATAGAAACAATAGAAATAGTTTCTAAAATGTATCCAGATGTATAGATTTAATTAAAACATTGTTGTTAATGATTCAAAAATGTTTTTAGGAGTAAGATGCTCCAGCTGGAGAAAGTGAAGGCCCGTCTGAAGCAGGATGTGGAGACGACAGAACAGGAGAACGTGTGTCTGAAGGAGTACAGGGAGGAGATGGACATGTTGTTACAGGAGAAGATGGCTCATGTGGAGGAGCTCAGGCTCATCCATGCAGACATCAACCTGGTTTGTTTGTTTGTTTGTTTGCTTGTTTGTTTTATTAGTGTAAATTTTACACACCGGTATTCTTAATCACCAAGTTTCAGATAGTAGTATTTGGACCATCGCACACCGGGGCATGCCTCTACTCTTTTTCAAAAGGTGTGGTGGGTTCTTTAACGTGCGTGGGGTGTGGCTCTCCAAATCACGGGACCTCCATTTAAAATTAATGTCCTGTCTGAGGGACATCCCTAACCAAAGCTACATGTACGTGTAGATACTCATTTTCATATGAGTGAAGTGAGGAAAGTAGTGTAAGTGCCTTTCCCAAGGGCACAACATTGGGGCATGTTGGTGGATTTGAACCCAAGACCTATAGGTTCTGGACCAAACACCCAACCATTATGCCACACGATCCTATACAATCAACTTCGTAAGGGTAACCCACAAGCAGGTCTTTTAAGGGCAAAATCATAACCAGCCGGCAAGACTATTGGATACTGTCTTGCCAGTTAATTACGATTTTGCCCCCCGAAAGATCTGCTTGGATATTAGGTAAAGGGTTGGAGCAACAAGCCAAGCATTTGGAGTTCAAGACATGTTTGTGAAAAGATTTGTTGCCTTCTTGTACCCAGATGGAGACGACCATCAAGCAGGCTGAGGTGGAGAGGAACCGTTCCCTGGAGGCCGCCAAGCGTATGTACGAGGAGGTGTGCCCGCTGAAGGAACACGTGGACCAGCTGCGGGCATCCATCGGGCTGGACAAACTCCCCAGTCTGGAGGAGGAGGACGAAAGGATCACCCCACAGTCAGTACACTTCTGTCTGCTGATACAGTGATAGACCTAGTAGCTAGTGCTGTGTACCTAAACCCATGTTTAGGTTCAGGTCTGGATTCAAGTCCAGAGGTTTAGGTTCAGTTCCGGACTTGTAAGTCCGGACCTAAACCCACAGTATATACAAAATTGCATGTTGACAACCTTGCAATGTTGTCTGGGCGAAACTGTGGCCACATAACATGGAGGCCAACACTTGACAATGCCCGATGGCAATGTTTTCTTCATTTCGCAGCACAGATTTTGCGATCTATGAAAGGTTTTATGTGGTTTGGAACGAAAAGGGGTATGTGACATTTTTTTTTTCCAACCAAGTCCGGAAGTAGTTCCCGCCATTCAGGTTTTTTTTGGACTTGAACCTAAACGTTTTTACAAGTCCGGAACTGAGTCCAGCGAACCGGTACACAGCACTACTACATGTAGTAGCCAATACGAATTTGGTATAAAAATGCAGCCCTTGTAGAAAGAAAGTTGATAGGGATGCACAGTGGAAAAGAATCAAAAACATTGTAGGGAAGGAACAAAGTTAGTATACAGGGCTAAAAATACTTTTTTCTTGCCATTATTTCTTTTTTACTTCATAGGTGATAACAGTCAATGCAGCAAATAAAAATCTATGTACACCTACCTGTATATATAAACCTGGATCGGTGCAGGTTAGGTGCAGGTAGACATCAGAATACCTATCAGTATCAGAAATACCTGCACAGCAAGGTATTTCGAGCCCTGAATATGTAATATGTATTGTAGACCCTCATGTTCAGGTACAATCTGATGATGGCAATTATATATTAGGCCACACCAATTTAATTTGTTGGTTCTCGGATTCGCCTCTTCATTTTTTTCTGATTTGCAAAAAAAAAAAAAAAATTCTGGTTCTGAATCAACTCAAAAATGCTCATATTTTGCCTCCAACAGTTGAAGAAAGTCCTTTTCTTCCTAGTTGTTACAGTTATTACATCTACCAATGCACTGGTTTGATTAAAAGTTCAAAATTCATTATTCAAATTTTAACCCAGTCTTTTGTGTTGACTTCATGGCACCAATTCTAGCATTTGGGGCTATAAAAATAGTATAATAGCATGCCCAGGCCTGTTTTTATTTATTTTTTTTTTTCGCCCTGTCGCTTCATATTTTTTCTGAAAAAATCCGAGAACCAACAAATTAAATTGGTGTGGCCTTACCATTGATATAAATACTAGTACTGTAAGTATGACAAAAACAGGTAGATGGGAAATCTACTCTATGGGTAAATTTCAGTGATCTTCTGTCCAATCACAGGTACTTTGAGAAGCAGAAGGCAGAGTGGGCCACGGACCAGACCGATCCTCCAATCCCAGAGTCCCTTGCGGCAGCAGCAGCTGCAGCCCAGGAGCTCCAAGTGGCGCGACAGAAAGGCGACACAGGACGGGGCTTCCGGCAGCAGCCGCCACCCATGAAGGTCAGGACAACTTAGACCTCATTGAAAAATGAAATTCCAGAAATTGAACCGGTGTAACCATCAAGTCATTTCAGAATTCATCAAACCAATTCAATATTTGGATTGTGAATGCTCCAAATCAATTAGATTTTCCCCGAAATGATTCCCTTCCAAACCACGTTAAACCACCTTGAGATCATTTCAGACAAAACTGTAAGTTCCTTGCTTCAGACTTGCTTCGGTTTTGATTGTAGATGCAATTCGTATTTGCAAAGAACAGTGTGAGTACATTTGTCTAACCATTCAAACCTTCTTGGTCTAACCAGCTAGATAAATTTTAAAACAATTTGACGGTTGAACTGGTTCAATTTTTTAAATGTAAATGGGTTCTAGGGCATTGGAAAAAAGCCAAACTTTATATTCTATTTGTGGCTTAGGGTTAGATGATGCACAGTGGAAGAGAAGTTATTCTGTTTATTTATTTATTGCCAGGTCATAGCAGAGTGTTTGTTTATCCTATGATCCAAAAGTAAACAAAACTGTCTTTTTTTTTTCCAGGCTTGCTTATCCTGCCATCAGCAGATCCACCGCAACGCTCCCATCTGCCCACTCTGTAAGGCCAAAAGTCGCTCCCGCAACCCCAAGAAGCCAAAGCGCAAGCCCGACGACTAAACACGTGATTACAAACTCTCAGTTGTGGTAGCCTCTAACAGGCTTCGGGAAGCGGCAGGAAAGAGTAAAAATTGGCCAAATAGACGGATAACATGTCAGAAAAGTTGGTCCGCTAAAGATTACAGTTTGCGGACAATTTCTACTGTTTCCAGCTGCATCCCGAAGCCTGGTAGAGGCTACAGTTTTGGAACAACAGAATACCGACTGGAAAACTGTGTTGAACATACTAGTGTCAGTACATCTGATGGTGTATCGATGTTTGTATATGTTGCATAACGTTGTGTGGTTGTAAAGTGGTAATGGTTGCACATATTTTGTCAGTGAAAATGTATGCCATGTTTTTTTTTTATCTTGAAAGTTCATCTGTGTTGGTAGAAGTCATTACGAAGCAAATTTACACTGTAATTTCCAACGCAAGAAATTGGACTTTGAATGGTACAACTCTAGTCTTTGTCAGGGAATGAGAGATCCACCTCTTCTGTGACATCACCTCATGCAGATGACACACGTGACTCGGTGAGCAGTGGATCATAGGTTGCAGAAAGTCTGTGGTGCCCCCCCCGTCTTGGTTGAGGGATGCTTGTAATGCCCCTCATTCCTTGACAAAGACTCGAGTTGTGCAGTCGAAAATTTGGGGAAGTCCAATTTCTTGTGTTGAAAAATACAATTTAAACTTGCTTCATAATGTTTTATTTTGTAGACTTTAGTTCTGTAGTAATGTATTTCCTTAGTCTTGTCGTGTATCTCTTACAGTTTTCTATTTCTATATTATTGTACCTATTTAGTCTTGTATGTCTATAGTCCTGTATGTCTGATGAAAATGTGGAAAATTATTGTGCCAATATATATGTTTAGTGATCTATCAACTTATATCTTTCCACTCAACTGCCGTGAAATAGATTAGCATTACCATTGAAATAAATGGTACTGAAATTACGCATGTACAACAGTATGCATTAATATTCCAGTGATGCAAATGGACATCCAAGATCAGAATGCAAAATTACTGTTGACTCAAGGGTTATGTCTACCATGACATCTCTTTGGTAGCTTTTGCAACACGTGCAATGACAAATACAAGAGAAAATCAAGGATTTTATAAACATTATCCTATTACATGTATCAGTATTAACTGTTGCCAAGATGGATAAGAATCAGTGTTTGTGTGTGGAGTACCGTATAATCAGTTTTCCATCCATGTAAGATATTTACTGTAGTAAAGATAGTGATGTACAATGTAGGTTATAATAAAAGTGTTACCATCAAACTTGAATATGAATAGTACTATATTGACACCCCCCCTATCCTATAGATTTTGTTCATGACTACTGTTCCTATACCAGTATTGCAAAACATTCCAAAGTAGCTGTACAACTTGTTGCAACAACTGATGTGAAAGTTTACAAATTATACTACATATTATCACAACAGCACTTTGATCAGGATAAAGGAGGCTTAAATGACGGGCATGTTTTTTCCTCAGGAAGAACACTTTTCCTAGTAACTACCAGTAAGGCCACACAAATTTAATTTGTTCTGAGATTTTGTCTGAAAAATATGAAGCGACGGGGTGTGGACTAATGTTGTATTTCTAAATGGTTAAGTGGTATCTGGCTAGTGTGATTAAAGTTTTTGTGTAATGATCATGGCTGTGGTATTTCCTTGCATGAAAAATGTAAAGCTAGCAGTCATCCTCAACTAAGGTGAAGCATGATGATTTTTTTCAAGTAGCTTATAGTGTGATGCGGCTTTGCTACAGCTCACTTTTAAAGTTTTATAGCCAACCACACTAGGTCACCCCTACTCCTCTCAATAAGTGTGATGAGTTCTTTTCTTGCAGAGGTTTGGCACTTGAGGCTTATGCCTGAAGCTCCCTCATACACAGGGCCGCCGGCTTGCAATGACTGTAATCCATCACAACATTTCTGAGCTGGGCCAACCCTGGGATCGAACTCGCACCCACGGGTTCACGGAATTTGACCCATATGGCCAACCAGCGGGATTGCATTACCGACTGCGCCACGGGAATATGCTTTCATTACATAAACCTATATTATACATGTGTCACAAAATTCTCGTGGTAATTGAGACATACATGTATATTTTATGGAAAGACCATAAAATAACTCAATAAACTTTTGTAGATCTGTCTAGTACAAAACGTTTTATTGCTGTTAAACTTTGCAGTGCTTGCTATATACACAATGAGAATTAGCATCCAAATTTGCTAGAATTAGTTACAATCTCAATACATTTTCAGACCATACTTTAACTAGAGGATCCTTACTATGATCTGAATCTAGGCTCATAAGACATGGCAACATCTGACTACATTTGTATACAAACATTTGTACTCATTATGATAAATCACTAAGTCACTAAAAATACCATTCAAAATTAATGTAACATATGCATAAATGTGCAGATTAGAAAGCAACAAGCCCTTTGATATTTTCCTGGTATAAAATATCTATGTTCTGAATTTGCATAAATATCCTATAACTTCCACCTATCAATATTCCACCAACTGTCCCCTTCCAATGTCCCTACTATGTAAAAAAAAAAGCACCATTATTTGCACTACCCCATAGACCTAAACAGGACTGCAAAAGATCTCCACAAAATCTATCATTGCAGCTTCAATTGTAATCAAGCTTTCATCGATTCGTAGTTTTACTAATTACATATCTGCATTCCCTCTGGAAAACATGGCAATAATTATTAATAGTTATTGCTTTTCACAAGTCAAATATTTTGTGAGGAAATTCGGCTTGCTTTCAAGATTAATACTAAATGAATTTTTCTGCATAGCAATACTTCAGAAATAGCAATAATTCTCCATATAAATACCATAAGTAACACAAATAAAAAGAAATCATCTTATGGTAAGGATGACACTAAATCAGGTTTATGGTAGTGCTTCATATTTACTTAAGCAATACAATGTCATGTACGTGTTCTAACTGCCTTAAACATACCAGTACAATGCTTTCCAACTATGGCTGTTCCTTCAGTTCTATCTCAGTTACAGGTAATGACATATCTTTCAAATTGACCTATATCCTAAGAAAACTATGCCATGAATAATTGTCTTTTACAAAAAGTAGCTAAGACTACTACAGCGAGATATAAAATACATGTGCAATATGAAACATCACTATTGGTATTGCTGTTCCCTTCTTGTAGATCAGTCTCCTTAAGCCCCTGTCACATATTCACAACCTTCCCCCGAACACCACCCGAACAAGGTTGGGTGAAGTTTGGGAGCAGTCTGACCAGATTTAGGCCACACCTACCTTTCTATATCAATGGAGTTTGAGTAAAACTTAAGTAAAAATTGACTGCCAACCATGCCCCGACCTACTCCCAAACACAAGCCAACCACCAGTTAACCATGGCCGAACCTCCTCTCCACACCTGAATGTTATAAAATTTTGGAACATTCGGCTGGCGCAGCCAAACAGTAGCCGACCTGGCCAAACACCAGCCGACCTTGCTTCCAACCTATTCCTAACCATGGTTGGAGGGAGTTTGGCTTGTGTTCGGGAGGCTACATTTGTATATTCAGCTATGTGTGACAGGGGCGTTAGATATGAGATCAGTGGCCAGCTGTAGGGGACTCATTCTCTATCAGACCTGCGGACTCGCTATCGTCTGTATTTATGGTCAGTGTTGCTCCGTAGTCGCTGCCTCCAGATAGGCTCCGCCTTGGATGTGTCTGTGACAGAATTAGAACATATTTAAACATAATTCAGACTGTAATTGAGTTATCAGTTAAGCTTTACCAGACTGAATCTATATTTGATATCCTATTATATTCCTTTGACTTTATGTTCTACAGAATATTTACTAGGCAATCTGTACAATGCAAAAATGTCTTTCAATGTCTTACATTTCATTTCAAATATATTGCAATGGTAGAAAATGTTGCCTGCTTTGTAAGTATATTGATTTTCATACAGTTTAACAGCCCACATTTTCACACAGTTTGGTACATGTACTAGATATATTTCTAAAGAGACCAATTGTGCAGCAACATGTACAAAGACATAAAGAGAGGGTATGTGATTACGTATGGTACAAAATATATCACCAAATTGATAGTGGTACTCTGGAATCTAAAGTGCTGAAAATCAAAACATGTAATATATATTTTGTCTTCATTTGCACCTAATAATAAACACAAAACGTGTCAGTAACAAAGAAGAAAAACATTGTATTATCAAGCATTACCGAAATAGTTATACATAAATCAGGTACATTTGTGAGGCAGTGTTAATAAAACATTACAGCACCCATGCAGCTCATGCAGTGAATGTGTCGTTGGTCACCAAGTTAGAGTGTGCTTGTTGGACCATATCTTCTTAACACCACCATCCTTATGCCCCGTACCTACACAGAAAAGGGTAAGAAATTTGCAGTGAATGTGCCGTCAGACATTACCGTTCCTGTTACAGTAGGGGGGTGGTCTCGTCAAAGCCATAGGGGTAGCAGCACTCTACTTCAGGAGAGTCACGACCCCCTGCTTCACTGGTCTGAAATTCAACCAAATCAAGCTGGTGTTAAAAGTTAGATGATGGATAGCAAATGATGAACCTTTCTTGACTGTCAATCACAATTACCAGTTCAACCAATGATAACAGGACAATTAGTGGTTCAACCAATGATAACATGACAATTAGTGGTTTGACCAATGAGAGGGTGGCTGCATATTGGTCAAATATTTGCATTTTTATGTTTTGACTGAGGTAGGTAGAACTATAGAAAAGGTCCATTACATTGTGCAGCAGGGCTCAAAATACTTCTAATCTTTCTGCAAACCTGCACTGGTGCAGGTAACATTGAAAATCACCTGCACCAGACATATTTTACCTGCACCACTCAGAATTTAGGAAGTATGGATCATACTAAAAACTGTTCAGAAACCATTGCTATTATTTTTTTTACACTTCATAGGGTGTAACAGTCAATACAGCAAATAAAAATCCACATACAGCTACATGTATATATAAACCTAGTACATGGATCAGCAGTGCAGGTTATGTGCAGGTAGACATCAGAAATTCCTACACGTACAGCTCCAATTTTACCTGCAACTAATCTGCACATTTTAAGCCCTGTGGAGAAACAGCCTTTGATATTTTTTTTTCACAAAAGAGTCCTCCATTGAAAAAACAAAGGATTTATGCTATTGTAATGTGCATTTGCACCAGTTTAGGCTGGACTAATAACCTAATTGGTATTGGTTCCAGAATACTTTTTTTTTTCAAAGGCTAAGAAACATGCTAGTGACTGATAGTACCAGTAATCAAGATCAGAGCAAAATACATTACGGAGTTAGTGCAGTACGTTAATTTTTCTGCTGACTTGCTATTCTTATCCCTTGGGGGTTGTACATGTACATGTAGATATAGAAACAGACACATATACATTGTACGCCAAACACTGATACACATAATATCCTTACCCTTCTTGGAGAGGCTCTGGACAGCTGTCGTGATGCCCTGGCCCGTGCCAGGCTAACTCTGCGGTTCACGTCAGCGATGACGTCAGACTCGTCCATGATCTCTTCCTGGATCAGCTCCTCGATCACATCCTCCAGTGTGATCACACCCAGAAGATCCTGGGGGATCATAGAGATCAGGATTTTCCATTCAAAACTGCCCAAAAAGTGCCCAAGAAGACCACATGACAGGTGGTCACTATAGACAGGATTTCGAACGAATGAATCTTTATTATTCAACTGGCAGACATACATTTTGTATGAGTCTGAATTTTGTCGAATTTACAAGGGAAAGCTCCGTAGATTTTAAAACTTACATACAATGTCATACACTCATTTTCAGTTATTAACATTAAAATTCACTATACCTTAAAAACATGTTTCAGTTTAACTTTAAGGGGCACCAAACTACGTCCCTAGATAAGAAGTTTTAATGCTTGTGTCAATGGAAAAATTATCTAAGGGACCATCAAGAGGTGTTTACTTGTACAGGTTGGCCTTTATCAATTGACAGGTGGTCCTTATGCAGAGGTGGTCACTAGTACAGGTTCGACTGTAATAGTTACTAATATTTATCTATAGTTGATTCAAGTTACTTTGTTAAGAAATGACGAGAAAATTGACTTTAAAGAAGTAATAGTTCACTCTTCCTTCTTTTTCATAAACATATTGTCACTTCAAAATCACTTCTTTCACACTCAAAATTGAAGCAGTGTTTTCATTTTTGAAAACATTCTTAACATTTGAAAAAAAGCTCACCTGTGTCTGAGCATCAGACATTTGTGCAGCATGCATAAAGAGACCACCAAGAAAAGAGAGATGGTTGGCTGTTAAGACATGTAGAAATGGAGATAGGACAGGCAGGCACCATTACAAGTTGTTATCAATCATAAAAAAAGTATATAACACCCAAGGAAGTATACAGATAACCTTAAAATACGTAAGGCCGCACCATTTTAAGTAAAGTCACACCATTTTAATCAGTTGGTTCTCGGACTCGCCCGCTTTACGTTTTTCTGATTTGAAAAAAAAAAGGTTCCAAATCAACTCCCAAATGCTCATATTTTGTCCCAAACAGTTGACGAAGAAAGTCCTTGTCTTCCTATTACATGTACATTGTAGTTACAGTTTTTCCATTTATCAATGCAGTGGTTTGATTAAAAGTTTGAAATTCACTGTTTGAATTATAAACCATTCTGAGGCTATTATCATAGGATGCCTAGGCCTGGGTTTTTTTGCCCCTGCCGATTCATATTTTTTCTAAAAAAATCTTAGAACCAACAAATTAAATTGGTGTGGCCTAATGAGGTAATGTTTAGCATCACTGATACTTTGTAGCCAAGGAGAGAAAGACATGCAATGTGTTCTTGTTAAAAATCAAATTCCTGTCTTGTTTTCTCACCCCAGGTTCGCCTGAGCTGTCCACCATTCTAACAGCGCACATGTGACCTGAAACATAAATTCGCTTTGAATAAAGAGACTCTTTCTACACAACCAGGTGTTTTATTCAGCCAATATTTTATTCAGCCGTCCTATATGTTTGTCATCCGTACCTGTTCTTAATCGGCCTTACTTTGTATATATCCAACTTCTGTACGTTTGGGACCGCATTGTACAGTTCCCTAAACAGTGCATGTGTACTAGTATGTAGATATGTAAATACGTTTGGGAACGCATCTATAGCAGCGACACCTATGCTGCAGTGCAATGTGAACTCAGTCAGAATTGCCCTGAGGAAGGTGACAGACGGTCACCGAAACGTCGGCTGAATAAAACACCTGGTTGTATAGAAAGAGTCTCTTTATTCAGTGACTTACCAACCTGATGAAACTATTCTCGGATAAATTCGCTTTTCAGTAAGGCACAGATCACATAAAAACCTTAGTGCAAGCTGCTAGGGGACCAAAACTCACGTCACTTGTTCCTGAGCACAATACCTATCTATTCCCCAAAATTCGTGTCTAGATTACAAGACATCTAAACCGGAAGTTCCGCTGCAGTACCATAACAAGCCGTCAGGTGGCCCAAAATCTAATCATTTCGAAGTCTCATCAAGACCTACCCACCTACCAAATATCAAGACAATCCACTCAAGCCTTCTCTAGTTATCGTGTTGACAGATAGACATACGTACACGAATGCTGTCAAAAACATAACCCTCTTAGCAAAGATAATCAATGGGTACAAGTGAGATATACAATTTGTATGTAAAAACACATAGCACAATTAATGGGTAAAAAGGCTTAGGGATATATACAATGTATGTAACAACTGGCGTGTCAGCAAAGCATACTGTGTCTGCGCTAAACCCGGATTTTTCACAGTTTTTGTTGGATGGTCAACGTTGCATCAGAATTTTACACACTAGTCACTACAATGAAGTAAGGATAAAAGCAAAAACTAGAAAGGTAACATTTGCAAAGCAAATGCATAATGTTTACCTTCGCATATGGTCTGCTCTGTTAATTCTTACTCAAACCAAGGAGGTTAACCTCCTTGCTCAAACACATTCATATATGTGGTCAGACAGGAGTCTAAATCCCTCCTGCTATAAAATTGCAACATGATGTAACCCAACACCAGTTACCATGATAACAGACAGTCTGGTTCAGGTCATTGACCAGGTTAGAGGTCACTGTTTGGAGAAGAGGGAGAGGAAGAAGAAACGTAGCAAAAACAATATGTTTTCCTTCGGTAAACATAAAAAAAGCTCACATTTTCCCTGCTGGAATTCGTTCAGTAGGTCGAACAGGGGCGTGTCCTCCCTGACATCTGGTAAGTACCGTGGGTTCTCCTGCAGGATACTCCGGATGGGCGTGGCTGCTACTGGGTCTAACTTGATCAGCATCTTGACCAATAGGAGCCCAACAATGTTGGTTTTCTCCCCATCATATACAGGGACTCGGGAATGACCTGCAGCAATGACCTACAATGTATGGGTAGGTACAGAAAAACAGTAAACAAAAACAAAACATTCGAGTACAGAAAACATATTATCTTTAACACTTAACGTACAAAATGTACATACTACATGTACAAATGTATGGCTTCATCAAAGCACCAAATTTATGCTGGATATAGACTTATAGTTGAAGAAAGTTGGGGCAGGGTTAACATACAAGTACATGTAGTTGTTTAGACAATTCAAACCAGTGTCCTAGCCAGCATCTGTCTTTTTTGTCATTTGACAGAATTTTGCTGCTCATGATGGACAAAAATTTTGCCCAATGCATCATCTTTGACAGACAAAAATCAGCATGTAAAGATATAGAGAAAGATATTAAAGTAAGCTTAGTCTACCAACAAAATTTGCCCCTCAAAATGCAAGAAACAGTGCAGAGGGTCACGATTTCCAAATTTTCTGTGCTCAAAATGATGTTAAGTCAAACAAAATTGAGATGATGGAAAAAAATTTCAGGCTGGCTAGGACACTGATTCATACAGAACAAATGTGTATTTGTATGAAGTATAAATTTTAAACAATTAAACAAACACTCATGACTCCATGATTTTGCTTGTAGTTTTTACACCCACCATGTCCATGGTCTCCTTGTCCATCTTCCCATCAATATTGAGCATGAACACCTTGTCAAACGGTGTGAGGGCTGAACCTGCAGTTTTGTCTCTCATCTGCAGTGCTCCCTGTTAATAACAGACAACATCAATCAGATCTGAAAAGTACTAGAAAGGAAAGGAAAGTGATCTCGATCCAGTTTTAGCTCACTGAAGAGCTAATCTCCCACTGGTCGTAACAGAGAAGACAGACACTATGTACAGTATTGACATGTTCATTGTACCGGGGAAATTCCCCTAGCTCTTTTCGACAAGCACAATGAACAGTGGACCACAGCTTAACGTCTTGTTCCAAGGACTGCGACCCTTTACAGTAGAGTGCATGTTAGGTGAGCGACAACAGCCGGGATTCGAACTCCTAACCTCTTAGTCCAGAGGCAGGGTCGCTACCCACTAGACTATGCATCGATGCTACTTGACAAAGGACATTGTTGCTTTGCAAACAGCTACTCCCTGTGTTGTTGTGTCTTTTGACAACCTATGTTCACAACAATTTGTTATTAGATTAAAAGTGAACAGTTTGAAGACAGCTGTTTTCTTTTACTCTTAGAAAAAGAGTTTTAAAAAAGGATAAAGGTGCTGAATACATGTGAACACCAAGAGCTCAAAGCCAAAACTTTTGGAAAGTTCTACAACTACAACCAACAAGACACAATGCTCTAATACCTATAAATGTGTACCCTACCTGTATAATGAGAACTTCATCTGTGTTCAGGGGTTCCTCGTTTTCCCTGGCTTCTTCAGCATGTATGTCGACTAGAGCCCTCAACTCTAGGGGAGAAGAACTTGGTTACAAACCATGCACCTCACCACATCCGTGTTAACTTACACTTAGTCTAGTACTCAAGTATATCCTACATAAAAATGTGGGTATAGCCCCCGTCACACATTCAGAACTTTCCCCCAACCAGCAACAAACCAAGGTTGGCTGAAGTTGGGGAGTAGTCTGACCAGATTTAGGCCACACATACCTTTCCATACGAACCAAATCAAATTTGAGTTAAATTTGAGTCAAATATGACCCCTCGAACACTGCTGACATACTCCCGAACTCCAGCCAATGACCAGCCAACCGAGGCTGAACCTCCTGTCCATACCCAAATGATTTTAACATTTTGAAACATTCGGCTGGTGCAGCCGTACAGTAGGCGACCTGGCTGAACACCAGCCAGCCGACGTTGCTCCTGACCTACTCCTAACCATGGTTGGGGGAAGTTCGGCAGTGTTCAGGAGGCCATATTGGGCTATGTGTGACAGGGGCTTTAAGGATAAGCAAAGGAAAGCATAAAAGGAACTTGAAGGAAGGTTGGATTTTGTTTGACAAATGAAGAGAAACAAACACATTCACATAAAGTATAAGAGTTGGAGACCTACCAACCAAGGTTTGCTCCAAGAAGGTCTTAGTCAAAAGTGCAAGAAGCTGAGAAAAGTGCAGAGAAATATACAAAACTATGAGGGAGACAGAAGGCCAAAGCCATGATATCTATATCTACATATAAATAAGCACATAAATCATACCAATGATGTGATATCTTTTTCATGTATATTTGTCTCTGATTCATACTAATTGGATGGTTTCTAAACTACAATGTTAAAACAAAGTATGCTAGTAAAAATCAGCTGCTAAATTATTAAGTTTGAATATTTTTTTATAAAAATATCATATTTCTGAACAAAAGCAAGCACCTGCTCTCCTGAAGAAAGTGCCATGGTCTTCTCCTAGTAAACAATCCAACAACTTGGAGAGTGGCCAGGAGATGATAAAAGTCAGGAAGATCAGCACACGCACCATGCTGGGATGAAAGACAACAACCGCTTAATAGGGTTATTCACATTACTAATACTCTCAATTGCATTAGTGATGTAAAAGTGATCACTGACCCTTGGTATGGTACCATGGTCTCTGGACAGTTCCCAGAAACTATAATTTGCAATGCTAGGAAATACATATAGAATACTACGCCGTGTATTCCGTATCACCCGCGGAACCAAAAATTGTAACAACATCAATTCCAACGTCCAAATCTGGGATTCAAATTTTTTAAAGTGGCTAACGCAAAACATGTTGAAATTATTCTATGCAACATTTGGAAGCCTGTATGATAACCAAATAGAACCCTGTTTGGTACCGCTAATTATCACATGGGCCGGAACACCACATTTTTTAAGGCCCAGGTATGACATAAAGTGTGTTATTAACTTCACTAATACTGTTAATTGAATTGCTAGGAAATATCTATCTATCTATAGAACATAAGAGCACATATGCTGCAAGAATATGTGCATATTCAAACTGGGCATTCAGAAGCTAAGAGAGGCACTTACGGTGATAAGAAAGCTCCTATAGCAAGGCCGTACCGCGAGCACACTGCTTGTGGTATAACCCTGTCAAAAAATGAGCAAAAGTTATATCATTACAACAAATCAATCAGCAAAAATATTGACAGCTATACTATCATAATTGTACCACATTTTTCTGTCATGGGATATCCCACTGAACGATGTTCTAGACTTTAGCATCTTTTTTTTTATTCACAGTTAATTACTTGGTTCTCGGATTCACCCACTTCATTTTTTCTGATTTTCAAAAAAAAAGAAAAAAGAAAACTTTGGTTCTGAATCAACTCCAAAATGCTCATATTTTTTGCCCCAATAGTTTAAAAAAGTCCTTTTCTTTATAGTTACAGTTTTTCAATCTATCAATGCAGCAGTTTGGTGAAGTTTAAAATTCATCATTTGACTTACAAACCACCTTGGTACATGTATGTTCACTTCACGACTCCTATTGTAGCATTTGAGGCTGTCATAGGATGCCTAGGCCTGTTTTTTCCCTGTTGCTTCATATTTTTTTCTGAACAAATCCGAGAACCAACATATTGCACTGTTGTATATATTGTAGTTATTGAGTAAGGATTGTGGAATTGTTATGTTGTATCTACTTTAAGGTACAGGACTCCAGGAAGAGTAGTAAGGAACTGTTGTTGTTTTTTTACTGATGGAGTTCCTAATAAACATAAACATAAACATAAACATAATTAATTGGTGTGGCCTTAGACAGATGGGACCAAACCTCAGAAACTCGCATAACATTAAGCCAGTTTAGATGCAGAACGTCCCGTTTCTTGAAGACCACTCTGCCGTATTGTGTTAAGTTATTGAACGCTGAAAAATGATCTAACTAATGATCCTTTATGTACCTTGTATATTACAACTTTAGATCATTTCAGTAATTTTAACTTAAAGGAACTTTGAATTAACTGTTTTAAACATTAACTTTGTGTAACTGTACTTTTAAACGTGCTGTAATTTTTTATGTAAACTTTATATGGTACGAATAGTTTTTATCAAATGTAACAAACTTTTATCAAAGGTCCTGTACTATTAGCTGTACTATAAGTATAAGCGCATCTTGTGTTTTAAAGCCTTTTCAATTCAGCCAATTATGGCTGCTTACAGGCTTTTGTATGTACATAATTTATGTACTTTTATGGTACAAATAAACCAGTCTCTCTCAACTTACTCTCCAAAAATGAGCACTGCTGTAACTGACACGACGATGGCTATGACGGGGTTGGAGATCTTGTCTAAGAAGATGGGCATGGCCTCCACCGCCCCCGCGTTGCACAGCAGCAGGGTGACCAGGAGGAGATGGTGGTTCTCCACGATGGGCAGGATCTTGGCTGCATGTTTCCGCTCGCTTGGCTTCCCTTCCTCTTTGAGAACTTTCAGGCTGTTCTTGTCCAGAGACAGTAGTCCCATGGTCAACCCTGCCATCAAACCTGGTAAAGGTAAATTAAAGAAATATTCACATAAACCTTTACTAGTATTATTATTATTACTACCGTATTCTGAATTTCTATTGTTATTACCATTATTGTACGGTATATCGTTTATGGTTGGATGGTTCGCTTTCTGTTCTCTCTTCTTTTTTTTTAACCAATAAAAAATTAAAATAAAATAAAATAAACCTTTCCTTGAGTACGGGCTAGTCTATTTTTGGACTCTAGAGAGGAGCAGCTATGTACCTTTCTTCACTTCACTTTTCTATGTATTTGTTTACACTTTATAGTATTGTGGTTAGTACTGTCCATACGTTCGCAGCTAACGATCCCTTTGCTGCATTGGTATGTACTTTGGCATGTCTTCTGCTAGTATGCGTGAGATGATGACTTTAATGTCTGAAATCCTGTAGTCTAGACAATTTTCCACTGCACCCTGGAGCAATTATTCCACATTACAGGTGATTTCACAAAAAAGTATGCAGGAGTAAATCTAATTAAAATGGGTGTGTCTACATGTGCGTGGGGAGGGGGGCAAATATAGAAAACTGAAACTTTGTACCAAGAACTTAGTCCCTTAGTAGACGTACGCCTGCATCTATTGAAATGTTTTAAAATGCCATGCTGTTAACATCCGTTTAACTATTCTTCCTTGTAACGTTACATACTAAGGTCATGAAGGATAGGGCGCAACTCCTGGAAGTCCAGTGCTGACGACCACTTCCGCACCCAGTGCTGAGAAAAGAACCTGTTACTTTTGTATATTTGCTAGACAGTGTAGGATTCCAGACATAGAAATCATGGCATCTAACAAAAGTTATGAATGTGTTAATTCAATGTTTTAGGTGTTTTGGATACCTCTTTTGGACTAAACCATTCAAAATAATTTCTGTGGTGGTCTGGAAACTTTTTAAAAAGTTATGGTCGTAGTAGTCTTAACAATGCAATACACATACATGTAGGTGGTAAATAAGGTGTAAGGAAAGGGTGATAAAAAATGCATAACTACTTCCCTCTAGAGTTCTAAAAGTGGACTATCCCATACATGTAAGCACAGGAATGTGTTAACGTTTGGGAGGGGGGCGGATCATATTCATATCTCACTTTCATAGCAACAAGCGACGTCCTGCTCTCCAAATTCTTTTAACAGGGTTTTATGAATTATAATTTACATTCACAGAATTATTAGATTCTGAAATTCTCTAGAGTACAGATAATTTAGGTGCCCTACCTGCCACCATGACCAAAGCTGTATACACGCCCAGGTAGATCCAGAAGTGTGCATCGTAGATCGTCAGTGGCGGTTCTTCCTCGTCATATACCACCCCGTTACAGATGATCGTCAGAGGCCAGTCCTTCGGTACGCACGTGACGTTTGCATGCACCATCCTGAGAGTCTTCTGTGATTTTATGGCGAGAAAAGATGGTCGTTTGGCGCGAAGTTGTGGTGTTTTATTGTCGAGAAGACTTGAAAAACTACTTCTTGGCCGCCATCTTTATACAGGAAGTGATCAGCTGTTCCCAGCATGCTTCACGCTACAACAACCTGTCAAATCGTTTTGTTTTGCTTGATGGTATCAGAAAACAATAATAAACCTTGATAAAAAGGCGAAAGGAGCACGTTTCAATAGAAAATAAAACGCAGCAATCACTGAGCAGTCTTTTCACAACATTTCCAATTTTTGAATTGCTAATACATGCAATCAATGCATTAAAACAACCTGTTCTTACTTTGAATAGGTAACGTTAACGTTATCTTCCGGTCACTGCCGGCTTCCTAGTTTTCAAATGACAACTTCAGAATCTGCAAATAAAAATTTTGCCTTTGTGGATTGATAAGCAAGTATTCATCATAGTGTAAATCTTTGTTATTTCTAATTTTGATAGATTTCCATCATAGCCAGGCCACAAATGTTTTTGTTTTCGCCAGTTTACTAAAAAAAAATCAATGGCAATGCGTGAAAAAAAAAAAACTAACGTTAAGTTCAGGCCGACCAAGCTTTCCTACTTCTCTTTACATGACAGTGTCTTTGAGTTCTGCCACGACCCCTTTCTGTTAACAGTGAAAAAGCACCTGACGTAGAAGGTCACAACATACATGTACCTGGCTACCTCACAATATACATGTACATACATGTACCTGGTTTTGGAGCTTCGTTGCCCATCTTAATCAAAGGTAAGACATCAATATACCAAACACAGTTTACCTTAAATGGATCTGATTATAGTTGACGCTTAATAAGAGCAAAGCATTAATCATTGCCATCGCGGCGGGCGAGCTAGGAGAGCGCGAAGTTCAAACGCGTGCACAGGGTAATTATTTGGCGGACTAATGTAAAACTTGAAATATATCAACTTTTTAATGTGTAGACTACTGGAAAATAATTAATTTGAAATTTTGTGTTGCGTTCCTTTAATATATAGCGACAATTTCTCTGTTTGTACATTACAATTGAAATTTCTGCGAAACGTAACGTACATTGCGACAGACCTACCGTTACTCTTCAAGCTTCTCTCTATGTAGTTAATAAGGTATAGTATGTTGTAATAACAATGTTTTTCATACTTCGACAGTCTTTGTTGCAACATGTCAAACTTTCAAGCTAACCGTACACATGTTTAAATAATATGACTTATTATATGAGTGGGTGGAATCATGAAAATATCAGTCTACAGTGTTTTGACAATACATGTATATAAAAGACTTGTGACGCACGGATTTAAGGTTACGTGTTTATTACATGAATTATGCATTAATAAGTGGTTGCTAACTTAGAATCTAAATGTTCTAGGTTCCAAACGCTGCTTTTTAGTAAAAAGAAGCATATGAGAATGATACTTTCTATAATTACCTTTTGTACCTATTTCTTTCAAATAAAATTTCACTACCTACTATAGTATCAGGACTAGGTATTATCAATTTTACCCGTGGGCGGCGTCTCTGTTTGTATTTGCAGTGCAGACTCATCACTGAAAGCAATATTGTTTTTCGGATTGAATTTCAGAATCTTCTTTTTTAAGCGTACCATCTTCTATTTGAACTTTGACCTAAGTGAATGAATTTGTCATGAGATCTTCCCTGATTTGTCTAGTCAGGTCGTTATAAGACTTGGCTTTGCCTGAAGGTTATACCATTCCAGCTACTCTTCCCCCATGGCCAGCGTTGAGTTCAGTGATTATTATCAGAATGTTTCACTAACATAAAAAGAGACGTTTTCTATTGTTCTGCTCCTCGATGAGTTCAATTGAAGAAAAACCTAGCAGAGATAGCGGAGTTCGTAACAAGATGGCATCGCCTTCACACCAAGATGTCAACAAAGGTGGGTTATAACCGTTAATTTGTTATTGTGCATTCATTGGGAAAACAACAATGATTCTCCTATTCAGACTACAAGAAAAGTTGAATTTACCAACGGTAGTAAATGCCAGTAAAGTTGGGTAATGTTTACTTTGTAAACGGCGCCGGACTTGGCAATGGTAGTAAATAAAAGTCAAGTCTGGTAATTTCATTTATCTACTACCATTGTCAAGTCCGGTACTACTTACAATGTAAATATTACCCGACTTTACTGGCATTTACTACCATTGGTAAATCCAGCTTTTCGCGCAGTGATGTGTTCTATACAATTGATGTATGAGAGAACTGAACTTTTGCATCACACAGAGATGGAGGACGTACTTGAGCTACCTGCTATTGATCACAACTATGAAGATATAGACGATCAGGTTGACAACTACATCGACCGAGGTGAAATCCACAACGAGCGACAGACCAGTGATCAAGGGAGTGCCGGCACACCTCCTGTGGCTGATGGACACATCGCCGCTGACCCACTCAGCGCAATGCACGTGCCTGGCGCGACACAACAAACTAAGGGTGCAGGTAGATTCTGTTGTTTTTATTGTATTACAATAATATAGTACGTACAACATTTGGTTTACTCCACGCATTGATGACATTTTTCATCGTTGTGTATGGTGTACATTTAAACCGATTCTTATTCTGCAGATATGTGGAGTTTGGATATTAAACATATTTCTATTTCATTAGTTTCTTTGAATATTTGAGAAAATTCTAAAGCAAAGGTAGGAATGCCATGACTCGAATTGATCGCTGAGGTTTACATATAGCTGCCAATGAACTAGTTAGAGATAGAAATTTAACCAAGAACACTAAAACAAGTGGCATGTGGACAACATACTACAATTGATGGCAACGATAGATATTTAAGCTTTCCTCTCACTTTGAGCCAAAAAGTGCATATGACTGATCTTCATATTGCCTCGAACAAATATCTGAATTTTCTTTTTTTTTCTGGAAGAAAAGAAAACTTTAAGATTGGGAAAGAGTTTTTCGAGACTAATCCCTCAGAATGTACGTGGTAAACAACGAACGTGTCAAAGGTGCTGCTTACTGCTGCATACGATTGGTCTGGGAAAGACGTACGTTGCAAAAACAAGAGAATGGCTTAGATATAGCTGCAAATTCAATATTCAGATTCTGATATTCAATCCAAAAAACAATATTGCTTTCAGCGATGAGTCTGTATTCCAGATAGAAACGGCGACGTCGCAAGGGTACCATTGATAATACCTAGTGATGATACTAGTAGGTAGTGAAATTTTACTTGAAAAAAATAGGTACCAAAGGTATAGAAGGTGTCATTTTAGATTTTTTACTTAAAAGCAACGATTCGAACCTAAAATCTTTAAGTTCTAAGTCAATAAGTGCAACCCTAACTACTTCCAAGAACTATTGATAGATGATTCACATAATAAACACGTAACATTTAAGCCTTCCGTCATAGCTCTTTTATATACACGTACTGTCGAAACACTCTAAATGATCTTTTCACAATTCCACCCGCTCCGCTCATAACATGTATTTAAACATTTGTGTAGTTAGCTTACGAAAGCATCATTTTTAGATTCTTTACTCAAAAGCAACCATTCGAACCTGAAACATTTAGGTTTTAAGTCAACAAGTAAGAGTAAGTTTCCCTCTTCCTACAATGGGATCCATCAAAAACGTTATTTATACACGTTTATTTAGTTATAAACGTGACTTTTATGTGAAATTGGAAGAGCAACACCAAGAAATGTGAAATGATGTGACTACATATAAAAACATGTGAAAGCAAGGATTTGGGGGAAATGTCAATGGGGAGAAACAGACACCCTGGACGCTAAACGCCGGCATTTTGGCATCTTTATACATGTGTCCTTGCCTTATTTACTCACTGTCCATTAAACTGTACATGGACACTATGCATGTTATGTATAATGTCCTCCTATTGTCTCTACACTTTCTGTCAATCAAAAGTCATTCCGCTTCGGTTTTCAGATACTTGTGCAATTCTGGATTGTCCACATAATTTCACATTTTCTACAAATTTAACAATTAGCAATTTTTTTCTGTAGTCACATTCACATAAATATCACATTTATGTGAATTTGCCTGTTATATCGACCGTGATCAAATAAAATCAGAGACCTACGCCAGACTAGTGATGAAATGAGTCATGCCGGACGATCGAATCACTAAAGAATCTCATTGTCCCCCAACTACAGGCAACAACATGTCAGGTTTGGGTAGAATCAGGGGGTATGTGGCTGGTTTACTACGGCAAGATGAAGATGGAGGTATTTTTTTGTTAAACGTGTTTGAATTCTTATAGTGCCACGAGCAAGAAAATACAACGTTAAAGCGATATTATGTAAGATTTTTGCGCCAAAACTGTAAATATAAATAATTAAAAATTTTCTCATCTAGATTGTCATTTTCAATAACTTTCAACATATTAGCGTCGCTATTTCGCTTTTCCAGCGACTCAGCGCAGCGCGAGAATAAGTTGCATCAGGCCCGCTGTAGTTTTAGGAGGCTCCTAAAAAGACTGTTAACAAACATTGACAACAACCATGGCCGCGATCCGCGCTAGCGCCGAGGAGTTGGCAGTTTTCCAACACGTTTTTGCGGCACAACGACGTTGATCTTTTACTCCCCAAATGTCATTATGAAACCAGGTAGGCTTATAGCGCAAGGAAATATGTAAAACAACGATGTTTTGAATAGTGAAAATCTTACATAATATCGCTTGAACGGCTTTGAAAAAAACATTGACATAACTAGTATATTATAGCCAGATGTAATCACATGCAGTGATACATTTTCATATATCTATGGTCCTTCTACGAAACTACTAGCGTCATAAAGGCTGTTTGTCGCTTTCTAGACAAGTATGAAATTTGATTTCAGATAAAGAATGTCCTTGGTAGCTAAATGCTGTCTAAATTTAAATAATTATAGGTTCTACGAATTTTGCTTTAACATATGATTATTCAAATATCAACAACCAGTTATGACCCTTGTAACCTGGTCTTTATGGCGTCTCTTTCCTACTTTGGAATAAAGAATCATTTAACTGTGTAGTGTGTAGCCTTGTACAAAGGCTGCGAATGACCATAACAAATGGAGATACTTAGAAAGGTTACCTTTGCAAAACAAATGCATAATGTTTACCTTCACATGGTCTAGCCTAACAAACTTCTGCTATGTTTCCAAATCAAACACATTCATATATATGGTGACCAGCCTCTCCACGCCAACTCTTGTTACATAATGTAAACCAATACCACAGGGTGTCTGCAATAGCACAAATTACCATGGTGGTAGCCGTCTGGTCCAGATCATTGATCTTGTTTGTTTGGAACGGAGGAAGAAGAAACAGAGCAAAAACAATATGTTTTCCTTCTGCGAAGGTAAACATAATAAACAAATACATATATCAAATCTTGGCTACACACAGGTTGCGCCAGTGCTGCAAACATTTGTGGGCGCCTAGAAACCTACAGGACGCCTCAGCGTGCCTGCCTACTCCGTGTTATCGCCATCGCTGTTCCAATAGCAGCCCTTCTGGGTACATGGGCCTATATCTTCATCTATATCACCTCATCGGAAAACAAGGTATCCGTTACGGGATCAGCTTCTTTCCTAAGATTCAATGTACTTAGTAAGTCGTTCTTAATAAGTCGTTTCTACAGCAACATCATTTAAGCCAAAACTATTACGAAAACATACAGTTTCATAACCTACTTTATTCCAGGCAGAACCCCATGTCTTTTATTTGATAACTATCTTTTAGGTTTGAGATGATAGACTATGATCTCTACACATGGTCTCTAAATTCTCTCTATATATAGTAGGCCTATTCATTAATTTCATTTCACTCACATATTTGAAAGTCATGTATGACAGCCTTGAAGCTGAACTGTAGACTCTTCTTGCAAATCAAAGCAGTTTTAAAAGTCCTACATCACTCTGTAATCTCCAAACGTAAAGAAACATACTACAGTTAAAACATCGATCGTGCAATAAATTCTGACATCACCTGCACTGCATGTGATGGCACCTGCATGTACACAGGCATGGATGACGACTACGCTACCGGAGCTACCTGAGAACACAACTGAACGACCAGAGATGTTATCGGCACTACCAGAGATGGCAACCACACAGCCAGGGCAGTCAACTACGCTGCCGGGAGTGATCTCAACCGGCGTCACCACAGAAACATCAACCAACGTAAGTCTAACATCAAGGTCACCAGATTCCTACTTTTGCTTTGCATGGCTTCTTTGTACAATAAATGCTTAAGAAAGATGACCTTGTGTTTTGCACTGCCCAAATAACATTAAAGAAAATCTTATATTGTGTTCATGAAACCAAGATGAGACAGATGTGAAGACTGTTGTAAAATGTAGCTTGAAAATTGATAGCCTCCTGTAGGATTAAGGAATATAATGTTTCATGATTACAATTATTCTTCCAGCTGGTCTTTAGTGTATGTTCTGTATCTGTATATCTGTATATGTATATGTATAGCCGGTAACACACCAGCTTTGCAGGCACGCGGCGCGGTGGCAGTTAGCTATATTACACCGAACGACCTGTTACACCCAATCTTTGCACATCTAACTGCGGGACTTGTTTAAAGCTTTCTATTGGTGATGCAACTTGTGACAGCGAGTTCCACTCTACAAAAGTTCTTGGAAAATACGAGTTTTTGAACACCTCAATTCTTGGTTGATAACTCTGATATGTACTGTTTCTTGTTCTTCTGGGCTTAGTGGTTGGTACGTCCACCAGTTTATTAGTTAGTTAAAGCACATGTTGAGTTTTTGAATCAATAGAATGATTTTGTTATTTTTGTCCAGTTTTACGCGCGTAACGACGGCGAGCGATTGATCAAGGAGAGGGAGACTGCACTTACAGAGACGGAGGCAATTCGGTCACCTGTACGACCACCTGTACGACCACCTGTACGACCACCTGTACGACCACCTGTACGACCACCTGTACGACCACCTGTACGACCACCTGTACGACCACCTGTACGACCACCTGTACGACCACCTGTACGACCACCTGTACGACCACCTGTACGACCACCTGTACGACCACCTGTACGACCACCTGTACGACCACCCGTACATCGCAACTCATTCGGCGACGCCACAAATGGTTAAACATGCATATATGAACTTTAAAAATAGTTATTACACATATTTGTTATAAAGTATGCTTTCCAAAGGATGAAGGTGTATCCGACAATTTTTTTTTAAATGTCTAAAGTTGGTATATTGAATGAGCAGCTTCCAGCACAAGCCTTCAGCATGTCTTTCTAAATTTGAAAAAAAAGGAAACCAGATGCAACAGTTATATCATTACCTCCTTTAGCTACTTCTAGTAAGATGCTATTCAGTTTAACAACGGCAGAGGATTTCATTTATATGCCTGGCTTCTATGTATAAACAAAGGCAGAAACTATAGCTTCTAAAAACTGTTTCAGAAGGTAACAGAAAGGACCACACAGGCCATGGAGAGATCTGTCAACAAAGGATTAAAATCGGTTGCAATCCTTGGTGATTGAAGCTCCGGAAGGCCCAAGGAAGGGTTTAAAGTGTATTTTATGTCACATTTTACGTTTGTTTGTCAGTTTTGAGAAGACTTTTGCCCGTGTGTGATCCTGCACCCAGGAGCACCCCCTCCCACCCTAAGACATCACTAGGGAAGGAGACTTCCTACTCAGTCGGTTTCAGATGTAGAGAATAACAGACGCCTAGTTGACTCTTATCCGGCTGTCTGGTGAAAATGGCGATTGCAGTGATCTGACCAGTGACGTTTGGTCGCTCATTTGTTATCGCCCTGTACTAGCACGGATTGAAATAATAGACCTCAATCTTACGTTGACTTCAATTGTTCTTCCTAGTTCGGCCCTGCAAAAAAGGCTACAGACTACTCGCCCGGACCTGCTTCATGCTCTCTTCAACAAACGGTTGGATGATGGGGTCCCATGGTGGGGCCAAGAAGGCATGCATGACGGACGGAGCCACACTAGCCATGCCGAAAACAAGAGAACTGGACGTCGCTCTGAGAGATCTGGTCAAAAGGGAAGGAGGCAACAACCAACACTGGATCGGCATGGAGAAGAAAAGGGGGACCTGGTATTGGCTGGACGGGTCGCTGGTCGGCAACAACGGATACAAGGTATGTTTAACCATCAAAGTGTCAGGGAATATTAGAACTAGGCTTTAAACCGGCCTATATGACACTGGGAGGGTTAAAGTTTTCAACCAGTCACTCTTGTCTTCCTAAATAGACTGAACCAATGTTGACGTCACACTTCAGATCGAGAAGCCTGTAACGTGACAAGTATCACTGGGTCAGTCTATTGAAGAAGACCAGAGTGACTGGTCGAAAGCTGTAGATGAGGATATTTCCATGTAATTCAGCCATCCTGTGTGCTGCAATGTACTTGATATTGTATGATATGTATTATCAATCAATAAACTTACTATATATAAATGTGAATTATGCTCCTTCCTTCCTGGTAAGGCTTTCTTATCGGTACATTATTTTGCACCGTCATTTTGAATAACACATAATATATGATACCAGTGAATTTTGTTTTTTAAATAGGGATGGGCTCCAAACGAACCAAGTAACTCCGGATGGACACCCTTATGTGGTCAGTACTGGAAGGTCAGTAATCTGCTTAAAGTACAATACTTACTTACATACTTTCTTACTTACTTACTTACTTACTTACTTACTTACTTACTTACTTACTTACTTACTTACTTACTTACTTACTTACTTACTTACTTACTTACTTACTTACTTACTTACTTACTGCCCTTAATGCCAGTCCCGGCATGTAGGGCGGCAACAAATTTAAGCTCTCCAGTTCCTTTCAGATTCAGATTCAGTTTTATTGACATTGGCATGACATGTTCGATAAAATTCAAAAACATGAATTGAGCCAACATTTACAATTATGAGAATATTTAAAATACACAGAGTAGATAAAAATTACAAGCATTATAAAATACGAATTAAAAACACTTTACACGGGCAATATATATTATGTCCTCAAATGCAACTATTTATAGATGATTTGCATAACATTGGGAAGCAGTAAGTTGTAATATGGAGTTGTTGTAAGAATTCCTTCTGTCCTGGGCTGTTCTCTGGATGCTATCCTAAGTGTTGTTGAAGTTCTCCAGCTCTTTAGATAGGTATAGCCTACATGTTCATTGAGGCACTCAAGCCTCCCCACCACAAGGTGAGGGGCATGGGGAGGGGGGGTACAATAAGCCTAGTTATAGTCTATAGAAATACCCTAAGGCTTGTAAAAACACATGTAAAAATCCTTTTTTCTATGAATTTTTTTAGCTAGATGTTGCAGGTAAGGATTTTTTTTTAATCATCGAAAAAAAAAACAGGCTTTCAGCCATGTTTGGGGTGTCGTCTTCACAAAAGAATATATCTGTTGGCATGTTGTCATCAGCTGTCCAGTGGGGTCAAAGGTCACTTGTATTTTTGGATGTTTTTCCCGAGTCTTTCTGCCGTATAAAATTTGGTAATTATTGACAAAATCTTTCTACCGTATAGATTAGACACTTTCTATCGTATAAAATTTGGTAATCATTGACAAAATGGACACGGAACACCCTGTCAATGTGTTTTTATGGACTAAAACTCGAATATGTGACCTCTGACAACTTTTTTTCCTGAAATGATTCCCATGTATTAGGAGAGCAAGTCATCCGGCTGGCTCTACCCACGGTCTAGCGGCAGAGGTTATCCCATGTGGGACGACGAGGAATGCTGGAAGCTGCAGAGGTTCATCTGTCAGCGTCCTCCAGCCTAAATGGAGAAATTTCAATGCATATTCTGCCTATTGTTAACATTGCAGCATATATGAAATCCCACTAAACATGCATTTCAATGCATTTCAGATTCTTGGCGCAGACAGTGCTTTTAAACCTATAGTGATGTAGAGAAAAAATAGCTTTTGCGTGTGGTGGGGTAAAAGGGTAAAACGTGCTGGGTGACGCAATGCCATGAAAATGGCGCCCCTTGTGTCCACGCAGATTGAAGTTAGATGTTAGTGATCACATTATGTTCAGATTCTGATTTACGTGCAAGAATTGATGAAAATTGCGACCCATGCACTGTTATATATACTAGTATGTAGTTTGGCCATTTCAAGTGTTAGCTTGTAATGATACAATAACTGTTTCAGACTCCAGATCTGTCGATGACAGAAACTTTCAAAGATGTGATGTAGTTCACACTGCTGTGTTGGTATTTACAAATGTCTGTAAGAATTCTAATGATTATCATATGAATACTGTTTTATCTACAGAAGGGAAGAATAGAAGACTGTAAGCCGTATATTCTATTATGATATAGCCAGGCTGTATGGACCAATCACAAGCCTCCATTCAAATTGGTTTATGATGAAGAAAGCCATACGTTGGTGATCGGCATAATGTACAGTGGTAGGAAGGATGGCATTTTAACATTGTTAGTTTGAATTTGCTTCCTCTGTGGTTAGCTCGGTGTTATTATGTTTACCTTCGCAGAAGGAAAACATATTGTTTTTGCTCTGTTTCTTCTTATTCTCGAAACACATAAAGTCAATGACCTGGACCAGGCGTCTGTCCTCATGGTAACCCTGTGGTGTTGGGTTACATTATGTAGCAGGACAGAACTTATGGGACTGGCACCATATACTAGCATATGAATGTGTTTGAGTAAGAATAAACAGAGCAGTAGTCTGTTGGGCGAGACCATGCCGGGCTTTGCAAATGTTACCTTTTTAGTGTATCGTAAATTAAGTCAATAGCGATCGGAGAGTAAACATCTACGGCGCTCGTTGGTCCCTTGGACAGTACAAAGAACCCCACCAAGCAAAATCCTGGCTACAGGCATGAATAGCTTGAAATTTGAATTGATAGAAGGGGGCGGTGTTGTCAGACCACTGTATTTATAAACTGGTTGAACCTTAACAAGTTAACAACAACCCAGGACAGGGTGGCTGTTTTTAATTTGATCCAGAACACCTCATGGCGGTATAATAAAGAAGATATAAAGTAGTAATATATAAAGTAAGGTGAGAAAGTTTGTAAAACTCCCTTTCACGATGATTGCATCACGACCAAATTCGGTTGTTTTAGTAGGATAGAATTATTTTTGAATGAAAGAAAATGAGGCGTGGTCAGCAGACAATGTGGAACCCAAAACAAAAGGACAGCGCCTAGGGTGTTTTGTTTTGTATCGTCTTTATTTTCGCGATTTACATTTCCCACATTTTTCACGATATCCCTATATCAGTTACGACCACCAAGAATGGTCAATTCCACGACAGTGGAATTTAAAAAAAAGATCACAGAGGATATACTTGTTTATTGCTTTGCATGGTCAAACAACCAAACATTCCAACAGCAACACCCAATTATGCCGAAAGCACTAATCTATCACTGTATCCACATAGATCACACCACCAATCATTAAGTGCATTCCGGTGTATTTTGCTAAATAGTCGGACGGTTCCATTACATTGCACCATAACGTTAGGCCACACCAATTTAATTTGTTGGTTCTCGGATTTTTTCAGAAAAAATATGAAGCGACAGGGCGAAAAAAAATAAAAATAAAAACAGGCCTGGGCATCCTATTATAGCCCCAAATGCTAGAATTGGTGCCATGAAGTCAACACAAAAGACTGGGTTAAAATTTGAATAATGAATTTTGAACTTTTAATCAAACCAGTGCATTGGTAGATGTAATAACTGTAACAACTAGGAGTAACAGGTCTTTCTTGAACTGTTGGAGGCAAAATATGAGCATTTTTGAGTTGATTCAGAACCAGAATTTTTTTTTTTTTTTTTTGCAAATCAGAAAAAAATGAAGAGGCGAATCCGAGAACCAACAAATTAAATTGGTGTGGCCTTACATACAAATCTACACCACATTCTACAAAGTATTTCTTTTATTGAATGTTTGTACGTTTCACATATAACGTACAAACAGGCATTAATGTTCACAGAGCAATATTAACGATAAGAATCATTCGCACTGTCTACGACTAAAACAATGTTTTACAAAAGCACTAAGGGAGTATCCATTATGTACATTACTGAGCTACCTTCCACCACATAAAAACATTGAAGAAAGTTTAAAGCTACACGTTTCGGACAGTTTGCGTTCGCGATTCATTTATCAAAGTCTAGACTCTCCAAGAATTTTTTGCGAAGAATTTCTTGTCGATGCGTCCGCCATGTATACACTGTCACCACCCCGGTACCTACCACTATGAGTACAACACCGCCAAATTTGAGAGGACTGAGGAAGGCCGAATGAATGAGGTAGTCCAACAACACTGCCAGAGGTATTGTGAAGGCTTGTATGCCGGCAGTGATGCCAGCTTTTTCCGTCTTCAGTGCTAGTTGTTCAGTAAACATTCCACCAATGTCACACACGCACAATCCTATAACGTAACCTATCGTTTGTGTGGACATCGTCCAACGCGGGGTCTCAAAACTGTACGTCAACGCAAGCAACACCACTGCCCCTAACAAGTTGATATAAAAATTTGCAGTCAGAATGGACACCCCTTGAAAGCCGAAGAGCGACCGTTGGAGTACAGTGTTTGGAGCCTTGCTGAAAGCCGCTGCGAACGGCAAAAGAATGGATTTAGTCAGACGCTTTGTCGACGAAGTGCTCTCCGTAATCATTCCAAATGCAACCACTATAACTCCTGTTACACTCAGGACGATTCCTAAACAATCCACAACGCCCACAGTTTCCTTCAGGCACAGAAATCCGATACAAGCAGCGGCGACAGGCAGCGATCCTCGCATGATGCCGTAGACGATCCCAGGAAGCACGTAGATGTGTACTCCAAGATGGTCGACAAGTTGTCCGTAACTGTCGTCAGTGTTAGGAAGAAAGTTTGTCGCCTGTCTTCCGTTGTCAGCTTTGTTCTAAAGAAGGGCATGAGGGCGATGACGAAAATGAGTTGCACAAGCTTGGCGAGGAATAACAACTGCAACCCTGGCATCCCTGCTTTACTACTCAAGGCCATAAATTGAGCCGCGAAGGCGATTAGCGCGGTGTTCAGCAGAGCAAACAGTACACCTGCACCAGATTTCAGGTAAGTCTTTGTAGAACTGGCGCCTTCTAGATCTGTCATCTCCTCGTTGCGGGATGCTGTCGGCTTGTCTTCGCTCACTATCGTGGTCCTGTCCATCTTTGATCATCTGATGGAAATGGTGAATCGTGAAACCATGTGGATAATCGATGGGTCTGTCTTCCGTTGACCTGAGTCCGGGCGTCGTCCCACGTGAACGAGCTCATTAATTCTATATATAAATTTCACACTTCCCATAATGCACCGTCCGAGGCCCCATGATGCACCGTCCGCAGTCATCGCAAAACGGGCTTACGACAGATTTTACTTCTTCTTCTTTTTTCTTAATCAAACACACCAAAATCAGCTAAAGCCTTGAGTAGGATGAGAACAAAGCGCAGGAAATTAATTCACAGTTTTCCGGCAGATGTAGTAGGGATGTGAGTATAGCCACCCTCAGAGGTGTCACATGTGCCCCCCGGCCCTACTTGTTCACGGTCCGTTATCTGTGTTAATTTTACTTCAATTTTCCACATTGTCTGCTGACCACGCCCCCTTTTCTGTCATTCAGAAAGAATCTGCATCTGTCTCTGTATCTGTATAGCCGGTATAACCGCCCTTCGGCGTAACACACCAGCTTTTGAGACAGTGGAAGACAAATTTACCCAAAATCTCTCCCTTTCCAGAGAAGCATTATTGCAATTGCAGTTATAGATTGGTTGGAGTCATGAACCATCATATGCATGTCGGGCAGCTTTCCGGAACTAATTATATAGTGCATGCTACAGACATAGCGAGGCTAGCTAACTTCTCGTCTAGAGTACCTCGCAACTCTACGGCCCACATGTTAGTGCCATTGAGAGTAAAAACATCATCATTTGCTTCGTCGTTCGTACCACGTCTCATAACAATCTGGAACAAACTTGATGTTGAAACCAGAGGGCTGGGAGCTAGAGCTGCAAGTCCGACTAATGTGGCGACCTTCAAAAGGAATATTAAGCTCCACTCAACTATGTTGAATAGATTCAACCAACACTTTAGTGTAGATATGCCTTGTTCGTGGATACTGTCATGTGGCTGTACCACGTGCACCTGCCGTGCTACTAGGTCTCGATAACTGTACTTATATGTATATTTAATTGAGATGTAATGTTATGCTATGTAATGTATTATGATTTTAAGTACTAGTATGACCTTGTTGGCATGGTGACTTTGAAAAGATGTCCTAATGTCCACCTGTTCCACCATGCCTTCCATGTATGTGGAAAATCGTAGTAAAATAAATAAATATATATATATATATAAGTTTGGGAAGACTGGTTGGAGTGGGTATTGGAATGCACTGGGCTGAATGTTAAATATCTGGTTGTCCCCATTCTCTTACCAGATAACTAACATCCACCCTAGAACATCTGTGTCTGGATGTTGTCTTCATTTGGAAGTTGGGTCACAGTAACTTCCCCTCTAGTACAGCAACTGCCATAGCATTGGAGTCAGTGTAATTCAGCATTTTCACTGCAGTTTCTGCATTATACCAACCTAAGAATGTTGACTTCATGACCCTTATATTATATAATTGCAACATTTCGGGCTATCATGGGGTGCCTTGTTTTCTTTATTTTTTATTTCACCCTGTCGCTTCATATTTATTCTACAAAAATCTGAGAACCAACAAATTCAAGGTCAAGGGATAGGTGAGGTTTGAGACGGTATGACTAAACACCTCAACCGACCGCTTCCTGGTCTAATATGGAGTGTACGTGGGATAAGAGCCCTTTTAACGCTCTGGATATATTGTCTATGCAATTAAGATATCTAGACAGGAAAAACACCGTAAATCTGACGTTTTGACCAGTTTTTATGGCGCGCGCGCCGTGCGCCCCGCAGAACAGGGTCCGCCATCTTGTTTGTTTATGTTGAGCCGCCGAACGCATCGTACCGTAAATTTAGTCAACATAAGGAATTTAAGTAAAAAAAAGCTTGTGCAGCACGGAAACTCAGCAGATATACAGGGAAACCTCTTTAAACATGTTTCCGGTGGTGGATTTAGCACTCAATACTTGAGGGCGGATATTTTGCGGGCCCTAAAAAGACGATAACCTAAAACTTAAACATTTGCGACTCCACTTATAATATATTAGAAGTTATAACTTGAAAAAACTCGCAAGTACTGAGTTACTGAGTGATTTCTATTTACATCGCATAGACAATGTATCTAGAGCGATAACCCATGCCATGTACACTGCATATTAGGCCCGGTTGAGGTCGGTTGAGGCCGGTTGAGATCGGTTGAGGTATTCAAGCAGACCCGAGGTGAGGTGAACAGATAATAAGGGAATCGGAAAGAATTATGAAATACCTTGTTTTGCCTCCATGTACCAGCAGCCAATGTGTTAAGTCGTGCCCGCTATTGGAAATATACCAACTGACAGGTGTGCGCGCACTGTTCTTATGTCTGAGTGTATCTGTATAATAGCTTGCAAAATGTCATGAGACTAATCTATAAACACGTGCCATATTACATACAGTCCTACGTAATCAGCCAATCTCGAGCTGTATAAAAACATGAGTAACCTTTAAGTATTGTTTGTTTTTCATACCCAGTCTTTAGCTGATCAGAATAATATGCATAAAGCAAGTAATAGAGTCAACCAGGCCTTGAAATATATGAATGACCCTGGATAAACACGTCGGCAGAACCTACTGCGCCTGCGCAAAACCCTGATATTTCACGTTTTGGGTTGGATGTTTAGTCATCAAAACTTTGCCTGTTGCTATACTACAACATCTGAAAACCGCAGACGCTTTAAAAGATTTCGTCGGAAACTCCCCTGTAGTTCCAGAACAAGCCAGTAGGATGACCAAACTCACACCACTTGTTCCTGACATGAATAGCTATCAGCCACCAAAAAAATCAAGACCATTGCATGTCCAAGATAAAAGATACAAAAACCGGAAGTTATGCTGCAGCAACAAGGTCAACCACCAGGAGGCCCAAATTTGACTTTGACCTTTGGCTTCCTAGGACCTACCCACATACCAAATATCATCACAATCCATGAAGGCGATATTATGTAAGATTATCACTATTTAAAACATCGTTGTTTTACACATTTCCTTGCGCTATAATCCTACCTGGTTTAATAATGACATTTGGGGACTAAAAGATCAACGTCGTTGCGCCGTAAAAACGTCTTGGAAAACTGCCAACTCCACGAAGCTAGCACGGATCGCGGACATGTTTGTTGTCAATGTTTGTTTACATTCTTTTTATAAGCCTCCTAAAATACAGCGGGCCTAGCGCAACTTATTAACGAGTCGACGGAAAAGCGAAATATAATTTATATTAATAGCGACGCTAATATGTTGAAAGTTATTGAAAATGACAATACAGATGAGAAAATTTCAATTATTTATATTTACAGTTTTGGCTTCCAAAAATCTTACATAATATCACTTTAAGTTATACTGACCACAATTATGGGGAAACACAGACAACATTTTGCCTAAGCAGCCACAGCAAACATAAACAGCAAAGCATACGTCAGACTCGGCATGCTGTTGTTGGACATACCGAACAAAGGAGAGGACCAACCAGCACGTCGGCAGAACGTACTGCGCCTGCGCGAAACCCGTAATGTATTGTGCATAGCACTTCGGCAGAACGTCTCATATAAGGTCGAATTCGCGTATATAAGGGTGACATCCCGTCTGTAGTTTTCAAATGTTGTGAAGAAAAAGATATCGTCTGCAACAGGCAAAATTCTGATGCAACGTTGACCAAAAATCCAGCGAAAATCCAGGTTTTGCGCAGGCGCAGTACGTTCTGCCGACGTGCTGGACCAACCGAGGCCTGTGACAGACGACACCTTGCGGATGGCCGAGAACTGCCCCCGAGTAGTGGCGGAAGGAAAAATGTGGGACAGAATCACCAGTCGAACAAAGTAGGAGGTTATGTTATATTAAAATTGTTATCGACGTCAATCACCGTGCAAGCCAAATATAATATGGGATAAAGGGAAACTCTTCTGAAACCAGAGATTGTTTTCGTCGGCTTTTCGATGGAAAGTGAAGACAGACTCCAGTTGTTGTGGCCAATCATATGGGAAAGATCTTTATTCCAAGTCACTGACGTCCCCTATTGTCTATCCTTAATCCCAGCCTGTCCTCCCTAACATACTATGTTTCTGGTTTTATATGTTGCACCACAGACATCCGCTCGCATACCAGTCCCCATTAAAGATGAGTCACAATTGCAAAGGGACGCGGTGAGGAAATCTCAAGGGCCCTGGACGGCCTGATGCCGTCTTGCACAGACTATATAGCTTAATCATACACATCGAGCTATGCGAAGTGCCCATTTCTCAGAAAGTGAGGGGAGCCCTCTAACTCTACTGACAAAGATCTCCTTACACATATTTGATATGCGCTATACTACATCACAAGAACATTGTCGACGTCTCTGGACAATATGAAACAATGGAAAGTACTAAATTGCTCTTGAAAGAGTTGCTGTCACATGAAAATATAGTAATAGCAAGCTTCTATGTTAATCATGCAGCTGAAGCCTAATCTCCAAGCATAATCTTTTGGTGGCTACAAGACAGTATCCATTTGCCACCCGAAGCTTTGGCTGACGCAAAAGCAATATACGAAAACAAAAAAGAAAGCCCGATAACAACGCCTAAAAAACGTAAATAAAAACCCCTGAACCTCTGCTTGGAGAGAAGCTATAGCCCACAATTTCCTAAACGCGAGGATCCTTTCCTGTGGCAGTAAACAATACCCAAACCAGTGTACCGCTGGTGACGTCAATCTGTTCCGACAGTGAATGGAGTGTGAAGACAAACAGCAGACACACAACACAGATGGCCTGACGTGACTACGTGCTTCTCTAAAAATAGTACAATCTCCCGTCTGGGCCCTCTGAGCCAGACAAATCCCCCTCAAGACCGCAGCTGCTTCGTCTCCACTCTTGATAAGATGTAACAGCTTGTGACGTCAAACTTGGCGAGCTCACAATCTCAGACTTTCTCATCAATGACTTAGGCCTTGCAACAGCAGACACACTGAACCATATGGGCGCATAAAACACAGTAACCCTGTCCTTAAAAGCATTCAATGCGGGAAAACTGGATTTTTTCAAAGTCAATTTTCTGGTTATTCTTTTAATGTAGTAAGTTGAATCAACCCTATCCTATAGCATATACGAATATCTGTGAGGCAAAAATGCGACGTTGCTGTCGGAAAACGGTTGCTTGTTTCGTATCGCAGGCTGGTTATATCTATTTATTGGTGAAATAAGGGATTCCTCCACAGCTTATTTTATGGCTATTTCAAACGGTTCAAGTATGAAATGATGACGAAAATGTGCTTAGAAATGGCAGTAAATGTCAATATCAGACATATTTCCTCATCCAGAATATTTTGTTTTGTTTTGCTGCCCTGAAATTGCATTGGATGCCTTTAATTATCAACCAATGTCTACAGAGACGATACGGCTGTCTGAAAAGCGCCATATGTATAATCTATATCAATGGTTTATTTGATTAAAACACAGTGTCCCACAGTGGCAGCCAACAGGCCGAAATATTGACATTACATCGAGGTGAAATTGTAGCATAATACAAAGTACAATGTAATTTTAGCATCTAAAATAATACATATACAGCATAACAAAAATATATAAATATAAACTCATTACCCGTCTCGTATTTGCACTATTCACGATAAAAAATATTGTGTACAACGACGTTATTTTCACGATCCGAGTTTGTGTGTCATATCGGATATCTAGCACAAGAGCGTGGCTTCGTATCTATCAGTCTAACCATAGCGTAGGTACATTTCATCTCTGATATCTATATTGGTGTAGTCAGGCTGTCCGATTTCGCCCAGGGATTATCTGTGAAACGGAAGCCAGAGTATCACTGTTACTCTAGAGGATAAATGCTATATATAAATACGTCACGATAAAGGTTAGACATCCAGGTAATGAGATACACAAGAAAACAGTTACTCAAGCAACTGGGTAGATTTGGAAATTTTCAAAATCTATCCAGTTGCTTGAGTAACTGTTTTCTTGGCTATATATAAGGCTATGTTGATTTGATTATATGGATGACATCCTCTGGGAACCCCAAAACTGATGCGAGCGTGCGAATAAAAAAACTTGGCAAAAATGTTGCCTTCACCATTATGAAATCTACGTGGTCATGAAGGTTGAACAAATGAGTATGATATGGCGAATAATACTCCTCATTTTCATTTCTTCACATTTTCTTCTTTTCCTTTGAAATTGATTTTGGCATTCTACGACATTAGTATTGTTTTCCAATATATTTTGCAATTTACGGGATATATTTGCTAATTTTGCAGCTGCTACACAGTACGGTCGAAAACTTTTTTTTTTTGGAAACGGTCGAAAATTCATGCGCGTGTGGATGTCATCCATATAATCAAATCGACATGGACTAAATGTTCTCAAACATCGGGACATCACCTCATCGTGGTGGAATGGCCGCTGACACAATGTATCCTGTGTCTGGTCACAAGCCTAATACCACTCATAGTTATGTCGGATACAGGACACAAATGCCATATCGACGATTAACAAAATTAGAAGGGTTACGAAGCTAAAAAAAAATGTTTATTTTTGCTTTTTTGTATGGGTGCTGTAATATACTATGGAATACATTTTGACATACATGCACTATACCACAAGTGCTAGAGCTGGATTCTAGCCTTTGTAAATAAAATAGGCTGTTCTTCCACAATGGTATTCACACTTAAAGTATCAACTATCACCTTAGCTCGATATATATGTATACAGCAAGTTAAAGGCACGCAAGGTGATTTCAGGGCAGTAAAACTGGACTTTCAAAGCCAATTTTCTTGTCATTTTTTAAATGTAGTAAGTTGAATCAATCCTATTTCATAGCATACTGATATCTGTGGGGCAAAAATGCGATGTCACTGATGGAAAACGGTTGCTTGTTTCGTAACGTAGCTACAGTCTGGTTCTAGCTGTTTATTGGTGGTACCAAAAAATAAAGGGACTCCTTACCTACATTGTTTTGGGTTATTTCAAACGCTTCAAGTATGAAATGATGACGAAAATGTGCTAAGAAATGGTAGTAAATGTCAGTATCAGACAGATTTCGTCATCTAGAATATTTTTGCCGCCCTGAAATTGCATTGGCTGCCTTTAAGACATTGCGAAAAGTAACTAGTTCTAATAAAGCTCCACTAGTATGGTATGGGTACGACGTACTAGTATGGCGTGCCTGTCAACACTAGTATGGGTAGGACGGGGACTATTCTTCGGTAGGGTGCGAGGTCGTCAGACCTGTGTGCCCAAGGAGCGGACGTGCGTCATGCCGAAGGCCAATATTGGCAGAGGCGACAGACACAAGTACTGGTAGACATAACAGTTTCGGCTGGCAGTTTGCCACTACCCACCCATTCTATCAATCAGAACGACTTAGACCTGATTCGTGATGGAGGACTTCTGTTGGTCAGGTAGCCTGGTTTCCGGCCGGCTTTCTTCGGGACTGCAGGCGCTCTTCGCCGCCCGATTCGACTAGGCTTCCCGGTAGCTTTTGAGTTCAATTAGCCCACCACGCTATGCTAATCAAACTCCTGCAAAACTTCTAAGCTACAGGCGTAAAACTCCTACCGGGGAGCCTATTAAAGTTAAACTGGGCGGTCGGGATCGTCTATAGGCCCGAAGAGAACCCGCCAAAACCACGATAGGATTGGACACCAGGCTATTGGTCAGGATATTTCAACCCTAGAATCAACGTGACAGATTCGTTTCGTATCGCTCAATACTCGCGTATTTGATGTTAAAGAATCGATGGGGATGATTTGGGAGTGCCTCCAGCTGCTGTTTCGGATTGTTATATGCACTACAGCAATATTGGCTATCCCTCTCTGCTTATGATAAGATAGCAACATTGTGAAATGGTATTTTAGGCAGCACGGAGGAAGAAAACTTTTTATGTTCCGGTCTTTTTAAAGGCATCCAATTCAATTTCAGGGTGGCAAAACAACAAAAAATATTCTGAATAAGGAAATCTATCTGATATTGACATTTACTGCCATTTCTTAGCACATTTTCGTCATCATTTCATACTAGAAGCGTTTGAAATAGCCCCCCCCTCCCCCCCCCAAAAAATAGCTACGTGAAGAGTCCCTTTATTTTTTGGTACCACCAATAAATAGCTAGAACCAGTCTAACATACGAAACAAGCAACTGTTTTCCTTCAACAACATCGCATTTTTGCCTCGCAGATATCAGTATGCTATAGGATAGTTGATTCAACTTACTACATCAAAAGAATGACCAAAAAACTGTACTTTAAAAATCCTGTTTTACTGCCCTGAAATCGCTTTGGATGCCTTTAAAGCGAATGTTCTCGCTGTAGCTCAATCCTGGTTTGAAAAGTCAAGCAAGGGGCTTGACCTCAGACCGCTAAGTCCTGCTGTCAGTTTGATTAAAAGTGTGCTGATAAGGCTATTTTTAAAGTTCGCCTGGAACCAATTATCAAGCATCAACCAACGATCGGCACAGATGCCTACGGTCGTTTACGTCATTTCCCGGACGAGTCGAAAGACTTGGATGTGAATAGAAAGATAGGGGGCTTGATTTCATTACAAAGAAAGCTTCACATAGCACTACTATGCATAAAAAGTACAAACTATAGTAGTAGGTATATTGTTAAGACATATGTATAGACACGTAGTACTATCTATAATACATCGATGGTTGACGAAAAATTTTACAAAGAAACCCTATCCCTTGAAGTCAACGGTTCGTCCATCCGGGTTTTACATATAGGGCACCGCCAAAGCACGCTTGAGTCAACAACGTTCCAAGTCTGGCGTATGCCGTGCCTGACGCAACCAGCCAGCTGCTATTTTGGGGCGCTTCTGTGAGTGTTTATTGATAGCAGCCACCATACGAAGCGAAGGCTGTGGATATTTAACCCCCCTGATGACGATTTCAGCGCAGGACCAGAGATAAAACTGAGGAGCGGCAGAGAAAGAAAAGGGACCAACAACATGTCTATCAAGGTACACTTACCGAGGTCTGCCCCTCGGCCGAGGTTTCTGACCGACCCGAACACAGGAGAAGAGTACAAGGTGTGCGACTTGCTCGGGAAGGGAGGGTACGGGGCGGTTTACAAGGTAAGCGATACCGAGGACTTGGAACTTGCTATAAAAGTCATCCGGAAAAAGGACGCCCACCACGACCGCTACCGCTGCAACTCCCAGTGGCAGGAGATTGAAATTCACAGCTCTCTCTCCCACCAGAATGTCATAGCGTTTCACAGCTTCTTCGAGGACACGTTACACTTCTATCTGGTTATGGAATACTGCAGTAGATCATTGGAGGACATGTTGAAAGAGAAACCAGTGGTGGGGGACAGCGAGGCCAAGTATTGGTTCCGCCAAATAGTCGAGGGAACCAGCTACCTACACGCTGTAGAAATCGTCCACGGGGACTTGAAACCAAGAAATATTCTACTGACAGAGGACATGGAGGTCAAAATAGCCGACTTCGGCATCGCTACGAACCTTGCCGATGGTAAATCGTGTAAAATACGAGGAACTCCGACCTACATCGCCCCCGAAGTACTGTCAGGCGACGGCTTCAGTTTCAAAGCAGATGTGTGGGCACTTGGGTGCATTCTGTACAGAATATTAATCGGACAGAGTGTGCTCAAGGAAAAGGGCATCAGTACAAGGCAAGTTGACCAACTAAAGCGACAATCGAAGGTCTTCCTGATTAAGATGTCCCTGCCATTTTCTGTTTCTCCTCTGGCAAAAGATCTCATTCAAAGGATGCTCAGTTGGACACCAAGGTCACGTCCAACTCCAGAGGAAATTCTGAAAAGCAAGTATTTCAACGAACCCGAACGGAGACCGTCGTGGCTGAAGAGAAAACCTCGTGTTCTTGCCAACGGAGAACGCGTCGATCGGAGACCGTCAATCGTCAGGCGGCTTGAGCGGAAACTGTCGAGGAAGGTAAAGCGGGAAGACGTTATGTTCGCAGCCGATCGCGAGGAGAACGCCTCGGCTGACGGAAATAAGGAGAACTGTGTCGATTCTCCAGCAGGACATTCCTCCAATCTCCTCGCCCCACCACGGCCAGAAGCAGTCAGCACGGATGCGCATGTGCGAGGTGAAAAGGAAGATGATCACCATGGTGCGAGCAATCGCCAATCTTCGCCATCTAGAAGATCACCTCTTTTAGCACAACCATCACTTCCGGTTCACGACACGCACAATACGTCACTTCCTCCGGCACCAAGCCGTCAGCCATGCCCTACAACTCCCAAGATGAAAAGACCTTCAGCACTATCACACACGCATGCGCAGAGACTAGAGAAGACAGCTCCAGCTCAATCGTTTCCAGCTAGTCCAAAGATGCCAAGATCGTCTCTGATTGGCCACAGTCCCGTGCAAAGAAGACGAGGACTAAAGCGGCAAGATGTCATTGGAAGAGACCCTTGTAGAGGGACATACGCGGTTGAGTCAACCATTCAACCACTGCGGTCTCCTCGCACGGACTCTGTGACGGATAACGAGTATAACGACTTGTTAGTCAGATCCAGAAGTCCTCCGTCTAGACATGCCCCCGCCATCGTCGTGGACCAGGTTCCCAGACGAAATCAGCCGCCTGACACCCCGCGCACGCGCGCTCGAAGAGCGTACATCGCTCCGGAGTTTGAGGACGAAGACGACATCGACACAAACGTGTACATCACCAAAAGAAGGCATTCGGCCGACTCCGCAAGGATAAGAAAACAGACGACGCCATGTGTTATACAAATCCCCGTCGATGATGTATACACCGCAACCAATATCCCGTTGGCAAAAACGAGTCCGACTATCTCACGTCTACCTTTGACAAAGTTGGATCATGCAACAGGAAGTACGGAGTGTCTGGCCACAACATGTCCACCTGGTGATCCAGAAGAACGATCACGGGCAATAGCATCAGCCTCGAGTCAGCTAAGCCCGGTATCAAAATCAGCACGACTGAGTCCCAGCCAATTAACGTTAGCAAGCCCACCTGTTTCACCTAAACGAATTTCACGACCACGTACACCCATACAATCGCCTCCAAGAAGCCCGAAGCTGTCATTACCAGGGACACCGATACAATCCCCTCCAAGGAGCCCAAGAATATCACAACCAAGTACACCAATAGCTATACAATCCCCTCCGAGAAGCCCAGGACTTAGCCTCCCTCCAAGTCAATGCTCGCCAATAACGGATCTCAAAGAACAAGCAAGCCCGACTACTCCGAGAAGCCCTACATTTGTTCCACCGCACACTCCACCACCTCCCCGCATGTTCTTTCCCAAGACGCCCTCCCCGGTCGACGAAGAAACGTCTCCTGCTTTCGCGTGGCCTGAAGAAATGCCGGAAGATGCATCTGACGACGACTTTCAAACCTGTCAGATAGACACCCCCTGTCCATCGCTACCAAGGGGTAAGAAAAATAGGTGTGTTTCTGAGCCAACGCGGTTGCCAAGCATGGCCGAATCTGAGGACACCAATACACCGCCATCAACTCCAACAGACATGGCGGACTGGGACGACGCGTCGACGTCATCAGTAAACATGGCAGAACATTCGTACACCTCCGAAACAACCGTTACCTTGAAGAGCCCACAGATGAACAGAATCGACCAGACGCGACAAGGAAAGAGAAAATTCAAAAGGATGTTTTTCAAAGGGATGAGCAAGAGTACTTCTGAAGAAGATGACTTCATGACGTGTGACGAAGATATGTGAGTGAACATGAAGACTAAGTGAAGTGAGTCAGAGAATGTACAAAAGTAGATGAGCATAGAGAAAGGTTCTAGTATGACGATTGAGGTAAGTGCGCCGACACAAGTAAACGTAGCGATTCGTGATTTAAATTCCAGTTGATCTGCAAAAGTGTGAAAAAGTAAAAAGTATCAAGAAATTTTGGAACGATCAGGAAAAAATGAACCGACAAGCAAATACATACCCAGGAAGAACGGTACGATTTTCAACTAGAAGCTCACACATGTGTTGTACAATTATTGACCTGAAAGAACAAAGAGTCGTCGCCTATGTTAATACGTTACGTTGAAAAAGCAATCGAAAGTGTATAAAAAATGTAAATATGGTTGAAATATCTTCTATACGCGCTGTACAACAGCAAGTCACTCCAAAGATCACAGGCGAGTGAAAACAAATCACATTTTGCTTTCTGTGTCATTTTTATTAAACATGGGGAGCGGGTATGCTTAAACTACGTATTTCAATGCTAAAATCTGGACTACAACATGGTATGAAGGTATTTTTGAGAGTCAGGCCAGGAATATCGCACGTCGAGTGGTTGTGTCGTATGGATCATCCGTTGGAATGCCGTGTTATATTTTTAGGGAGGCCCATACCATTTGGAGTGACCTTAGGGTATGATAGCAGAAGCATATGGTCGTTGAAACGTGCCGTTTGATCACGACTCTAGGTCGGCTCAGTGGGTGGTTCAACCAAGGGATTGACAAGAAAGAACCATAGGGGCACTGCAAAAGATAATCTTCGCTGAGTTGTACGGTTTTCTATAGTTGGGAAGCTCTAAATATTCAAAAGTTGCCGTCCATGCATTTGTCCTCCGTCAAGGACGTGTGTAATCTGTTTTCGTCCATTTTGGCAGAACCCCAGTCCTCTTTCGTGGTCCATCTCTCTCCAACCGAATGGGGAACATGTTTACACCACTGAACGAAAAGTTGGATTTACCAATGGTAGTAAATGCTAGTAAAGCCGGGTATGGTTACTTTGTAAACAGTACCAGACGTGACAATGGTGGTAGATAAAAGTCCGGTAATTTCGGACTTAAAGAAATTAACGGACTTGACTTTTATTTACTACCATTGTCAAGTCCGGTACTGTTAACAAAGTAAACATTACCCTACTTAATTGGCATTTACTACCATTGGTAAATCCAACGATTCGTGCAGTGCATCATCATTATCATCATCAGTGCAGTGCACTGATGGCTTTTTCAGATTCATTTCGGCAAAGTTTACAGTTCACTTTGTGTATCAAAGATAAACATTACTACCAGCTAGAGACCTCTGCCAGGAAATATTGAACCATCAGATAAAATTGATTTTGAAACGAACAAAAAGACTACGTGATTTCACCAATGAATGATCTCTCTGAGCTCCCAACAGAATACGAACAAAACATAATTGCACATGGAGATTTCAATGGATATGTCTCGTAGAAAGAAAATAATAGAACTCAAAGAATCAAGGTAAAAGACCAAAAAATAACCTCATGTGACCTTTTGGACCGCCCCCCTCCCCCATTGGTATCATACAGCCCCTGTCACACATAGCCGAGTATCATACACATGGCCTCCCGACCCGGACACTAGCCGAACTCCCCCAACCATAGGTGTAGATTGGGAGCAAGGTCGGCTGGTGTTCGGCCAGGTCGGCTACTGTTCAGCTGCGCCAGCCGAAATGTTTCCAAATGTTTAAAACATTTCGGGTGTGGACGGGAGGTTCGGCATGGTTAGCTGGTGGTTGGCTGAGTGTTCAGGAGTAGATAGGGGCGTAATTGGCAGTCAAATTTGAATCAAATTTTACTCAAATTCGATTCGATTCGTATGGAAAGGTAGGCGTAGCCTAAATCCGGACAGACTGCTCTCGAACTTGAGCCAACGTTGGTCAGCTGGTGTTCGGGGGAAGGTTCTGAATGTGTGATAGGGGCTTTGCCCTCTTAGATCTGTTTTTCAGTCAGCCCAGAGATCGGCGCGTTACGCATGCCAACCATGTGAGACATGCCCCTGAAATTATCTGGAGACCATCGTCATGCCGGAACCACGTCTCCTTCTTACTTTACTCCGAGATAGACAGAATTCATGATAACAATGTTTCCATTCTGACTTTGGATGAACTGGTCTTAAAGAATTAGCATGTCAAATGACTAAGATTCCTTCTAAATTACTAAAGGCCAAAGACACTGTCAGTGACGAAGGAAATCTTTCACGTAATTCATTTATTTGGCACAGAATAAAACCTAAATTTTATCAAGGATTTGACGAGAAATCCCACTTTGCAAGAAAGAGATATCTTCTAACGTCAGACCTACGCCTCAAGAAGCTTAACTGTTTCTTCCCGTGTGTGAAAATACTGTCAAGGCTGACAGAAAAACAGCCACCTATGTCATCACGTACCAGCGTAGGTTAACTGGTCTTTACAAGGCATCACTGCAGATTTGGGCTGTGTTATGCCTTCCCTTAAAGGTCTAAAGCCCCTCAAATGTTTACGTCTGTTGCGTTTACAGCTAGCTGTCTATTTTCGCAGTCTGTATCACACGAACAGCATAAACAAAAGTACTAATGTCTATATCTACGCTAGTGTTGATTTTCAATTTCCAAACAATTCTTGCAATATCTTTCTGCTAGTTGGAAGAATCAAATTTAAACTACAGTCCTATAACCTCATACCTTCGCCAAATGATATCTTAAAAACGCCCCTGCAAATCCCCGAACAAGCTGCTAGGGGGCCCAAACTGGCGTCACTTCTTCCCCAGCACAAGAGCTACCTACCATGTAAAATCCATGACCCTAGCATGTCCAGATCACAAGATATAAAAACTGGAAGGTCTGCTGCAGTACTGTATCAAGCCGCCAGGGGGGCCAAAATTTTATAATTTCGAGGTCTCATCAAGATCTATCCACATACCAAATATCAAGACAATCTATTTAAGGCTTCTCGAGATATCGTGTTGACACACACACACAAACGAATGCTTATTAAGCCTACTGAAATCATAACCTTCTTGGCGAAGGTATTATATAATGAGTGTATCATGTCCTTTCTCCTTACCCCGACTGTTGCAGTAATCAAAGATTTACGATTTGTTTTCAAATACCTCCTGGTGTTTGCCAAATAAAAATTTGAAAAAACCTTGGACGACTTCCCAGAAAGTACAAGCCAGTTTAGAAAACATGATCATGTTACTGTGGTAGTGAAGGTGTTGCTATTTCTGTATCACTATGTTCACAACAACAGGTGACTTCTACTCTCTAAGCAGAGGTTTAGGCTTCGGCTTATTTTTGACGTGTTTTAGCCGTTTTTCTCGGGCTTTCTTTTTTGTAATGGTATCTTTTTTACGCCAACCATCTCCAAGCAGATCTTTTGGTGGCTGCAATACAATATCAAATTGGCAAGACAGTATCAAACTGGCCAGGCAGTATCAAATTGGTCAGGCAGTATTCAATACGCCGCTGGCGCAAAAAAAAAAAAAAAAAGATACCAGTACAAAAAAGAAAGCTGGATAAAAACGGATAAAAACACGCCAAAAATAAGCCGAAGCCTAAACCTCTGCTTGCAGAGTAATTCTCGTCGGGATATTAGGTGACTTCCAAGAAAGCACATAAACATGTGTATCCCAACAGCAAGCACTTTGATGTGAGATACAGTGTACTTTCTAACATTAACAACTCGTAAAGTTAGAACACAAATAGTACCAGCACTTGATGCTATCAAATCATGTCCACATGGATCAAATTTAAACAGAGTGGTGATGAAACCGGTGGCAATTCACCTTTTCCCCATTCCCAGGATGCGTAGCGTCAGGGGGTCGGAATTCGATCACGTGTCTTTGGTGTTTTACCTTCGTTGCTGACAGAATCTGAAATAATGAAGGCTGCTCTCTTAATATTTATATACTACAACATCTGTTGAATCATTTCGAGAAAGTTATATCTCCTTTTCTATTGACATACGGTATAACGAATAATGTGGAGAGTAGCGTTATAAACCGTTTTCTAGAAAAACGCAATAATTAAAACACTCCGTTGTCAGATTTGATTTAAAGTAAGACACCTAATGTTGAAAACACAATGCTCATGCACAGGGCCACCAGCTTTACGTCACCGTCCGAAATGACTGCAATCCCTCTTGTCCGAGCTGAGACGATCCTGGGATCGAACCCACGCCCATGGAATTCGACCCATGTGGGATTGCGTTACCAATTGTGTCACGGGGACATGCAGTTCAGTGTAATATAACCATGCCACGTGCCTGTGTGTCACACTGAAGGGCGGTTATACCGGCTATACAGATACAAAAACTGGCGTGTTATGCTGAAGGGCGGTTATACCAGCTATACAGATACAGAAGAAACGGCAGACGGCAAAAAAGAAAATCTATAATCAATATATGCAGAAAACAACCACGCAGCTTCAGGGCAGAACATGCCAATGTATTCCAAATCAGTATAAAAGTATAATCTGTACAGTTGTAAACATACAAAAATCTGCACTATCTGTACATTAATGTTACAAATCGTTCTGAGAAAAGTCTCAATAGACCAACAATAACAACTGTAGATGTCCATGAGATGGGGTACATGCTAAAAGGAAGCAAAGTGCAACAATTGATTAACAGTTGTGAAACAAAGAGCTTTTGTTAATAGATAAAACTAAAAGTACACAGTCTTGAGTGTACACAACTAAATACATGTACATGTACATGTACAGGAATTTAAATATTAGTAAAATAAATAAAAAGGATAAAATAATAATAAAGGAGTACAATTTTGACTTAATAAATCCATGTACACATATCTTTTAGGGGCAGATTTTGAATGTGAAATCACAAGATTATCATGTATAAGTAAAATACATGGAATAGTAATTTCTGGCATCAGAAATACACTCAGAGCTACATAATGGCAAGGTAGTTTTATACCATTTGAACCCCTTCACACTTCTCCCATTTTAGGAGCATATGTTTCCAAAAGTTTCGTTGTGCAAATACAAATTTTTCATAGGAGCACCCAGCGCTCCCATCAAAACTTACATGCACTATAATGTCTATATCATGGACTGCAAAGCTGAACAGTCATATCATGAGTATTCATGACTGTATATTTGCTTTCTTGCACTCTGATCATGATACATCCACTATGTGTGTTTCTATGTACAAAAAAAGACAATATTTGTTTTCTGTCCTGCAAATTAACATTCATTATGATGATCTACCTTCATAGTGGTGTGCCTAGATTTTTGCTGGTGCGTGCAAATTTTTTTAGGTTGGAGGCACCGGTTTTCCTTAGTCAAAAAGTTAGTCTGGATCCCTGCATTTGGCACAAGTATGTACTTTCCCTCCTGAACACTGCACACTATAATTGTTGGTCTCAGAATACACATATAACATCTCTATCTGCACAAGCATTCGCGTGGTCCTGGATAACCGATGGCGGAAACTTCATGGCACACAGGGGGCAGGCCACCAGTCGCATAGGAGGCATGTAGTAGTCGTCTCGCTCCGAACCGCACGGTTTGGAAGGGCTCGGCAAGTCATCATCCGGCGAATCTCCGGTACATTCTGATGCGTGCGCCTCGATGATGTAAGATGGGTACTTCCCTGTTAAAAGAAAATATCAGTATTTTTAGAAAGAGAACATCTTACAATGTATTATACAGTGTTCTCACTAGGCTGTTTGAGCATAGGGGCCCCTACGTTGTGATCTGGACCACCCCCTATGCTGTTACTAGTATTTAAACCCCTACACTGTCCTTCAACCAGCATAGGTTGGGGGAGAAACCTTGTGACCCTTCATAAATCTTTTTAAAAAATTAAAATTTGACTTTAGGTTGAAGCTCTAACGGAGAGAAAGCATAATTTTACAAAATTTGTCCATCAGTAAGCAGGAAATAATGTCTCAGAGAGTTATGAGTTTTGACATTTTTCGGGGAGAATACCAGACCCCCTACTGTGGGCATGTCTTTGGGACTCAATGTGTGGCTTGTGCCACAGAAAGTTGTCCTTCTGTACCTGACCCCTACGCTAAAAACTGTGACAAGAGTATTGTTTACCTGGACGTCTTATCTTCATCAACGTCTATATTTGTTAAAAGAATCATTCTGTCATCCTTCAGCCTCATAAGTTTACGTACCTTCACATATCGGACACTCTGCTAAGGCCTCTGAAGCCCCTGCACTTCCACAGGAGCTCTGTGAGCAGGACGGCTCATCTTCCATGACTTGTGTGTCACCAACAGGGTACATACTCCTGCAGGAAGTCAAGAAAGGTTTGTGTTAGGGGCATTGTGTAACATTTTTGCACCAAAAATATTTAATTGAAAAAAATCTTCATGTGATGGCAATTCACTTCCACTTTTCAACATATTTGTACAATTATCTCACATTTCTGACATTTAAGGTAGGCATTAAAACAGCCCACACAAGGTGCACTCAGTTTGTGGTACCACCACAAAATACCAGAATGTAAACAAACATGACTGACAACTGTGTTTCCAACTTTTAAACCCACTCGTAAGGCGTCATATTTTGGCACCTCCACTTCCTGAATCGCCCTTTTTTGCAAATGAGTAGGGTTGATTCAACTTACTCTGTAAAGAAATGAATAGGAAATTGACTTTTTGTCTCCTCCTAATGTTACATAATGCAGCTTTCAGAGTAGCTTGGTAACAGAAAAGTCTAGTCTAGTGTCAGGTCATAACAGAATATTAGATAAATTCCTTAATCTGTAAAAAAGGAGAAAATTTGAATTGCAGTACATATATGCCATTACTGAGCATGAAAGTACTCTATGAAGCACTCCTACTGGCAGAGAAGGGAACTGCAGACCACCACCCTGGTCACGAATACTATGTGTGAATGAATACCTTGTGTGCATAAGTGCTGGCAGAAATGAAGAAGCCATAATTTACTTCACCATTGGCCTTTCTCTGTTTTAGGCCACAGCAATTTGATCAATTGGTTCTTGGATTCGCCCGCTTCATTTTTTTCTGATTTGCCAAAAAAAAAAAATTCAGGTTCTACAATAACTTCAAAATGCTCATATTTTAGTGCCAAAAGTTGAAGAAAGTCCTTTTCTTCCTAGTTGTTACAGTTTTTCCATTTCAAAATTTAAAAAGTCATTGTTTGAAATTTGAATTATAAACCAGCCTGGTATGTTGACTTCATGACTCCAATCATATAGCATTTGGGGCTATCATAGGATGCCTAGGCCTGTTTTTTTCGCCCTGTCACTTCATATTTTTCTCTGAACCAACAAGTCAAATTGGTGTGGCCTTACAAAGGATTAAAAGATTATAAAGAAACATTTTAATCACCTGTTACATCTTTTGGGTCTCTTCTTAGCTGACCCAGTGGCAGCTGTTGTCTTCCTTCCTCTCTTCTTGGGAGTGGGTTTGCTACAGCTGGCCTCAGCTGTGATATCAGTGTCCTCACACTGCTGATTCCCGCCTCTTCTGTCCACAACGCTGGCTAGAAACGACGCACGGAGCTGTCTGCCTGTTAATGCACTGTCTGCATTGTTTACAGTCCATGTTGTTGTGGAAGTCGCTGTGCGTGTCGTTGTGCGCGTCGTTGTGGGCGTCGTTGTCAAGGGCTTCGGCAAACTCGGTTGCTTTCCCTTCGTGCCTCTTTTCTTCGCACTTTGCGGTGTGTTCGTTTTCACAGTCTGTGTCATTGTGGGTGTCGTTATGCGCGTCGTTGTGGCCGTCATTGTGGACGTCGTTGTCAGGGGCTTCGGCAAACTCGACTGCTTTCCCTTCCTGCCTCTTTTCCTCGCGCTTTGCGGTGTGTTCGTTTTACTGGATGTGTCTTTCAATACCGGTACAGATTTGGTTGCAATTGCTTCTATTTCTGGAGGTTCAGTTGAGGCACTGTTGGGCTGTTTTTTGTTTTCTGAGTCCTTAGTTTGAAAGTACTGTTCCAGGTACTGTTGGGTTGTCTGTAGGAACATGCGCTTCTCCTCCGCGGTCAGCTTACGACCCAGGATCTGCTTGTACTGGGCCTTAAGGTCTGGAAGACAACATGTGATGAGAGAAAGGGTTAAATTCTAAGAATGTGCAAAAGCCTTGATCAAAATATTTATATTAGGACCAACAAAATCAACTTCCTTATGTAAGATAAGAATAAGTGTGAACCCAGTAGAGATAGAAAGAGGCCGCTATAAAAAGCTACCTGTCCATGAAAAATTATGTAAATATTGCCCAATAAATGCAGTGGAAAATGAAATACATTTTATTCACTACAAGACCAACAGAAACAGATTATTTCAAACAGTTGCCACAATCTCCCCATCCTTTTACTATCTAGAAGATCACAAAAAAACTATATTTCTACTAAGATCACAAAACCCACTCATTATGCAGAATGTGGGACTACTCATTGTCCACTGCCTTCAAAGAAGAAGTAAAGCCCCATAATAGCAAACGTAGTAGTACAGCGTACGAAATACTTTTTTGAGCCAGGTTGCCCAGTGGCAACCTAGGATGAAAGCTAGGTTACCCATCAAAATTCCAGGTTGCCCCAAATTTAAACTCTGCATTTATACATTTCTGACACAGAGTTGTTTCCCCTTACCTGAAGTGATGAGCTCTTCCATGGGAACTTCTCAATAAACAGTTCCCAATAGAAGAAAGGGACATCCTTACCACAAAATTTAAGCAGTGCACTGAGCTACCTGAGTGTAGAAATAGGTTGCACCAAGCAAAATATGGTTGCACGGCGCAACTGTGCAACCTAGTATTTCGCACGCTGTAGTAGTATAAGTTGATCAGATGGCAGTTGTATATTCTCTATTGCTTTACTTTACTTCTTTTATCCTGTACATGCAATTAGCCCTCGGGCATGACTTTGCAGATAAAGAAATATGTCCTACAAGACACCTACAATTCTTTTAGAATTTATAAAAAAACAGCAGCTTACCTGAGTACATAACAGTGTCCATGTCCATCTTGGTGAAATCCAGACTTCCCAAAAACTTAAGGATTTCAAACTGTTGAGAAGAGAGACAACAAAATGTTAGCTTAATGACTTCAGTCCCTTCCATATGTCAAACATTTAGCTTAACGGTGCAGTACACTGAGCTTAAGTCACAGAGAGCTTCTCTGATGGTGGGAAAGTCATTTGACAAAGATGTACATGTAGTTCCAGCTTCACAGCTTTCCTTCCCTGGCTCTACAGCCTACAGGACTCCAGACTAAGTTTTTGACTTCGGAGCACTGGTGCTCCCAACCCTAAAAAAATTGGGTGCACCAGCAGAAATCTAGGCACACCACCATGAGTCTGAAGGTAGATCATTGTATCGAATGTTAATTTGCAGGACATTGCACAAATATTGTGCTTTTTGTACATAGAAATGTGCAGAGTGAAAGTATTATGATTAGAGAGCAAAAAAAGCAAATATAAAGTCATGATATGCATTGCAGTCCATGATATAGACATTATAGTGCATGCAACTTTTGATGGGAGCGCTGGGTGCTCCTATGAAAAATTTCTAGGCTCACTACTTAATTTTTAGTAGCATTATGCTCCTAAAATGGGAGCAGTCTAGAGGGCTGCTCTAGAAGGAACTGAAGAAAAATTTCATAAACTTCCTGCCATATAAAATCAAAGCCCTGTGAAACAACAGCTCAACCCACCTGGTTTACTACATTAGTGGGTGTATCTGGTGCTCTGTCTGCTTTTGTGTGTTTGTTCTTCTGTTTGCTGGCCGCTGCCACCACCATCCTCGCACTGCGTCCCAGGTGCTCCGAGCCGTCTTCTGATGTACCTGCCATTTTCAGCAGTCTGCTCTTTGTGCTCTCTATGGCCTCATTCCTGCATGAAGAGAAGAGAACATAGTTATAGGTAAATCCTGCAAATTTGTTTAATACAGGCTTACCACATTAGTGGAAGGATTGACATAACAGGTGGCTATCACCTCGTCAAAGATGCCAAACCTGAGACCAGACTGTAAGGTTTGAACCACTCACACCGGGAAGGACCCCTGCTCTTTTCGATAAGTGTGGTGGGATCTTTAACGTGCTCGAGGTGTGGGTCTCCTCAAACACGGGACCTCCAGCTTTACGTCCTATACAAGAGGTACTCATTTTCACCTGAGTCAAGTGAGGAAATAGGTGTAAAGTGCCTTTCCCAAGGACACAACAATGGGGCCTGCCAGGGATTCAAACCCAGAACCTTTGGATTCTGAGTCAACAACCCTAACCACAAGACCACCTTGCCACATTAACACCTTAAAGTGCCTTTTTCAAGTCATATTTCAATTTCTTGCTAACCCTTTCTAAATTCTATGGAATGCAAGACATCAATACTGTACATGTAGGTGAAGAGAAATTGCAGAACTCACCACTCTGTGGAACCGCTTGTTTCTGTGCCAGAGGTTTGGGGAGGTGCAGTGCTTTCTCTTCTGGTACTACTGCTGTGCCTGACCTTAGTGACAGAAGGCACCTGGAAAATGGAAAAAAAAACTACTGTGAAACTACTTGTCATAAGAAACTAAGAAAGATCATGGGTACTTACAACTACTTCATGGCTTTGGACCTTTTATTCACACAAGGTGCGGTATGTCTAAACACCACAACCAACCACAACCCATCACAATTGACTGGGTTCTAATATGCAGTGTACATGAGACAAGGACGTTGTGTGATGCTCAGAATACACTTTCTGAATTATGAATAGAAAACATGCAGTAAGCATTTACCAGTTTTTTTCAAGTTATTTCTTGTTTGAAATTCAGACGGACTCTGGATCAGTATTGATGGGTCTGCATGGAGAAGTTCTTGATACCTCTTTGAAAATTCTTTATATTTGCCATGGCACACATAGAATTTATGTGCAACAATGACAATAGTTATAACTGTTCATTAACATCAGTATTACACAAAATCCATTGATGCCAATCAAATATAGCAGCCAGAGTCAGTCCGAATTTTCAAACAAGTAGAATACCGGTAACTTGAAAAAACAACAACTTGAGACTTACTTCATGTTTTCTATTCAGATTAGATAGAAAATGTATTCTGAGCAACACACAAGGTCCTTGCCTCATGTACACTGCATATTAGACCCGGTTGTGATATTTAGGAACACCCCACAAATTGTATGTCATTTGTTTCTTCTTGAAAACCATACCTCAACTCTTGGAGGACTGGACACCTCTGTGTCTGGGGTACGCAGTCTCAGAAATGACAGGCCGAACTGCAGGTCCTTCCGGAAGGGCTGACGACAGATGATACGCACACGGTCCCACATCTCGCTACGGCCCTCTTCTGACAGCAGACCTGCATCGTATTAAAAACCAGCAGCACATTTGTAAACATTGATTCATCCATTGTGCTACTCAAACAGCCAGTCATGGAACTCTACCAGTAGTGTACCTTTTTGTTTGTTTTTGTTTGTTTTATTTCCATATACAGAATACATTTACATATCCCTGCTACAGCAGCCTGGCCAGACTGCCAGAGTGCTTAAGCCTAGGAAAAAATGTTGTGTTTCCTGTTTCCCGACTAACCCTAGCAAAAACCTGTCAACCCTAGATTTTTTGTGGTCAACCGCTGGCAAGGGACATGAAATTTTCGACCTGATATCTGAATTTCAAACCTTCTGAAATGCTACTAACTTCACACATTTTCATAAGCAATTTTTTATTGAGGAAATTAGGTGAAATATTTGTCCCTTCCACACAAACAAATGGGGGGAATAGTCCTTGAGACACCCCTAGTGGAGACAGCCCTAGTCTAGATGCATTTGTTGAATCACAATCTAAAAAGAAAAAAAGAAATAAGAGAATCGAATTGCTACCTACTGATCCAAATTATTTCAGAACTGAAACTGGAAACATAGCATTTTTCCCAAGGCCTTAGCTAGTTCACATGCATAAACAACATCAGTTTATGAACTTATAAAGCATATGGCATATTTTATAGTCAATAAAGCCGAGACTTACTTTCATTAAACATCCGTACGACCATCTTGTTCTTCCCCGCCTTGCTCTCCATGGGGTTCATGAACATCGTCGCGGGCAGAAGTGTCACGTACTCCCGTGATCGGGTCCAGGACGACCGGCCGACAAGTAACTCCACGTACGCTGAACCACAGTTACCTGGAAAATAAACATGTAAAGGTCACTTGAGCTGATCCGGATCCTATCCTGTCACTATACAGGGCTCGAAATACTAGTACTTTTTTCTGCACACCTGAACTGGTGCAGGTAACATTCAAAATCACCTGCATCAGACAAATTTTACCTGCACCACTCAGAATTGAGGAAACATGGATCATACTAAAGCTGTTCAGAAACCATTGCCATTATTTCTTTAATATTTCAAAGGTACATGTAGCATAGTAACAGTCAATGCTGCAAATAAAAATCTACATACATGTATATACATAACATGCATGTATAAACCCAGTACATGGCCCAATGCAGGTTAGGTGCAGGTAGACACAAAAACATCTGCACAGCTCCAATTTCATCTGCACTAACCTACATATGTAGGTGGGATTTCAACCCCAAGATACCAAGATAAAGGCAGCTGAAAGCAGCTGAAACTTTGGAGAATACATCTCAACACCTACAGCTTGAGAAAATGCATGGTACTCCTCTGCAAACATCCTTTTCTCCCAATCTATTCTAGAATATCCCACACTTTCACAATTGTCACTAAAAAGATCACAAGAAGAATAGTTACCGATGTCAACATAGCCGATGTGGTAGGCCCTGTCCAGCTGTAGCTCCGCCTCCATGACCCCTGACCTGTCGTCAGAGGCGCACAGCCAGCGTTTCCAGCTGTCTCCCTGGGCTGTCAGCAGGTTGTCCAACTTATGGACGGAGTCCTGAAACCACATGTTAGAGGGGCATTATGTAACATTTTTGCACCAAAAATTGAAATACAATGTATTGTAAGTTACTGTATTTTAAGTTACTGAAAAAAATCATGTGATTGTAAATTACTTCCACTTTTCAACATATTTGTGCAATTATCTCACATTTTTGACATTTATGGTTTGCACTAAAACAGCCCACACTCAGTTTGTGGCACCACCACAAAATACCAGAATGTAAACAAACATGTTTCCAGACTTTATAAGGCGTCATATTTTAGCAAATCCACTTCCTGAATGGAGTAGGGTTTTAGGTACTTTGTACAGAAGTGACCAGAAATTTTACTTTTTGTATCATCCTAATGCATAATTACATAATGCAGCTTTAATAACACATGATGAACTTGTAGTATCACAGCTGCATGGGTTATGTTGGAAAGTTAGAGTACTGCTAAAACAGTTGTCTACATAGGTTAACACATCTCTATGTATAATTAGTCTGTTATATAATGCAAATACTACATTGTTGTACTCTGAGTCAAAGTAGAACAATAGCACCATTCGTTTGCAAATGATTCTTTTGTTTTGGTTGGCAGAGAATATGCAAATTTCTGGGACGCTGAGGTCTATGACAGTTGTTCCTGTGCCTTCATAATCCTTCAAAAATTTTTTATAAAGGTTAGAAGTAAGGACCACCAGTTAGCTTTTGGACACTACAAAGCAGCAGCTAAAGTGTAATTATTGAGAAATGTCTGCTACGTCGATGAAGGTTAGATATCCAGGTAATGAGATACACAAGAAAACAGTTACTCAAGCAACTGGATATTAAAAACTGTCAGACGTTTCAACTACTACTAGCATCCACTACTTTTCGTCACTAGTAAAGAGTAGTGAATGCTGCTTGAAACGTCGGACAGTTTTTAAAATCTCTCCAGTTGCTTGAGTAACTGTTTTCTTGTGAATATCTGCTAGTACGTGCCTTATAGTTATACTGACAGCGGTATATCGTATTTCGCTACGTGGAACCTCTATCCGACGCCCCCCTCCCCCATATACAACGAAAGCTACTATTATACATATCGGGCTATATCATAATGCCACTGATCATCACAAAGATTACGACAATACTAAAAACATCAGTTAAGTGTCTAAGTGACTGATTATACTCCTGCTTATCGTTAAATCTGAATTCTCACCTGCGAGCTGTAGGAGACCACACACTTCACAACAACCGGCGCCATCTTAAAAATGCGCGGGAAAAAAGGATAACAGTGAAATGTAGAATCGCACCAACCTTTTCTGATTATAAGTGCACTTTAATCAAACTTTGCAATACAAAATTTTCAATATAAATTTTACAATCAGCAAAAAAAGTACTTAGATCCATATGACAATTTTTGTCAGTATAAATGAATACTTTTCTTATCTTTTTAGTGTGATGCGGTCTAAATAACCTTTTGACCCCTTGGATTCCCTGTGGACATACCATTCAGATTGTTGGGGTTATTCCAGATGTAGGAAAAATATTATTATAACGATAATAAACATGATTAGGAGTAAAACAGTGACTATAAGTAACATCAAATGCTATAAATCGTTACAAAAATTGTAAAAGTTGTTAATTAAATTATTCATTTGATTATTTTGGCAGAATATCCCTTTTTGACACATGGTAACATATGATGGTTTATCCTTTGTTAACTGCGATTCTGAAATATTTCGCCAGGTGGCGTTGCGACACTGTGAGCGGATCACGTGGACATCATAATAGTCCGAATCGACCTGAAGATCACTTGGAGGACTGTCAGGTGAGACAGGGGTTTCGGGTGTCATCGAAAGACAGGTGCTTCTGCTACTCGCTATGCGTAATATTCAGGACCTACAGTTACGGTCCTGTGACCAACGTTTGGATGTTAGACCAAGGAAGTTAAAAAAGGGACTAAGATACCATCACCTTGATACCATTGAGAAAATACTGAGCAAAAACTTGAAAAAGGTGACTGGTGACTATTTCTGTAACGTTAACAGTGCTCTTAATTTTCTACTGATAACGTTATATTCTTTCCTGATTAAATACTGATAAAAAGATATGAATGATGATGATTAACATGACAATTACAATTTGCTATTAATCAAATATATCTAGTGGTCAAGATGGAGGTCATCTCCACTGTTGTCCAGTTGGCTGGAGGAGCTGTAGTGACCACTCTGACTCTGGCTATCTTTGTGATCTACATCCAACCTGCCTACATCTTGTATTTCTTCCAGAGGTAAACTTGACTGTTTTTTCATGTCTCCTTTCCTGTTTATCACTGTTTTTGGCATCGCCTCAGGAGTGGAGACTTTCACAGGGGGGAGGGGCTAGATGCAGGGTTCCTATATGACTGAGGGTCTGCATGCTTTTTCTGTGAGGTGTAGCGTTTGCGAGTCATTTTTATTTAACATTTACCATAGATGGCCGCTTTAATCGAAAGTGTTTTCAGGGAATTTGCTGCGAAGTGTAATTGGTCATTTTAATTCTACATGTATGGAGCTGTCGGAGCACATTATTTATTATCCTGAATTCATTGTTAAGCATTTATGAAAAATTCTTTGTATTCCAAAGTTGACGAATACAAGATTGCCCAAAAATCATAATAGACCATCCAAGGTCTACAGATCTAGACTAGGTTTGCCATTCCAACATTCGAACATTCCAAAGAAAAATGTTAAAAATATCAAAAGTTATACAGATGCAAACAACTACATTTTATCAATTTGTTTTGAAAGGAAATTCTTCAGGATGTGTAAGGTTTTCTAAAGTGCCCTTTGTTACATTTTGTATTTGTAACAGGTTGAACAAATGGAGATCGGGCTGTACCACCAAGTATGTGAAAGTGGGGGAGTGCCAGTTTGCTTACATGGAGAGAGGCCGGCCCAGTAAGGACCAACCATCGCTTCTCTTCCTGCACGGCTTTTCAGACAGGAAGGAGAGTTTTTGTGAGATAATCAGGGTCAGTTATCCGTCTCATTATATACTCTCATCCATACTAGTTTTCCTTCAACTGCAGGGCTGGAAATCCCACCTGCAGATGCAGGTTTAAGTGCAGGTAAAATTGGAGCTGTGCAGGTATTTCTGATGTCTACCTGCACCAGTCCATGTACTGATTTTATATACAAATGTAGGAGCACATGTATGTGGATTTTTATTTGCTATATTATAGCCTATATATAATATTGACTGTTACCTGTGAAGTATAAAAGAAATAATGGCTATTATCCATACTTCCTAACTTCTGAGTGGTGCAGGTAAAATTTGTCTGGTGCAGGTAATTTTCAATGTTACCTACACCAGTGCAGGTATGCAGAAAAAGGAACTTTAGCCCTGCACTGGCTTTGAATTGTAGAGGCCTTGATGTTCGTTAGGTAATGCAGTACCGAATGGAAGATTATTTTATATGAAGATTATTTCATTCAGTGAAAAAATGAGAAAAAGACTTTCAGATTTACAGGTAAATCAAATTGATATTGCACACCAATATAATTGTCATTTCATTTCAACTAGTAACATTTAGATCACAAACAGCTGTACATATGTTTTTGTGTTTTTACACCTGCAGCATCTGCCAAAACACCTGCACCTGATAGCTGTAGACTTACCTGGACATGGAGACACCGGCATCAAGGCCAAGGCTGACCTGAATGTGGAGGCCTACGCCGCCAAGCTGCACCAGGTACAGCTAGGGTACAGAATAGGGATGGCCAGTTTTGATTGCTAAACAACTTCTTCACATGTTGATGCAATCATCACAATATGAAGCAAGTTTAAACTGTAATTTCCAACCAAAGAAATTGGACTTACCCAAATTCTCGACCGTACAACTCCAGTCTTTATCAATTAGGAATGAGCAATCCACCACTTCTGTGACGCCACGTTATGCCAATGACACATGACTCGGTGAGCAGTGGATCATACATGTAGGTTGCAGAAAGTCTGTGGCGTCCCCTGTCTCTGTTGAGGGATGGTTGCAAACTTTCTGCAACCTATGATCCACTGCTCATCGAGTCACGTGTGTCATCTGCATAATGTGACGTCACAGAAGCGGTGGATCTCTCATTCCTTGACAAAGACTGGAGTTGTACAGTCAAAAATTTGGGTCCAATTTCTTGTGTTGGAAATTACAGATTAAACTTGCTTCATAATGACTTCTACCAACACAGATAAACTTTCAAGATAATCATCACATGTTTTCGTCCATCTTTAGTTCGTCGGCGTGGTTGGCCTTGACCGTGGCCCGCTCCATGTAGTAGGACACTCCATGGGTGGCGGTCTTGCTGGTTGCTATGCAGCGTCATATCCTGAGAAGATATGGGCTCTGACAATGATATGTCCTGGTGGTGAGTGGTACTGTTACCTGACATCTGTAGATCTGGTTACATCAAGTCAATTTTATTTAACGTCTTCCTCCCTCCATCTCTACTGGTTTTAACTTAAAAGGACTAATGCTTGTGGCTATTGACAAGAATGTCCTGTCAGTAACAGAAAGTATTGCACTGCTGACAGGAACATCAAATATCACCCCAATGTGTGCGGTGATATACACATACACATACACACACACACACATCTACCTACACACACCCCTACACAAACACACACACACACATTGTCAGAGGTAAGGAAATTCAATTATACCAATAGTTAAGAATACCTGCCTTACCATGACAGTAAAATGTTAATCCCTTATGATACAACGTTCCACCATTTTTTTTGTCTTGATGTTTTGTCACAGGTATAAAGCTGCCAGATAAAAGTCTCATGTTTGAGAAGATCGCCCAGGGAAACAAACACGTGATGATCCCTGAAACTGTGGAGCAGGCAGAGGAAATGTTTCATATCTGTCTGCATAACAAGTCACTCATACCTCCTAAACAGGTATGGACACTGAATTCGAAACTGATGTTTTCAGGTGGTTTTAAAGGCATCCAATGCAATTTCAGGGCAGCAAAACTGGATTTTTAAAGTCAATTTTCTGGTCATTTTTTAAATGTAGACTAAGTAAGTTAGTTGAAAGAATAGGAATGAAATTTGCAGCAACATTGTAATAAAGTCGGCTCCTTAACAACACTTTCTGGTCTGTGCTTGCATTGTTTTTATTTTTATTTATTTTTTTTGCTTTGCTTTCTCCAAGGCTGGACTGTACTTAATGCCTCTCAGCACAGTCTGAGTTTGACATTTCTTTTGCAACGTAAGGAATGCTTGCTTGCTTACTTGCTTACTTTAGAATGCTCACCTGTCTATTAATGGGTGTTAAAAAGTTTCATATTGATCATAACCTTCACTGTTACTAATGTCCACGCAGATTCTGTGGGACAAGGGGAGTCTGTATTGGCCACCTGTATTTGGCCACCTGTATCCATTGGCCCCCTGTATCCATTGGCCACCTGTATCCATTGGCCACCTGTATCCATTGGCCACCTGTATCCATTGGCCACCTGTATCCATTGGCCTCCTATATCCATTGGCTGCCCCAATACAGCAGCCAATGGTTACAGGTGGCCAATATAGACTCCGCTATAGAATTTGCTTGGAGATTACACTGCTACTTGCTCCTGTTAAGTTTAACAGAATACTAATAAAAGTGCATGCTCTGGTACCACCTGCTGACACAGTCATTTCCATTATCAAATTATTTCCTCTCAATCGCAAGATGAAATGTACAAATTTTATGAGCTCCAAGTAATAATCTTACTACACCCTCCGCAGGTGTTGAAAGGATATGTTGACTACTCTAGACCATACATAAACTTCAACAAAGAATGTGAGTCACAGTTATTTACTATGAATCAGTAGGATGGAACCTTCAAATGAAAGCTGATCTATGTTGGTAGAATCCATAGTTGTAAAAGTAAACTTTGTTCCAACACAAAAAGAAAACTCGCCATGAATTTTCAGTCGCACTCAAACTTTGACGGTGGAAGATTCTGTCGTCCCGCCACTTTTGATTCACTCCTGACATCATCACGCTTCTGGCTTCCGGAAAGTCAGAGCATTGGATCATTCATCTGAGGAAGATCGACAAGCTTAACTGAAAATTCATAGACTAGTACTAGTGAGTTTCCTTTTTGTGTGGGAACAAAGTTTAAACTCTACAACTAAGGATGGACCCTTGTTGTGTGATCATTTTCATTTGAAGTCAGTTATTATATATGATATACATGTATGTATGTTGTTTTCTTGTTTGCACATTTCATAAAGCTCTTGGGACTGGACACGACTGGAAAAGAGTTGCATCGTCCTTTTGGACGGGGACATAAAGCCAGCAGCCCCTTGCAATTGTATGAGACAGCTCATGGCATCAAGCATCTGCACGTAAAAGAACGTAACCCAACACATGTACACTTATCGAGAAGAGTAGGGCTGACCGGTGTGCTTGGCTATAAATGGGAGTTGAAATGGTGGCATTGCACTACAATGTACTAGCTAACAAAATAGCATCATGCTTCGTCCGTCAGTCTGAGGTCCTCAGTCCAAGGTTGTCCACTCCATCATTTTATAAAGCCAAGTAAGAGGTGGTCCCAGGAATAGATATACATGTATCAGTATTAACATTGTTGAATAAAGTATAGACTCATCCTGCTCTTTTTGGGGTATAAAAGTAGTCTCTACCAGACTAACTGCGCGGGCTATAATAGGGAGATATTTGCCAGGGGAGTCTGGCCGCCTTGAGGTTGACTGGCCGCCCTCCCGCGGACCGACTCTACTGGCCAGCTATTCCCTTCTTTTGCCGAATTCTACAATCTGTATGTACAAATGTACCCCTGTAGGAAGGCCTGGTGGAGGCTAGTATAAAAGAGTTGAAAGCAGAATTTGGATGATTCGTTAACAAAGTCCATCCCTTCGACCTTTCCACAGTTAAACGTTTTCTTTTGGTAAATTATGACAGCTGACATACGTGGCATTCCTGTTCCAGTATTCGATGCTATGTTGGAACATGGACAAGACGGGCTGACCCCATACCTTGGGAAGATTGTGGCACCAACACAGGTGATATGGGGAAGACATGACAAGGTATGTACAATGTCCCTCTGGTATCCTACCGATATCTCTGGAACACCAAGTCTTGGTTTAATTGTTCTAAGTTGAACACTTGTCGACTGATGCAATCATTTGTTGCTGGAATTGTGCATTTTCTATAAGTGACAGGTAATCTTTGCTGAAGAAAGTCTTTTTGTAGTGACTCACTTGAATTTAAGTTTTCTATCAAGTACGGCTTGATGATGTAAGACATGTATTGCATTAAATCACAAAATGTAGTTCATCATACACCGTTTAAACCAATAACAACATAGACTACAACTCATACACGCGTGAAAAGTCATAAATTTTATGTTTACAAGTTCAAAGAATAAAAGTAAACATATTTGCTCTGTGTCTTCTTCCTCTTCTCCAAACACATAAGTTCAATGACCCAGACTAGACTTCTGTCACCATGGTAACTAGTGCTGTAGCAGACACCCTGTGGTGTTGGATTACATTATGTAGCAAGTTGCAGGACAAGAGGCTGGTCACCATACATATGAATGTGTCTGAGTAACAATTATAAACAGAGCAGTAGTTTCTTAGGCTAGACCATGTGAAGGTAAACATTATGCATTTGCTTTACAAGCGTTACCTTTCTAGTAGTAAGAAAAATTACTGATTTTTTTTTATCCAACAGGCCCTACACATCACCAGTTTGGATGTAATGAAGAGAGAGATCACAGCACCACTACTGGTGGACATTATAGAGGACTGTGGACACACTGTGGGGTTAGAGGCTCCCAAAAAGGCTGCTACTCTACTCATCAACTTTAGAGAAACAGTTTTCAAGAAGTAGAATACCTGGTCTTAGAAATCGTAGAAAGTTTTCCATTGGGTTGATTTTTGGTTTGAAAATGTATCCTTTATTGTCAATAGTAGGACCACTGGAGATACAATATGAGAAAAACTACATTTATTTCGTAGAATAAATGTTCCTACATGGAATCTTTATCTGTATTCTCAGAAGTATATGTTGTAGATTTGATTGTAAGTGATATCAGCATCATCAGGTGTAAATATAATAAGTGAATTTATAGACTTTCCAACTTAAGAAGTTGTAGAAAGGTGAAAAAGTGAAGTATAACTTTATGCACGGTTGATATAGGTGTCAACTTATTAATTACTAAATAATTATGATAAGCTGTATGAATAGATCATGTCTATTGTATCATATATGACTGAATAGTGCATATGTAATGCAATCATGTGATTAATTTAGAGTAAATTGAATCTAAAGTAAAACTATATTTGAACTTAAATCATTCTCTTTACAATGTACGATAAATTAGAGCCATCAAAGGTTTTTATTGCTAGAATGCAAAAATATTAATTGAAATAGGATTTTTCCTACTATAGTACATGTAATTAAAATCATGCACCAGAGCACCTCCATGTAAAATTACATTGGGGAAATTTGCTCCTCGGTTCAAACCATTCCAGTAATTATTACACATCTGTCAGTCACCCCAACTGAGGGGTGTTACGTAGTACCTTTTCAAGAAGAAGATAGATAACAGCTCGGAGGGAAATCCCAGCACAAGGAGGCTGGATATTGTATGACGCACACTGCAGGAGTTGTGCAGACTGGGGTGATGGATAATGTTTGTACAGGACAATAGATTAAAGCTGCATCATGTAACGTTAGGACGATACAAAAAGTCAATTTTCTGGTCATTTCTTTACAAAGTAAGTTGAATCAACCCTACTCCATTGCAAATAAGTGTCATTCAGGAAGTGGAGGTGCCAAAATATTACTCCATAGGAGTGTGTTTAAAAGCTAGAAACACAGCTGTCAGTCATGTTTGTTTACATTCTGGTATTTTGTGGTGGTGCCACAAAATGAGTGTGTTTCATGTGGGCTGTTTTATTGACAACCATACATGTACATGTAAGTGTTAGAAATGTGAATTAATACAACGTCATGTAGCACAAATATGTTGAAAAGTGGAAGTAAATGACAATCACATGAAGATTTTTTTCAATTAGAATATTTCAATTCTTGGCGCAAAAATGTTACATAATGCCCCTTTAAGTGAGGAATGACTAGAGAATTACTCATATATGTCTTGTAGTGCTGTATAACAGGTACATGCATATGTACAAGAGTACTTCATAATGTGGGGGAAAGACAGCCCGCTGGTCAGGGTACTATATAATGATATTAGCTATGTCACTGTACACATGAAATGTAAATGAATAAAAAAATGTCAAACTGGTGTGCAAGTATTTGTAATTGTATCATTACTTTTTACAATAATTTATGAAGTGGTCACAAAATTATGGATTCGAAATATTACTAGAAAGATACATTTGGTAGCAGCTGCAAGTACTTTAAAGCATCTTGAAATAAAAGATATGCTTATTACCACACAGCTTACAGATGAGCAGTTTTTAATAGTGTCGGAGAATTAAAAACTACTCCGTCACTTGTCGTAATGATCTGTGGCGCTTAGCTATTTCGCTAGGTGGCATTGCTACACCGCGAGTGTGCACAAACTGTCGTTATCAAGAAAAGTCACAATGCAGATAGTTACGAGTCCCAAGTGGTTGCCTATATACCTACCCAAGTGATAAGTAGCAGAAAATTGACCAGGAACTAACAAAAAAGGCATTATCAGATCTTGAAGAAAAATTGCCTAAGCCTTTCGCTCCGTAAATATATCGACATGCTCACACAGCCACATTGACCCTCTGCAAACTGTCTGGTAACATGGTCTGTCCATGGTGCTGATAATCTGCAATGACTATACATTTCGCTAGGTGGCAGTGCTAGACCATGTGACCAGTGACAGTGAAACATCTCTTCACACAGCTGTCAGGTGAGGCAAACGTGTTCCTTGGAAAACTTTGTGCTTCTGCCCTTCTTCCCGTTGGTACAGTATCTTACACAACACTTAAGGTCTACGTTAATTGTTACTGCCTGCAAATAGCATTACGAGATTTCTGTAAGAATCTTGCAAAACTTGTGGGAAGGGAGAGAAATGTAGGAAGACACAGATACAAGTTGATAAAGAAATAATGGGGATGGGGAGGGGGGTGGAAAGACAATGGCGTGCAAGAAGTTTATCACATTATATGTCATGAAGGATGTTTGAACAAGCAAAATATACATTGTATGTAACAAGAGTTCCACGACCTCATACCTTTACCAAATGAAGTTCCACTGCAGTACCATAATAAGCTGCCAGGTGGCCCAAAATGTAATCATTTTATAGAGGTCTCCATCAAGACCAATCCATCTAAGCCTTCTTGAGTTATAATGATCGTGTTTACACAAACACACATTTAGACACGAATGTTACCGAAAACATTACCTTCTTGGCAAAGGTTGACTCACATGTAGTTGCATGATAAGGTTTCCCAGATCCCACCTGATTGTTTTTTTAAATCATACTGATTATTAATCTGCAATTATGAACTTTTAATTTGACAAGCTTGGGTGATCATTATACATTAATTGCATATTTTTAAATTTGATAATTTCAAGAAGATTATGCATCATAATAGTTAATGCGACATCCAAGATCATTATTCTTATATTCCTTTCTTACAGATCAAATAAAGCCTGAGTCCTCAACAAGAGGTAACTTGTGCTTACAGTTGAAGATGGAGGTCATCTCTACAGTTGTCCAGTTGGCTGGAGGAGCTGCACTGACCACTCTGGCCCTGGCTGTCTTTGTTTACTACATCAGACCTGTCTACCTGATACATTTCTTTCTCAGGTAAAGTTGACAACTACTCATTATGAAAAAAAGACTAAGCTTTAACTTCCAACACTAACTACAAAGAATTGGGATGTGTCTCTGACGTCACATTCCAAGAGTAGACGGGTCCATTCCGTGAACAAGGTTGATGGAGTCAACCGAAAATTTGGGGTAAGTCCCAATTCTTTGTAGATAGTGTTGGAAGTTAAAGCTTTAGTCTCTATTTCATAATGACTTGTAAGTTGTACCAACACAGATGAACTTTCATGCTACCAGCTGCAGTGCTCATGTTTCCTTTAGTTTTCTTTCAGTTTCACTCATTGTGTTTTTGGCAATACCTCAGGGGAGGAGCCATTCATTACGATTCACTGAGTGAAGAGGGTCTGCATGCCCTTTTCCGTGAGGTGTAGCGAGCCATTTTAAAAAACCGTTAATCGTAGCCGGCTACTTCATTTCGACATTAACCGTTGCTGGGAAATTATTCTATGAAGCGTAATTGGTCATTTTAATTCCACTTAGCACGTTATTTGCTATCCTGAATTCATCATCAAGTGTTATTGAAAAATTCTTTGTATGGGGTAGTCGAACGCCAGATTGCCCACAATTCACAATGGAGCGTCCGGCATCCGCAGACGAGTTTTGATACCCCATGAATGCAAAAGAACATTTCCAATGCAGTTAAATGAATTATTTCCCAAGCCTTACACAAGAACAACTTAATTTACTGTTAAGCGTTGCCAGTATTCCTGAATTTACTGTTAAGCGTTGCCGAGGCTCCTAAATTCACCATAAAGCATTGCCAGGGTCCCCCCATGCAGACCCTCAATAACTTGATGTAGGTAAGCAAACAAATACTTTAGGAACATAGATGTAAAGATCCAGATGCATTGAATATAAATGATGTGTTTGAAAAGGAGAAAAACTGGAAAGGATTGTGAAAATACATTACCAGCAGGCCTGGAGTTTTAAAAAAATTTTGCTAAATCTGACAGGTTGAACAAATGGAGGGCGGGCTGTACCACCAAGTATGTGAAAGCGGGGGAGTGCCAGTTTGCTTACATGGAGAGAGGCCGGCCCAGTAAGGACCAACCATCGCTTCTCTTCATCCACGGGTTCGGAGATGGGAAGGAGAGCTTTTGTGACTTGATCACGGTCAGTTCTTTTGTCGGATTGAATGTTTGAATTCGTGATTCATTATGATTTTTCCTCTGCTGGGTTTGTCTATCTATCTATCTATCAATTCTTATTGATGCCATATTTTTGTTGAACACTGGAGGTTAAGGTGAAGGAAAGGAAAAGGGATTCTGTGATCTTGATCCAGTTTTAGCTCCCGGAAGAGCTACATTTGTAATCTCTCACTGGATGTGACAGATGACACAGATGCTATGTACAGTATGTACGTATTTACAGGTTCATTGTACCAGGGAACTTCCCTTAGCTCTTTTCAACAAAGACAATGAATTGTTATGTGGACCACAGCTTAATGTCCCATCCTAAGGACTGCGATCCTTTATAGTAGTGTGCATGTCGGGTGAGCAACAACAGCCGGGATTCGAACTCCCAACAACTTCTAGTCCAGATGCAGGGTCGCTAACCACTAAGATTATGCACAGTGAGTCTACATGGTGTTGTAAAGATTAAGTTTGAATCATCAATTTACTCCTTGGAGCAGCTGGAAGCCAACTTCTTGTACTGCCGGCTCACTCAAGATACCTCTTAGGGTTATTCTCTTTCAAAATCACAGTTGGAGACTTCTATATTTTTGAATCTGTAATCTCCTTCCATTTCAAATGCCATCCCTCCAACTGTCTTACATAATCACACTTGCAGTCAATATCAGTCAACACCTCTTTCAGTTTGAAATGTTTTCCTCCTTTGGTACCTTCTCAATAAGATTCACCTAGAATATATATAATCCGTTATGTCCCTTCTTTTATTATAGTATGCACAGTGTGTTCACTGTTACAGTAATTGATAATAATAAAAAATTGTTTTTCCCCAGAACTATATGATCGTAGAGTGGAACTCGCTGCCACCAAGTACAGTAGGGGCATCATCACTGGAATTAGCTTTAAACAATGTTCAGAGTTAGATGTGCAAAGGCTAGGTATTTTTAACAAGTCGTTCGGTGTAATATAGCAAGCTGCTGCTGTGCTGTGTGCCTGCGAAGCTGGTGTGTAAAAATATACCGAGGGGCAGTTATACTGGCTATACAGATACAGAAAAGTGTACATGTAAATTCTCTCATGCAGGGAAGGCATGTCTATCTTTGACCATGAACAGCTGTACACAACGTCTTGTGTGTTTTCACCTGCAGCACCTGCCAAAACACCTGCACCTGATAGCTGTAGACTTACCTGGACACGGAGACACTGGCATCAAGGCCAAGGCAGACCTGAAGGTAGAGGCCTTCGTTGCCAGGCTGCACCAGGTACAGGGTAGGAATCTGGTCTTTCAGGGTCTTGGACAAGCAGAATATTGTGTTTTTTGTATCTCTTTCATTTTATTGACTAATTCAAAGTATCTTCAACAAAAAGAATACTATTCAAAATAAGTAACAAGCAGAATCTACCGTTAGCTGGCATCAAGATGCATGTTATCAAAATAACTTAATAAATAACAAGCAGATAATCTGGCAGTCTTATGTGATGATGAGAAAGACCCGTACTAGGAAATTTCACAGTCTGACCTTTGACCGTTATCCGTCAGGTGACTTTTATCTGTCACTTTAAAAAAACATTGTATTTAAAGAGACCTCTATACTTCACAATTGTAAGATGCCCCAAGGCCAGACCTCTGTTGTTGCCACTTTTATTGTTCTGAGAGCACATAAAAAAAGGAAAGATTTATGATGCAATGCATCCATTTTACAATCATGTCTTTACAGTGCACTCAATGAAAAAAAGTTTATCATCTTACATGGCAATGAAAGTTTTAAACCAATGCATTTTTAGTTCGTCGGCGTGGTTGGCCTTGACCGTGGCCCGCTCCATGTAGTAGGACATTCCATGGGTGGCGGTCTTGCTGGTTGCTATGCAGCATCATATCCTGAAGAAGTGTCTGTGCTCACAATGTCCGCTCCTGCAGGTAAAGATCTTATGTAAGGCCACACCAATTTAATTTGTTGGTTCTCAGATTCGCCTCTTCATTTTTTTCTGATTTAAAAAAAAAAGATTCTGGTTCTGAATCAACTAAAAAATGCTAATATTGAAATAAACAATTAAAATATACCAGTCCCAGGATTTTAGAATATGATGATGGTTCACTTGGGATACATAAAGTTACACCTTTTCCTGATGTTCACCCACAGGTATAAAACCCCCAGTGAAGAGTCTCATGTTTGAGAAGGTCGAGAAGGGATACAAACATGTGATGGTCCCTGAAACTGTGGAGCAGGCAGAGGAAATGTTTCATATCTGTCTGCATAACAAGTCACTCATTCCCTCTAAACAGGTATGGAAACATCAACTGTAAGCTAACATTTTAAGGTTACAAAGTTAAAGGAATGATCTACATTTAGGTCCATTGGAAATGAAATGTACCAGAGATTTTGAAGAAAGGCATTTTAAGTCAGAACATTTAAAAGAATATAAGAGCATTTTTTAAAAATTAACTGAGTGTTGATCCTGAAATATAGCTGGCAAAAAATGAATGCATTTTTACTCATAACTAATAGTATATTATACCTGGGACGTGATAACCTTCAATAACGGTGTTCCAGACCGGGCCGTACTTTACAGTACGGCCCAGGCTTCCGTGGCTTCCCTAGAACGATTCGAACGCCTTTCACCCCAACTGCGTGCATCGCTTTCAAAAATTTGAATACTGTGGATTCGGACATTGGAATTGAATGTTGTTGCATATTTTGTTTAGGGACACCAAATTTTCGCTCATTTCACATTGAAAGGTGTGTTTACTTGGGTGGGTATGACATAAATAAAATACAGCACTGACAGTGTATTCCGCATCACCCTCGGTCCCAGCCCTCTTGTGAGTCGGATCACGGTCGGGCTGGTACCTCGGGCGATACGGAATACCCTGTGTTGTAATTAATACACTTAATATATATTTCCTTGTTTACATCCCCACAGTTGATGAAAGGATTCATGGACTACTACATGAGACCTCATATGAGCTTCTTGAAGGAAAGTAAGACGTCTTTACAATCTTTCTTAGTGTGGTGTAAATTTAATGATTGCATTGCAAGTCTGGTGTCTCCTCTCTTAAAAGTTATGAAATTGTTTTCATCTTCAAACTTTAATTATAGGCTTTATTATTGGACCTATCTTCGGGTTGCTAAGCTATTATAATGTTATCCAATAGAAGTATTAGGTTTAGACATTTTCTGAAGTTATAACGTTTAGTCGCTGACATATTGTGGGGGTCCTATTCCAGTGTTTGATGTTTTGCTGGAAGAAGAAGATGCTCTAACCCCTCTCCTGGGGAAAATTTCTGCACCTACACAAGTGATGTGGGGAAGACATGATGAGGTATGTCAATGTAACAGGAGTAGTTTTTTTATTTATCTATTTATTAAAATTCTCCACACACATACATGTATGGATGGGGTGAGAGGACAGGTGATACCACCTTGTCAAGCTCACACCTCAGAAAACAAAACTTCAACAAAATCAACCATAATTGCATATTGCACCAAACACAACGGCATAGCCTAACGATTATTGTAGATGATATGTACAAATTGACAAATTGATAAGACATAATGTCTTATCAATTTGTCAATTTGTACATATCATCTACAATAATATTCCACCATATTTCACAGCATCACCAAGTAATGTTCCACATTAAGCATTGTCAATCAGGTCTACAAAATGTAGCTACATGATGTATATGGCAATAACCTAGAAAGTAACATTTGCAAAGCAATTAATATATAATGTTTACCTTCACATGGTCTAGCCTAACATACTTCTGCTCTGTTTATTCTTTAACTCAAACAAATTTCTTGTATGTGTAGTGACCAGCCCCTCCAAGTCCAACTCTGTTCAGAACTTGCTACATAATGTAATCCAACACCACAGGGTGTCTGCTACAGCACCAGTTACCATGGTGACAACTGCTGGTGCAGGTCATTGGCCTTATTTGTTTGGAAGGGAAAAAGAGGAAACAGAGCAAAAACAATGTTTTCCTTCTGCAAGGTAAATATAATAATTGGTTAATGATCTAATTAAATGTGTTTTGAACCTGTAGGTACTGCACATAACCTGTGTTGATGTGATAAAGAGAGAGATGACAGCACCCCTACAGGTGGACATCATAGAGAACAGTGGGCACACCATTCCTGCAGAAACTCCTGAAAAGGCTGCCGCTCTGATCTTGAACTTCAGAGATAAATTTGTTACTATACAGAACAAAAGTTAACGCTTTCTGTCAACTTGATTTCTTTTTTAAGGGAAAGAAATTTTACATTGATAACACGCTTTGGTTCTGAAATTTGTTCATTTCGATGCCATTAGAAAAGACTTAAGATATCATAACATTTTTATCAGGTGATTTCCTTTCATTGTCAGCATTAGGTATCAAATGTCAGTAAAGCTAATAGCAGAGTTATACCTGCAACAGATCATATCTAACTACTAGTACTACAATAATTATATATAATATAGTAAGTATTAAGGGTTTCCAATCATTTCCTTGTATGATAAATTAAAGCTATAGCTATTAAAAGTTTCTATTGCCCAAATGCACAAATTGCATTGGGATTTGCCTAATAAAGATCATGCACCAGAGCAATATTATCATTTATAACATTACATTGGGGAAATTTGATTCTGGGTTCAAACCATTCCAGTAACCTCTCCTCTGTTTATTCTTACTCATTAAACACATTTCATAAAAATACATGTATGTACATGTAGTGACCAGCCCCTCCAACTCTATTCTGCCACTTGCTACATAAGTTTCTATTGCCCAAATGCACAAATTGCACTGGGATTTGCCTAATCAAAATCATGCATCCGAGCACCTCCATGTAATATTACATTGGGGAAATTTGCTCCTGGGTTCAAACCATTCCAGTAATTATTACACGTCTGTCAGTTTGATAGATGGCAGCTCGGAGGGAGATCCCAGCACAATGAGGCTGGATATTGTATGACGCACACTGCAGGAGTTGTGCAGACTGGGGTGATGGATAATGTTTGTACAGGACAATAGATTAAGTGGGCATAGACGGGAGAAGGATCCATATATCTCTGTAATGTATGGTGCTCAATAAGTGTCTAACACCTAAAAGTCTGGCATTAGAACTAACTTCTGACACTGGGATTTAACTGGAATTGGGGGTACAATACAACTGCAGAGAGCCTCTGGCCAATGTGTTTTATAATATGCATTCCCTGCTGTATTTTTTTTAAGGCAATACCATTTTGATTTGTTGGTTCTATGGCAATACCATTTTTTTTAGAAAAAATATGAAGCGACGGCGAAAAAAAAACAGGCTTTTTAAGCCATCCTATGATAGCCCCAAATGCTAAACAATAGGAGTCAAATGGATTCAACATACTATTCCAGGCTGGTTTGTAACGCAATGAATTTTAGACTTTTCATTAAACCACTGCATTGATAGATGGAAAAACTATAACAACTAGGAAGACAAGGACTTTCTTCAACTGTTGGGCCCAAAATATGAGCATTTTGAAGTTGATTCAGAACCTGAATTTTTTTTCTTGCAAATAAAAAAAAATGAAGGGGGCAAATCTGAAAACCATTTGATTAATTTGATGTGGCCATACAATGTATCTCCTTGGTAATACATGTATTAGGCTTAATATCATCTATGATCCAAATCAGCATCAATGGCTCTAACAAGTTAGCAGGGGAAGGATTGTCTGTCAACTTTCTTGTTCTGAGAAAATTAATGAAAGGAATAAATTATATCAATTAACATTATTAAGGCCACACCAATTTAATCAGTATTGGTTCTCGGATTTGCCTGCTTCATTTTTTCCAATTCAAAAAATTCATGTTTTGAATGCACATATTTTGGCACCAACAGTAACTTGAAGAAAGTCCTTTTCTTCCTAGTTGTTACCTGTAACAGTTTTTCCATCTATCAATGCAGCACTTTGATTAAAAGTCCAAAATTCATTGTTTAAATTATAAACCAGCCTGGTATGTTGACTTCATGACTCCTATCGTAGCATTTGGGGCTATCATAGGATGCGTAGGCCCTTAGAATTTTTCCCTGTCGCTTCATATTCTTCTCTGATAACCAACAACCAAGAACCAACAAATTAAATTGGTGTGGCGTTAGGGGTATGATATGAATTATGTGACTGTAAACATGAAAGGTAATGAATTAAACCAAAAATGAATCAAAGGGACAAGTATTTGTCATTTGTAACATTTAGTTATAATTGCCAATGACTTATTGAAAAATGGTGTTAAGTATAATAAAGCTGAGTCACAGAAAAATAATCAATTGGAAAGTACACTCAGGTATCTACTGGAAAGATACATTAGGTAGCAGCTGCCAGTGCATTAATTTTCTCTGTGTTTTGTTAAGCTGCTTAAGTTAGCTTTATTTCCATTACCTGTAGATGCTTACCACAATAGGCTTACAGCTTAACCCCAGTCTATATAGCGGCAGGGTGGATCACATGTACAACTGATCACTGTTTTGCATGGCTATTGGCAGTCGGCTTAGGTTAAAAACTGAAGCATAGTGTGATGCACTCAGACAGGGCTTGACACCAGATTATAGTGGGCTGTAAAATTATAACGTGTTATGTCTGGGTAAGGAAGTATTGTTTTGGGTGGCTGAGTTGTGGGTTTTTGTGTCTGTCCAAGTAGCGACGGTTGCGTGGAAGGTGATTTTGACAGTTGATTGATAGAGATTTTCTAACCTGAAAGTGACCCAGCACGTACCGGGTGGGAGTAAGTAGCCATGGGCAGTATGTGGAGGAATTCAGGAAGTGGTGTAATACCCGATTGATTTACATCATACAAGCGGAAACACTGCCTCCAACAGTTCCATCACATTCACGAAAACCAAAACACTGCAGGATCTATTAGGTTGTGAATGACAATTTGTTCCGCTACTCAACAAAAGGGGGGACCAGAGAATTGAATTTAATTGGCCTAATCAATACTTTGTCAGGTAAGAAGCTATAAATTTGACATAATGTTTCGTGAGTGGCAGCGACTCTGCTATAAAAGGTAGAGAGACATCCCTGCAATTTCCAGCAGCAATGATTAAATCCTGTGGCTGATCATGACTGCCCCTTTCAGGCGAGGCTAATTCTACATCCAGGTTCTTGGCTGTCTGCCCAGTACCCAATTGTGAGATTTTACGACTCAGTATAAGTTATGAAGCTATACATAGGCGGTGGCCGCTATTCCAGGTTTCACTTTATTATGTTTAGCAAGTTAACCTCCAGGTCATATTCATTTTACTGTACATGTCAGGTTCAAATTTGTTGGAACAGGTCATTTGAACATGTAATTTAACTGTATAATACCCAGTAATGTAGGTGGAGAACTCAGGTCATGAAAAAAAAAAGTTCAACTGAGAGGAGTAAATTAGGACATTTTGTGCTCTGATGACAGTTGTACAAGAATGAAAGAAAGAAGGAAGGAAGGAATAAAGCTTTATTAACTGTCCTGCGCTTTTATTATTGCGCCCAGCCCGTGTGGGCTAATATAGCACAAATTTAGAAGATACAAAATGAATGCTACATAAATCAAGAGAACAGATGATTGTACAGATTGACATAACCAAAACTGAACACAGAAAGTAATTAGTAATTAAAGATACAATGCAGATGTACAGGGTGAACAATCCTTAAATTGAGATGTCAAATCATAGATGCAAATAAACAGGTTCTGTAGATAATAAACAGATTTCACAAAATAAACACAACTACGTTAGATAAATGAGGTACATGTATAACAAAAGAACAGATTGAAGTAACAAAAGGTAATGAACGAATCATAATGAATACAAATGTCTTCTCTTTGTACATTTCAAGCCACCTGGATGAATGTTAGAGGGCCGTTAATCTATACTAGCAACTACCTGTAATTCAGTGACAGAATTGGCCATGGGATGAACTTTATTTGTATTATGTGATAACATTTTTTTTTATGATACACCTTTTGATGAAGTGCTATTACAGTAAGAGTTTATGATCAGAAAGCTTTTGTTTCCACATCAAATTGACCTAATTATACCAAACCAAAATTGATTTGGTCCCGCCTAATTAAATTACACAGAAGTTTTACGCGGTGCTTGCTATTATTGCCGTCTAATTAATTAGTGTCGAGAAAGGCAATCTAATTGAACAGCTGAGCTTTGCTCAATTAACAGGTTGTAAAAAGTACTACCAAATTGTTTTGCAAACTATTTTTAGTGGCTTTTTATGTTTGAAATGACCTCATAGGGAACTAGGTATGGAAGACAAGTTTTATAGCACGTCTGCCCTCGCAAGTCTGAATTGTCTCCACAGGGCTGGAAATACCACGGCACCTGCATGTACAGGTTAGTGTAGGTAAAATTGGAGCTGTGCAGGTATTTCTGATGTCTATCTGCACCTAACCTACACTGGTCCAATTGTACTGGGTTTATATATACTTGTAGGTGTATGTGGATTTTTATTTGCTGCATTAACTTCTGAAATCACCACCTATATGAAGTAATAAAAAACAATGTCAATGTTTTCTGGACAGTTTTTATTACTAGTACCTCTTCTAAATTCTGAGTGGTGCAAGTAAAATTTGTCTGGTGCAGGTAATTTTCAATGTTAGCCGTGCACCAGTGCACTAAAATATTTCAAACCCAGCTCTCCAATTTGCCCTGTTCATGTTTTATTCACAACACAGTCTAAGAGTTAAGTGGTTATGTTGAGAATGGAGTTCTGCATGGTGATTTTCAAAGATCTTTTTTGCAACAGTAACATATTGAGCAATTTTGTGTTTGGATTCTAGCGTTTCATCTAAGGGGATGCAGCAATGTGGGGAAATAATTATTAAGCACAAACTCTCATTTAAGATTAAGAATTTCAGTTAAAATATTAAAAATCCAATTACTAATAATATTTTGAATGTCTGGTCTTTAGAAATAAAATCATTTTCCTCAACAGTCCTTTAAGCACCCGGCCACCGTAGTAGCTATAGGTGATCCCCACAATACATTGCACACTTGGCCAGGATTAGGCCCTGTAAAGGACATGTCCATTTAACAGATGGATTCATCCCCTTCTTTGACAAAGGTCGTTAGGGTTTCGCGTTACGGTACACTGGAGAACAATCCGGCCAGCGCGTATGAATGAGTTGTGACACGGTCTGAACAATCTCCAATAGTCGCTGATGAATTGCAGGGAGACAGGGGGCCGCGGATACAAATTGATCCAGTCAGTTGTGTTACAACACTGCTACATAATAAATCAACCATCTCTGACCTTTATTAGAGCAGATTATTTCATTCTAGAGAACAGGGAACACCACTGTACACTAATCTCCAAGCAGATGTTCAGCTTCAGCTTGTTTTTGTATGTATTTTTGAAACGTTTTGTTACTCTTGAAGTGTGGGGGGGGGTGAAAATGAACTTTAGGCCACACCAATTTAATTTGTTGATTCTCGGATTCACCTGCTTCATTTTTTTCTGATTTGTAACCCCAAAATGTTCATATTTTGGCCTCACTGGCCAACAGTTGAAGAAAGTCCTCCTAAATGTTACAGTTTTTCCATATATCAATGCAGTGTTTTGATTAAAAGTTTAAAATTCGTTGTTTGAATTATATACCACCCTGGTATGTTGACTTCATGACTACCAGTTGGGGCTATCATAGGATGCCTAGGGCCTGTGTGATTTTTTTCAGAAAAAATATGAAGTGACAGGGTGAAAAAAAACCCCAGAGGCCTAGACATCCTATGATAGCCCCAAATGTTACGATAGAAGCCATGAAGTCAACATACCAGGCTGGTTTGTAACTGAAACAATGAATTTTGAACTTTTCAAACTGCTGCATTCAGATAGATGGAAAAACTGTTACAACTAGGAAGACAAGACAAGGACTTTCTTCAACTGTTGGGGCCATAATATGAGCATTTTGCGCTTGATATTCAGAACCAGAATTTTTTTTGCAAATCAGAAAAAAAATGAAGCGGACAAAACCGAGATTAAATCGGTGTGGCCTAAGATGCCAAAAATCATACCCAATACAAGTTGGCACTGTCTCACTTTACAAGGTTACTTTGAAGGAATATTCCAGAATCCATTTTGCAATATAATGCCTCATTGAAGCGACCACAGGGTTTTTATTGAGCTTTGAAAGTTTGCGGATTGGGATTCGATGACAGTGCAATCTTCTTTGGCGTTGTCCTACTTTATAGTGGCCTTTGGGAGATCGTCGTAATATCAAAAGTGGCAGGCTCCGAAAATATCAATAATCTTCAAAGCTGGCTTGGATTCCAGTGGGATTTGAGTGTCAGATTGTGCAAATGGACAGTATGAGCTGGGAAGGAATTACAACACTCTCGAGTCGAGAAATTATATATTAATAAGTTAACCTTACTCTACATATGCCAATATTCATCTAAAGCCCCTGTCACACATATGGCTCCCGAACACTGCCAAACTCCCCCAACCATGGTTAGGAGTAGGTCGGGAGCAAGGTCGGCTGTGGTTGGCTGGTGTTCAGCCAAGTCGGCTACTGTTCAGCTGCGCCAGCCGAATGTTTCAAAATGGTTAGGACATTCGGGTGTGGACGAGAGGTTCGGCCATTGTTGGCTGGTGGTTGGCTGGTGTTCGGGAGTAGGTTACCCGTGTTTAGGGGTCAAATTTGACTCAAATTTAACTCAAATTCAATTTGATTCGTATAGAAAGGCAGGCGTGGCCTAAATCTGGTCAGACTGCTCCCGAACTTCAGCCAACCTTGGTCGGCTGGTGGTCGGGGAAAGGTTCTGAATGTGTGACGGGCTTTAAGGCTGTATTAATTGTGAGTCAAGCCTTGGGTTAAGATATACAATGTATATATATACATAATATAGGTATGATATTTGTTCCAAGCCATTGGAGGTCTATAAATGTAGATGTTATGAAGCATAAGTGTATAATATATATAAAACAGGTTTTACTTAATTGGATGATGGATTGAACAAGAAATTTGTGTGAACATATAGTTTGTATGCTGTAACTCGATCTTACCTTCACGTAATACTCAATTTTCAATATAATGAGTTAATCTATAGCCTTACCCTTGTGGTGTCAGAAAAATCTATTTCCAATGCATAAACTTTTTTTTTCATTTACTAAAGATCTGCCCTTTGGGCTTTGCCCTCTAAAACCATACCATAAATTGAATGTACGGCTGTTAAAGCTTCTTTGATTACATATAGCTCTGTGCTCTGACCTATGCCATAACTAGCACAAATTAGGTAAAGCCCGTCAAACATTCAGAACCTTCCCCCCAACACCAACCAACCAAGGTTGGCTGAAGTTCGGGAGCAGTTTGACCAAATTTAGGCCACACCTACCTTTCTATAGGAATCAAATCGAATTCGAGTTAAATTTAAGTCAAATTTGACAGCCAACCACGAACTACTCCCGAACACCAGCCAACCATGGCTGAACCTCTGAATGTTTTAACATTCAGCTGGCGCAGCCGAATAGTAGCCGACCTCACCAAACACCAGCCAACCACAGCCAACCTTGCTCCCAACCTACTCCTAACCATGGTTGGGGGGGAGTTTGGCAGTGTTCGGGAGGCCATATTCGGCTATGCGTGACAGGGGCTAAGAGATTAGGGTCACACCATATACGTACACATCAATTTTCATTTCTACTTCTGTGAATGGATACTGTAGTGAATGTATTTTATGCAAGTCACTTTTTTCTTTCTACATAAATTATGCAGAACAAAGTTGAAAAACAAAGTTCATGCTTTATTCACTGACAAAGAAACACATCAAAATATATCAAGGCCAAAATGTAGAAAACACACATAAAATATGGATAGAATCAAGATGGTGACAAAAATACAATGTAACAACACAATTATCCATTTCCAGACGTAGTACAAATCTACAATGATAAAATATTAAAACAATAAATAATTCATTCACTTGCATCTGAAGTGGACAAGTACTAGAACCTTCTGGATCGATACATACTTTCAAATTGGTAAAAGGTATTAGATAATATATTGCAGTGTTGTCGGACACCCTTTCCCATAACTTCAATGCTTGCAGGAATATATATTTGATATTAAACACAAGGCCGAACATTCCCGTCATAACTCTTGTACTTGAAGGAAAACAGAGCAAAGCGGAAGCGATCAATAAAATTGATCAAACGTGGCAGAGGGGTTATCTATTTTTCCAAAGTTACAACTCGGACCATAAGATTCCTTGGTATCGATGTACATGTATTTCCCGGTAACATGTCCTGATACTCTCAACACAGTACACTGCACAGTATTAGCTTCACATGGTTACACATTGAAATGAGCTGTGGTAAAGGCAAAAGAAAAACCATTGGATATATACAATGACCCATCACATAGGCCGTCATGCTCAGAATACCAAATAAGGTATCCACCACCAAAGCTTGGGTCAACGGTTAATCGGTCTAAATCTGCTCTAGTAAGCACAAAATCATTTCTGACCCAGGGCAACAAACGGTACCCTTACAAAAAAATGCAATCTTGAATCACTGAAGACTTTTGTGAATTCCTTGTGAGTGCGCGAAATTGTAAATCCACGGTTGACTAGCTATCATTGCGAGTAATATTTGCTCTAAAATGATAAAAGTCCTAATCAGATACTGCAGTAGCCATGGGAGAAGTGTTATTGCTCTGGGCGATGTCGTAATTCTAGAATGATTAAATTTGTGTCTGCTTGAAGATGTCCCAGGCCTACCATTCCCCATGTAATGCGTAATACGTCACAACAAGCCCTGGGCCTTACCAATCTCTGAATAGCATTTAAGGACTTGTGATGCTATAGAGAAAGTTTATCACAGAGAGCAGATGTTGTCAACATAATCTCCTAGAAGAAGCTGGCATGGAAGACTGTAATGTTTTTTGACAGCACCATTTTTTAGGAAAACATTACCTTGGAAAATGTTAAGATCTTTCCTCATGACATTTGCTAGATTAGTTTCAACATATTTTGTGCCATTGTTGATTTCGTTGAATTCCCAGATGCTATATACCCAATCACAGGTCATTTTTCAACACAGCAATTACTTTGAGAAGTTCACAATTTTGTTTGTACAGAAAATCCCAGGTTATTTTCAGAAATCACCTTTGACACTTGGTATTAAATTGCCACCATTTGGGAATTACAAAAATGTTTCAATTTGATGAATGTAAAATATGCTGGAAGTAGTTATTTCAAATTAAATGACTGAGTCTGACAAAAGCCAACTGTTCGTATGTAACACTTTCAGGGCTCGAAATACTTTTTTCTGCATGTCTGTACAGGTGAAGGTAACATTGAAAATTACCTGCACCAGACAAATTTTACCGGCACCACTCAGACTTTAGGAAGCATGAATCACACTAAAAACTGTTCAGAAACCATTACCATTATTTCTTTTATACTTCATAGGTGGTTGGTAACAGTCAATGCTGCAAATAAAAATCCACACACACCTACTATACATAAACCCAGTACATGGACCAGTGCTGATATAATGTCCTTGGGTGCAGGTAGACATCAGAAATACCTACACAGCTCCAATTTTACCTGCTCTAACACGCATATGCAGATGACTTTCCTTGTCCCAAGTAAAAAACAGACAAGGACATGTTTACCATATTTGTCCCTAGTTGTTTACATTGTCTGCTGTGAGTATATTTGTCACTCTTGTTTTTCAATCACGTGGAATTAAATGTTGTAATACAATATCCTAATCAGTAAACAAATTATACTGTACAAAAATAATGGCTTTAGGATGACTGCAGACTTAAAACCATCTGTTCAAAGCTTTCAGGACAAGTTTACAATGTAAAATTCCTGCTAGCTCTCTTAGGCCACACCAATTTAATAAATTGGTTCTCAGATTCGGCCGCTTCATTTTTTTCTGATTTGCAAAAAAAAAAAATTCTGGTTCTGAATCAACTCCAAAATACTTATATTGAAGAACAGTTGAAGAAAGTCCTTGTCTTCCTAGTTGTTACAGTTTTCCTATTTATCAGTTTTGATTTTAAGTTCAAAATTCATTGTTTAAATTATAAACCAGCCTGGTATGTTGACTTCATGGCTACTATTGTACCATTTGGGCCAATAATAGGATGCCTAGGCCTGTTTTTTTCTTTGCCCTGTCACTTCATGTTTTTTCTTATAAAAATCTGAGAACCAACAAATTCAATTGGTGTGGCCTTATATATCATGATTCTTCTGTTTGATTTGTCACCATCCGAATCTCATAGCAGTAATAAAAACACATAAAATTTTTTACAACATAATATATTAACTATACATATATTTGATACAATTGACAAAGTTTCACGCAAAACCGAGCCACACATAGCATTCTCCAATGGACAATTGAGAAATGTTGAAGACGACAATAATTTTTCAGTTGTGTTCATCACTGGTTCAAAATCTACCAGTCACCCATCAAAGTGAATGAAGTTTTCCTTAAAACACCACCTGTCAATAGTGATGTGTGTATCAGAAGATCACGCCAAGATCACACGTCGTACGCAATAAGAATCTACTCGTCTGTGACGCATGGATAGGTCACATTATTAACCTTGGAGTCGGGGTAGTGAGCAGATAGCAATGTCTGTATTGAACAAACATACTTTGAACTCTTATCTCTATATAATACTTCATACAACCCTCTAGGTGGAATGGAGCTCAAATTGTTCTCACATCTTTCATTAAAGTTGCATTATGTAACATTAGGACGATACAAAAAGTCAATTTTCTGGTCATTTCTTTACAGAGTAAGTTGAATCAACCCTACTCCATTTCAATTAAGTGCCATTCAGGAAGTGGTAGTGCCAAAATATGATGCCTTAAGAGTGTGTTTAAAACTTGGAAACACAGCTGTCAGCCATGTTTTGTTTACATTCTGGTATTTTGTGGTGGTGCCACAAACTGAGTGCGCCTCGTGTGGGCTGTTTTAGTGCCAACCAGCAAAAATGGCAAAAATGTTACATAATGCCCCTTTAATACAGAATTTCTATAAACTCTGTGGTCTTCAGTATGACATTGACATTATAACACTTGCATTCTAGTATTTTCAATGAATGATAGCAGATTCAGATAGGGCAAACACTGCTATCACCTGATGGTATTAGAACCAAGCATCTTGAGTCATCTCACTCTGCGAGTGGACACTAATGGCTACCAGGATACGTGACAAGTGGCACACATGACCCAGAACACTTTTAGCCAGCACAAAATTGTCACTTTTTCAAAGTGCAAGAGACAGCTAAAGTGCATCCCAAAGATTAGACATGATTCATCTAGGCACTACGTAGTACAGAGGGGCATTCTGGCAAATATGATTGGTTGACAATCATTTTGTACATGATTTATAAATGGTGTCACTCTTGCATTTATAACCGTAATATAAGGCCACACCAATTTATTCAATTGGTTCTCGGATTCGCTTACTTTATTTTTTCTGATTTGCAAAGAAAAAAACAATTCTGTTTCTGAATCAACTCCAAAATGCTCATATTTTGGCCCCAATAGTTGAAGAAAGTCCTTTTCTTCCTAGCTGTTACAGTTTTTCAATCTATCAATGCAGTGGTTTGATTAAACGTTCAAAATTCATTGTTTGGATTTCAAACCAGCCTGGTATGTTGACTTCATGACACCTATCATAGCATTTGGGGCTATAATAGGATGCCTAGGCCCTTTTTTTCTTTTACCCTATCGCTTCATATTTTTTCTGAAAAAAATCCGAGAACCAACAAATTAAATTGGTGTGGTCTAACATTAGAAGTGGAGAATTCTTTACAATCATGGTAGAAAAAAGTGTTAGGGTTGTGGAATGAGGAATGGTAAGAAATTTGGAATAAACAAACTTCCAGTCACAGGAATGTCTTGACAGTTTTTTGGGGGGGAGGGGGGGGAGAGTTATCAGAAAAATAATCAAAATGAAGAAAAGAAAAAAAAATGCAATAACAAGCAGTCAAAAACAGGCACCAATTAAGCAACCTTATATCCATCCCTACAATCCTCCCTGTCCACCCTAGAATGTGAAACCACCAAGTTGTCAGCTAGCCAGCCCATCACATTTCAATTCCAACCATGTGTCCAACCTCTTAACATGGCTAGGAGTCTCCTTAGCTAATGGCTAAGAGTCTCCTTAAACTTAAGTTACAAGGACAGGTTGCTGACGACTTCTAAGCCTTCCTGACACCATGATTCCATATTACATAACAGCACAATTCAGTAATCCTCGGTTGAAATTGGACAACTATACTAAACTGCACTCATATACTCCCTTTACTGTCATGTGGACATTGAGAAGGGATTTTTCTGAGCTTAGGCCTGACTCCAATTTCAATTATGTGGTGCATGCAGAGCTAAGTGCTACCATCACGATCCGTTTATGTCTTTCAGTACCAAATTTGGTGCTAAGGCTATTGAGACATCACACTTGAAGATAGGTACCCTCAGAAGCCAAGGGTATTTCTGCCACACTGAGCTCCAAATCTATTTCAGAAGCCCTTGAGGTTATTTTTCCCAAGGAAGCTTCCCGCAAGCGCAGTTCGACTTATCTATTTTACAGTCACAATCACACATACGCACACACAGTGTCATAATACAAATCCTTATCATAACTTATTACAAAGACTTATCTACAATTCTGAGCCTATGTTGCTGGCAGTAATTTGCACACATCAGAGAAGTAGGCAGCTCAATAAATTACATTTCTTACCCCTAGGCAAATGTTACAGATACATACTTGCATTGGTGTATTGTTACACAACAGTTATCTTGTTTGCCAGGCTGGGTATGCTATATGCTACCTGAATGAATGGTGATATTGACATTTTTCATTATCATTGAAGTATAAGTGTTATCAGGATCATACATAAGCTTATACACGTACAACTTAACCGTTGGCCACTCCCAACGTCGAGTTCGGAATATCCCGGCGTAGTCGGGGGAAGTGTCGCCACCTCGTAGAGCGTGATGCTTGCTTCTCTGAGAGCGACACTGTTCCTGATGCGACAAATGTACTCACCAAAGTCTCCGTCCCTAACGTCCCCGAGCTCTAAGATCAATGTTCCTGTCGTTCCTCCGGTAGACTCGTATCTCCGTCCCTGCGAGATTTTACGGTTGTCTTTGTACCAATCCAGTTGCGTCGCGGCTGGCAAGGCATCCACGTCACATTTCAGCGATGTCCTTCCTCGTAATACCGCCATGACCTCCGACCGCCGAGGGGTCACCGTTGGCACGTAGTGGACTTCGAAATCCATAACCCTGTTGTGCGTCGGCGAAACATTATTGGAAGCCAAACAGCTATACCGTCCCGACGCCGTGCGGCTGACGTTCGCCATCAGTACCGTGCTGTTCTGGAAGAACACGCTACCGTGTTGGCCAAGCTTCTTCCATATGACATTCGGTACAGGCTTGCCCGTGGCGGTGCAGTTAAAAAGTGTGTCTGTCCCCTCTTCCACTACTACTTTCTGTTCATCCCTGACTTCCTGGCCGTTGACGGTCATAGACTGAACGGTAGGCGGCACCAAAATTGTCAGGTCCCCAGATGAAGAATTGTACCCTGTCGAGAAGTATATCACACACGTGTAGGTCCCCTCATCTTCTAGGACGGTTTTTGTGATGTGAAGGTCGTACTGTCTGCCTGTGTTGATGAGTGACATGCGATTTTGGTCGGCTAGTAAGATGTCGTTCCCCATACTTACAGGAATGCTGTTCTTGACCCAACTGAGTCTGGCGTCGCCTCTGTTCTTGACGGTGCAGCGCAGGATAGCCGGCTGCCCAACGATGGTGTCCACGCTAGCCACGGGCGAAGCGAAGCCAGGATTCTGCTGACAATGCCCCGTGGTGACCCAGAAACAGAGGACGGTTGTTGCCACCACGAGCCAAGACATTAGGCGTGCGTGTTGTAGTAGTAACCCCATCTCGAACGTTACTCGGTCGCGCGTCCTTGATCGCTACTAAACCGTGTCTACACGCGTACGCTGTCGTGCGTGTGAGTAAACCCCCTCCCGGCACAGTGATTGGCTTTTGGCGGCAAGCCAACGCACAGATTGATTTCCCATGGGCGGTGCAGCTAGCGTACTTGTACTTTTAATCCCCCGCGGCGCTCCCGTACTTACAAACCAAACAGTACCAATTGCTGGGCTAAGCTCATCTGTCCATCTGGTCGCGACTATTTGCCGCGAGCAAACCTACGCGTGTCAAGGCAAAAAAGTAGTCCTGACCAATACCTACACCTGATGCGGGAAAGAAACGCTAATTCCCCGCGATAGGCTTTCCCACGGTCGTCTGCAATGTGATAAAAAAATTTGAAGCAGTTGCAGGCAAGGTCGTTAATTATGCAGAAAGTGGACGGGATGTACGGGACTGGTCGGATGAATAATTTATGAGTTAAAGTGAAACGGCCGTGAGGGGGGACAGTGGGTCACCCGGTGGGTCCCCAGGGGACACACCAAATAAGGTCTCGCAACAGAGTTACTCTATGTACCGATCGCTTTAGGGCAATTTTCACTCAAACAAAAAGAAATCAAAGTAGATCAGCTGAAAAGTGACCCCATGTTGTTGTTGTCTTGCCTAGCTCTGTTGTTTGTCGTCCTTTTCATTCTACTGGTCAACAAACTATCAACTTTCGGTAACCAAAGCGAATTCAGGGCAGTAAAACTGAACTTTCAAAGTTCTGGTCATTTTTTTTAATGTAGTAAGTTAAATCAATCCTATCCCATAGCATACTGATATCTGTGAGGCAAAAATGCGATGTCATGACGGAAAACAGTTGTTTGTTTCGTATCGTAGGCTGGCTCTAGCTGTCAAAAATAAAGGGACTCCTCACGTAGTTTTGGGCTATTTTAAACGCTTCAAGTATGAAATTATGACAAAAATGTGCTAAGAAATGGCAGTAAATGTCAATACCAGACAGATTTCCTCATCCAGAATATTTTTTGTTTTGCCTCCCTGAAATTGCATTTAACTCCTTGCGGTACTTTAACGTTATAACAAGATATGATCTTTCTCCTTGCCGAGTGCAAGTTACACTAATGCTGTCTGGACATATGTAATGATAAGACACGAGGTCTCTGTGATAAATGTTTAAATTTTACAAATCATACTTAATCAATAGCGATGTCAATAAAGACAGTTATTTGCTTGTTAATTAGTAGCGCTAATAAAATCATGTCTTTCGCGTAACTCAATGAGAAGATCAGTTACAACAGATAATCAATCAATTGGCTACCCAGTCTCTTTGACGTCTTTTCTGCCTAAAGTATATTTATTTAATTTTCCAGACAACTCACTTACCCGGTTTCCATATCACTGTGAGGAACGTTCTAGACATCAACAATGAATTAAAGCTGCGTTATGTAACATTAGGATGATACAAAAAGTCAATTTTCGGGTCAGTTCTTTACAAAGTTGAATCAGCTCCATTGCAAATAGTAAGTGTCATTCAGGAAGTGGAGGTGCCAAAATATTACACCGTACGAGTGTGTTTAATGGAAACACAGCTGTCAGCCATGTTTGTTTACATTCTGGTATTTTGTAGTGGTGCCACAAAATGTGTGCGCCTCATGTGGGCTTTTTTTAGCGCTAACGGTAATGTCAGAAATGTGAGATAATTGCACAAATATGTTGAAAACTGGAAGGAAATGACAATCACATTAAGATTTTTCTCAAAATATTTCAATTTTTGGTGCAAAAATGTTACATGTACATAACGCCCCTTTAAACAGTGTTTTCAACTCGCAAACATTATTGTGATAGGACTCAATCTAGTCCAAAAGACATAAATAATCGAGCAATCCAAAATCAGCATTTCCCTTTTCCGAAATTCGTTAAATTCCTCCTTCCCACCTAGTAGGTAGGTGCGTGATGTTCTAAAACAATTAAGCTACCCTTTCCTTGAAGGCTTAATTACGCGCACGCTAAAATTACCCTCCCCCCAAGCAGATCCTACGGTGGCAAGGCTGTAACCATTGGCCACTGAAGGTGTGCTCGTCAATAGTGCCCAGTGCAGAAAGTGGACGGAATGTACTGCAAGGTCATTAATTAAGCCGAAGGTGGCTAATGGCCACGCTTTTGGCCAATGGTTACAGCCTTGCCACCGTAGGATCTGCTTGGAGATTGGCTGAAATTGATCTTAGTATAGATTCCGGTGCTACTTCCCACTTGTAATTATTCTCTATTTGTACCCAGGGCCCAAGTTCCCGTGTACGTGTGCTGGCGTAACTATTACTACTGCAGGTGATTGGATTACTCCTGCAGCTTGATAAGGTCCGATTAAGATAAGAAATTGAGTCGTCGAGTGCTGAGGAACGTCACTAAAGCCCTAGTCTTGTATATACATATGTCGCGCCATTGGCCAAGCGATAGCTACGCACACCGGTATCTAGAGATTCTATTAAAGGCATCCAACTGCCAATGCAATTTCAGGGTGGCAAAACCAAAATATTTAGTATTCTGGATGAGAAAATCTGTCTGATGTTGACATTTACTGCCATTTCATAGCACATTTATGTCATCCTTTCATGCATACGTGTTTGAAATAGCCCCCAAACAAGCTATATGATGAGTCCCTTTATTTTTTGGTACCACCAATAAATATAGCTAGAACCAGCCTATGATACGAAACAAGCAACGGTTTTCCGTCAGCGACATCGCATTTTTTCCTCACAGATATCAGTATGTTGTGGGATGATTCAACTCACTACATAAACAAACTAGAGGTCAACGATCTCATGCCTTCGTCAAAAGATGTTATCGTTATATAACTTAAGAAGGTAGAAGTGATATATTAGTCCCCCTAAATATGGAAGTTGGATTGTGAAAATTACCCCTGCCGATGCAGTCTGCAATCGAGCATTGGGCAAGGGAAAAAAACACATGTGCAGGCTGTAAGGCAACACCGCCTGCAGCTACATGGACTATCCCCTCTGGGACTTTCTCCCTCTGGGACAGCCTGTAGCCCATGTGTCACAATGAAGGTAGAGTATCATGGAAGGTAACTGAATTATAGAATTGCTTCATTTATTATGCAAATTAGATCATAATTTGCATAATTGTCATCTAATTATGTCAAGCATCACTTAAGCTACCTACACACCAAATATCAGGACGATCCGTCGACCGGTTATTGAGTTATCCTACTTTAAACATTTTCATACAAATGCTCCTGCAGTTCCAAAGCAAGCCGCCAGGGGGCCCAAACTTATGTCACTTCTTCCCGAGCACAAGACCTATCTACCATCCAAAAATCATGACCCTAGCTCCTCCAGATCACCATATTTCAAAACCGGAAGTACCGCTGCAGTACCATAACGAGCCGCCAGGGGGCCCATATTCCTATCACTTCTAGACCTCATCAAGACCTACCCACCTACCAAATATGAAGACAATCCATTTAAGCCTTCTCGAGTTATACTGTTGACAGACTCACGCACACACGAACGCCCATGAAAACATACCCTTCTTGACGAAGGCAATGACCGGAAAATTGACTTTGAAAATCCAGTTTTACTGCCCTAAATTCACTTTGGATGCCTGTAAGTCTGTTAGATCATTGTTGGAAGCAGGGGAAAAGCCAGGGCGCCAGGGTCAACACCTCTTCCAACTAGCGCAGCAAAAATCCGCGCAGTCCAGATGTTTTCCGCGATAGGAAATCTGCCAACCAGGCTTATTCAGTGCAAACACGCACAGGAAAATCCTGTTTCTCGGTCTTTTCTCCCTTTGCATTTTTATTTAGCCTCCACCAAGCCTCCTACGGGGGTAAGGATCGTAGAATTTGGTAAAAAAAAAAGGGGGGAAATAGTTGGCCAGGAGAGCCAGTCTGCTGGAGGGTCAATGTCAAATCATGGAGGTTGATTTTATACCTCCATGGTCAAATGAACTCTACGGTGGCCAAACTCCCCTGGCCTATCATTCTCCCTATTTGGTTAAATTTTACTGTTTTTTAACCGACGTTGTCCTTGGCCTGGTTCCCAGAGGATGTCATCCATATAATCAAATCAACATGGCCTTACCCTTTGCCACAATATCAATAGGCCAGTGAGGTATCGTGTATGTGTGAATTCAGCCTAGTCAACTCCAAGCCAAATTTGACATTCAAACTGTCAGCCTCGTCAGCTTCTCTTGTCTATGAGAAATGCACACATCGATGTTTATATATCTCCATGGAGAACATTTCAGATCGATGTAGCTCCCAACTGTAGTCTCCTGTGCAGGCCTCCGAGCGGGTGGGCGTTTTGGACTGGGTTTTGTAGAATTGTCAAAGGCACCCAAAGCGATCTGTCAGGGCAGTAAAACTGGATTTCCAAAGTCAATTTTCCGGTCAGTTTTTTTTAATGCAGCAAGTTGAATCAACCCTATCCCATAGCATACTGATATCTGTGAGGCAAAAATGTGATGTCGCCCACGGAAAACGGTTGCTTAAGCTTGTTTCGTATACTATGTCGTAGGCTGGTTCTAGCTATTTATTGGCGGTACCCAAAAAATAAAGAGACGCCTCACGTAGCTTGTTTTTGGCCTATTTCAAATGCATATGCTTCAAGTATGAAATGATGACGAAAATGTTTTTAAAAAATATTAATGACAGTAAATGTCAATATTAGACAGATTTCCTCATCCAGAATATTGTTTTTGTTTTGCCGCCCTGAAATTAGCCTGGGTAGCATCCAGATTTTGCACCCGTAGTACGCTCAAAACCCAGTATATTAAAACGCCCACTCGCTCGAGCTCGGAGAACTGCACAGGAGGCTAACCTACGGTTCCTCGGCGTGGAAGGTCAGCACGGCCGTTGCAACGGTCGTAAAGTCGGGCGGATATAGTCTTCAATCAAACTAAACTCTGGGTCTCTCCCACTCAACTGAGGCGTTGTTCTTTCGATCAATCGGATAGATGGCTAACAACGCACACCTGATGCCCAGTTGGATTGCACGGAAAGCACTCAAGTTGAAGCTTATGTTTCAAAGCGTCATAGAGAGCTGCTGAAGAAATACCAACGGGGCTAGCTACAGCTTTTATTTACTCTTCTACACCTCTCAATGGATCCACTCAAGCTGCCAAAGAAAAAAAATGAAAAGCTGACGCCAGGGTTTATAAAATTTACAAAAATTCATATTGTTGTCGGACCAGGTAACAAAAATACGATCTAACGTGTGCCGCGCGCTGTGCTATGATATGGGAATTTTAACGGGGGGTGGCCTAATTGCGACCTACCCCTAATTCCGGACTAGTTGGAAAAATCATTGTTGCGGCGTTATGCATGGGTGCATGTGCCTATAAATTCCCACAGGAATGGACAACGTTTTTCCAGTTCGGACGCCCCGACAACAGACGAGTGAAAAATCTGTTTGAATTCGACGCTTCTTTAGGTTAGGTCGGAATTCATATACTAGTATTAGGGCGCCCCTATTGCGATAGAAGATCATAGAACGTTCCATCGTTAACGTTTGAGCTAATCCATGATTTTTGATTCTGCATATTACCATATATATGCATGTTCAATGAATAACTTCTAAGAATATCTTGGTTTTAGTTTTCGTGTGTGATGATATTATCACCAGTACGTCATCGTTCGTAGGGATGCAAGTCTCCGCAAAACCGATAGGTGGCAGGGCAATGTTGATAGTCCGGGACTGGGGCGAAGGTCATCGTTCGAGCGGTCGAATCAACAGCTGTTCTGTGGCCACCGGGTGATCAAGGTACACATTTCCTTACGTCTGTTACGTTGATTTTTGGTGCGATGCTGATGTTTTAACCGTCTTCTGTTGTGTCTCTGTACTTTGGCGTATGATCTGTGCACAGTTGGTCGTAGTCAAACTCAATTACATGGTATAGTTTTCCGATCCCTGATACGAGTGCATAGCCAGCGTGGGTCCGACCGTCTTTGTTGATAGTCGCCTTGGGCAGTGTTTTACCAAGGAGGTTAAAAATCTAGATTATTATTTGGTTATATAGGGATATAATGTCCTTGGTTTTACACAGAGCGGCTGAAAAATCACCCAGTGAACTTTAATAAACAAAGGATGTTCTCCTCCACCTCCTTTAAACCTGTAGGTTTTTACCTCACCTGCCCCCCCCCCTCGTGACTTGAGATGGATGCCCTTGTTGCACCTGCTGCACCTGTCCTGATCCTGTTGGCAGGAGGGGGTACGCTGGTGTCTACAGTAGCTGCTGCCCTGTTTGTGTGCTATCTCCGTCCTGCTTACATCCTCATCCTACTCAGATGGTAAGTACTGTCCTAAGTGTAATGTGTCTCAAAATCCAACTTTGGGCCATAGATGGAACTTAAAAATTATTACCTATGTCGAGAAGGTTATGTGCCGGGTACATAATATACTGTATAAGGGTTGGTGATTTTTTAAACGGTGTGTGGTGCATGCATCTTTAGGATATTTGGTAGGTAGGTTGGGGTTGGGATGATAAAGGTCAAGGTCAATTATGGGTAATCTAGCGGCTTTGTATGGTATTGCAGTGGTGTACATGTGTATGATATCTCGTGTTGATTTTTGGTCAATTTGAGCTGAAGCAATCTGCAACTATATATGCATAACACACGGTAAAAGAAATTACTACCTTGACGTCCTCTAATTTAAAAAAAATCTAGCTTGGTTATCACATCAGGTTGAGTATTTTCATTATAACATTGAAGCCAGAATAACAATTGTATATAGGGGGTACCTGAACAGGATCATGTACATAGCCCTTCTGCCTTTTAATTTAATTATGTATATGATGTCCTTTTTAATTACTCTGCAGGTACAATGTGTGGAAAACAGGTTTCAAGATCAAGTTCGTTGAGGCTGCGGGCCGACAGTTTGCATACATGGAGCGAGGACGGCCACAGGAAGGGGAACCCTCCATGTTGTTCCTGCATGGGTTCACGGACAGGAAAGAAACCTGGTGTGAAATGATAAAGGTACCGGTTACAGTTGTTGTTTTTTTCTGAATGCAAATGCAGACAGTTCAATTCATGGTGTTCTTCATTATCATTAACCCTATATGACCCCATCAGGGAGGGGGGGGGGTTGGTCCCAGGCTAGGGTGGGCAGAACTACTCAAAAGTAGGAACCATCACAACTGTGCCAGGCAAGGCAATTTCCACAGGGGGAATCATTAGTATGGGATAAAAATGAGTATTCTGTATGTGTCTGTTCTGGATTTTGAGGTGGTGACTCCCCCAGGTGCACCCCTGGGCTGGTTAAGTAGACTGTCTGTTTATATATTAATTTGGTAACGTATATTAGCTTGTAGAAGGTGGTGAGGCGGGTGTTCCTACTCGAAGAGAGAAGGGTGACTGAGAAAAGCGTTCCTCCTCCTTTTGAACTGCTTTTTAAAGCATTTTCTTGCTATCATCAGCTGAGTACAAGCCAGGCTCGAACAGCTAGATAAGATACCGGTAACACTAAAAAGGTTAAAATGAATGTGAATTTTCTTTTATGTTCATACTACTTTCAATGTCTGTAGTACCTTCCTGAACACCTACACTTGATAGCTGTGGACATGCCTGGACATGGAGACACTGAGATCAAACCTGATGATGATCTGAGTTTCAAGAATGGTCTGGTAATATTACACCAGGTATGTACTTTCTATGTTTATTTTTCATGTATGCAGATATGCTACAATTTTGATGGGAAGAGATGATGATCATGAGCTTTATTCTACTTTCAAAGTTTGACTGAGCTGCCAAAATAAAGAATATGATAAAACAGACAAGTTTATATGCTTTTGAATAAAGAGACTCTTTTTACACAACCAAGTATTTTATTCAGCTGATGTTTTGGTGACCGTCAGTCACCTTCCTGAGGGCAATTCTGACTGGTTCACATTGCACTGCAGCATAGGTGTCGCTGCTATAGATGCGTTCCCAAACGCAAAGTATTTATGTTGGTGAAGGTTCATACTCAAGCAACTTTCCAAATCCAGTTGCTTGAGTAACTGCTTTTTGGCGCAAATTATTTACATATCTACACGGATGGTTGTGTGAAAAAGAGTCTCTTTATTCAATGACTTACCATCCTGATGAAACTATTCACATTATTTAAATGCTTTTGTATGCATGTTGTTTTAGCAAAGACCTTTCTTATCTACATGTGCAGTTTGTTGCTGCCATTGGACTAGATCGTAAGCAGTTCCACATAGTGGGGATATCCATGGGCGGAGCAATAGCCGGTTGCTATGCTGCCAGTCATCCCAAACAGGTGTCAGCTCTCACCATGATGTGTCCTGCAGGTAGGTTACCTAAGGGGCCTTGGGTGACCAAACTTAAGTTTTTTTTTGTATTATAACTGTCATATTCAAATCTGATTTGGATCATATGTTTCACTTCAGAATTTTACACAGAATAAAACGAAACAGCATTACACTGCACTGTGACAGTTTTTTTTTTATTGCAGGTGTGAGAACACCACCGCTGGAGCACATAGGACCCCTGCTGATTCCTGAGAGTACTGCAGCTCTAAAGGAAATGCTGGACAGAGTATTTTACGACTGGAAAGTTGTAGAACCACCTGAAATGGTGTGTATTGTTTCCCATTCTTTCCAAATCAATACATGTATGTGTGCTATGAATTGCTCATGTCTCCTTAATTTTGAATGCTTAGGCCACACCAATTTAATTTGTTGCTTCTCGGATTCGCCTCTTCATTTTTTTCTGATTTGCAAAAAAAAAAAAATTCTGGTTCTGAATCAACTCAAAAATGCTTATATTTTGCCTCCAACAGTTGAAGAAATTCCTTTTCTTCATACTAAGACACTTGTTACAATTGTTACATCTACCAATGCAGTGGTTTGATTAAAAGTTCAAAATTCATTGTTTAAATTTTAACCCAGTCTTTTGTGTTGACTTCATGGCACCTATTCTAACATTTGGGGCTATAATAGGATGCCTGTTTTTATTTTTATTTTTTTTTCGCCCTGTCGCTTCATATTTTTTCTGAAAAAATCTGAGAAGCAACAAATAAAATTGGTTTGGCCTTACCCGTTAGTTTTGTACTCTAGATGAACTAGTACATGCATGGATGCAAATGTCTAACTCAGGTGTCTAGTTCTGGGTAGTATTTGTTTCATAGGTCTTAACTTTAATGAGACTGGACAATCAGTGTCAACTAGCCTGGTATCCAGTCTTGTTAGCTTTGGTCCGCTCCCCAAGATCCGCTACCCTACTTGTTGGCAGGGTAGCGGATCTTGGAGAGCGGACCAAAGCTAACAAGACTGGATACCAGGCTAAGTGTCAACAGCTCAATTACTATTTAATATCCACAGATTCTGGAAGGGGTGTTAGAGCTACGGAAACCACGCCATGACTTTTACAGGAAAAGTGAGTTTTGACGAATTTGAGACTTTTGAAATGTTGAACATATATTACGTCTGGAAGTTGAATGCATGTAATTTAGTTTTAGTTCTTATATGTATACTTTCTAGAGCCTGATCAAACTTTAGGATGGTTTTATTTCATGTAGAAATCCAACTTTGTACCTTTGAAATTGGGACTTTTCAGGCAGTATGCCTCATATGCAATGTTGTTGGTGAATTAGGACTTCTAAATAGTAATTTACATGTTTTTTTCCCCTTCAGTGTTAACAGAGTCCAGGAAAACCCCAGACATACTGGAAAAGGAGTATATGGACAAAATTACAGCCCCAACCCAGGTCATTTGGGGGAAACACGATCAGGTATCAGAATAAATCTATGCCATTTTATACCAGCACTTAAGCAGAACTAACTGTGCCTGTGCAAAACCTGTTAATTGTGAATAGCACTGTGGCAGAACATCTTAATATATTTAAGGTCGTATATTTCAGGATGACATCCCGTCTATTTTTTTCAAATGTTGTGTCGGAAAAAATATAATCTGCAACAAGCAAAATTTTGATGCACCGTTGACCAAACATTCAATGAAAACCGTGAAAAATCTGGGTTTTGCATAGGCACAGTACATTCTGCCGATGTGCTTATAATACCAGTAGTATGTAGGATATTCAGTGAGCACAGGTATTAACGTTACATACACATAGAAAATTGTCTTTCTTGTGTCCATAGGGTTGAGTACATGGATCCAGTTTTTTTGTGCAACATCTTTGAGTTGTTGATTTTCCTATACATATTTGGGTTACAAACATGGGTTGCTTGACTGCCAGAGGGCTTAAAATGATCATTATTTAAATCCCTTCCTAGCCAAGCAAGAATCGGGTAACTAGTTGGAGAAAAAGCTGTTCATTGCATTCTTCAAGATAGATGCAGTATCAGCATTTGTGGTCGAAGTCATGAAGACAACAGAATGTCCCAATACTTGTTTTTCTCTAACCATGTCTTATATATTATCAGATCCTCCCCTCAACAGCTGCAGCAGTTCTGGAGAAAAGTGTCCCCAACTGTCGGGTGGACATGCTGGAGAGGTGTGGACACGCCCTGGGTACTGAAAGGCCCCGCAAAACTGCCAGTCTACTCATGCATTTCAGGGAATCCATTTTAAATAATGAGTAAGACTATAGAATCTCATGTCGCATCTTTGTATCTGTATTAAGATGTCTTTTCTTTTTCACCTCATGTGTTTCAGGGAATCCACTTTAAATAATGTAAGATTGTCAAATTTCACGTCGCATCTTTGTAGCTGTATTTAGTTCATAAGAGACGTCTCTTCTTTTTCTCCTCGGGGGTTTCAGGGAATCCATTTTAAATAATGAGTGTAAGATTATAGAATTTCATGTCGAATCTTTGTAATCTGTATTTTTTTTGTAAAAGACGTCTCTTCTTTTTCTCCTCATGTGTTTCAGGGAATTCATTTTAAATTACGAGTAAGATTATAGAATTTCATGTCGCATCTTTGTACATGTGTATCTGTATTAAGTTCATGATTCAAAGATGTCTCTTCTTCATCGCCTCATGCATTTCAGGGAATCCATTTTAAAAAACAAGTAAGATTATGGATTTTCATGTCGCATCTTTGTACATGCGTATCTGGATTAGGTTTATAAAAGACGTCTCTTCTTCATTTTCTCATGTGTTTCAGGGAATTCATAATGAGTAAGATTATTATAGAATTTCATGTCACACCTTTGTATGTGTAGTAACTTCATAAAAGAAGTCTCTTTTCTTCGTTTTCTCCTCATGTCTTTCAGGGAATTCTTTTAAATAATGAGTAAGATTATAAAATTTCATGTTGCATCTTTGTATCTGTATTAAATTCATAAAACATGTCTCTTCTTCGTCATCCTCAATTCAGGTGAAAAAATGATGATTTTTCGAGTAGCCAGTAGTGCAAATCGCGTTTTAAGCCAACTACACCTGGTCACCCCTACTTCGTTAAACGTAGATTCTTTTACTTGTGTTGATCCCGAATGTGCTTTCTTGAATTCACACTTTTAATTGAATACATATAAAGAAAAGGAAAGCTCCAAGTTGTGAAAGAAATTATTTAATCATGACAAAACAATGCACTTCAGACGTGATCACTACCCAACACAATCATCTCTCCAATCAACACCATTACAAAATTAAGAACATTACACATTAACCACTATTTACAAAATATTATATTTACAGTATGTATAATTATTTTGCAGCAGAATGTCGAGAACAAAATCATTTTTAATAAAAGCCAAATGTATTGAACAACTGGTTCAAAAGACTTATGATATGCAGATAACCCCATACCTTCTTTTTACTTTAAACAGTTAGACTGTGTTGATTTGTCCTTTTTTTGCGGTGGTTTTCTGTATTTTGGTCTGAAGGGAGGTTTTAAAGTCTTTTTTGATTGTCTGGAAATTTTAATATCCTGCCCTGATATCTCAAAAATAATTCTAAACAGAAGAAAACATACAAGTCATGTACAAGTAAGAGTTAGGTACTATTGTACATGTGTGTGTACAATGTATATTTATGGCTAAATCTATGATTTCCCATAATGCACTGGTTAGAACCATATCATTGTACCATTGACAGCAAATAAGTGGTTGCAGTGTTCTAATAAATGTAATTTATGTTAATGACATGCAGCTTTAGAATGCTCCACTCTGTACATTGCATCTTATATAGCAGTGAGAGAAAAGATGTGACACAGTATTTTATCTCATGTTGATTTTAGACCAATTTTAAATAAAGTAAAAAAAAGCATCTATACCTCTGGTTGTTTTTATACTCAAGCCCATACCTACATGTACCTCCCTAAACCTCATACACACATGTACTAAGAAAATTTAAAAAAAAAGGAGCTGCATGTACACCACTGATAACAACACATCAGCAGTATTCTAATTTTAACTCTTAATCTTGATAAAAGACAGGATCTGGTAGGAAAGTGCCTGGTGATTGTACCAGACAGTATCATTGTTTGATGCTGTACCAGTAAAGTCCCTGTCACACATAGCCCAATATGGCCTCCTAAACATTGCTGCACTCCCCCCAACCATGGATAGGAGTAGGTCGGGAACAAGGTTGGCTGGTGTTTGGCCAGGTCGACTACTGTTTCAAGTGTTTCAAAATGTTTCAAACATTTGGGTGTAGACGAGAGGTTTGCCATGGTTGGCTCGTGTTCGGGAATAGTTCGGGGCGTGGTTGACAGCCAAATTTGACTCAAATTTGACTCCAATTCGATATGATTATTATTGAAAGGTAGGCGTTGCCTAAATCTGGTCAGACCTTGGTCGGCTGGTGTCTGGGGGAAGGTTCTGAATGTGTGACAGGGGCTTTGGTTGAAGATGTGTAATATGGCATGGTAATATGGATGTGTAATATGGCATATAATTATAGTGAATGGCTACATGGTACATTATTTACCCATACATGTACATTCATTGTACCCCTGACATTACCACAATGCACAGGCACTAACTGGGAGTACAGAGTCTTTTTACCTAACTACTCTGTGTCTGGCATGTACTGCATACAAAACTATCAATCCAATCAACTCACTTTGTGGTGACTCAACAAATGGAATGTGTTTCTCTGTTCTAGAAACTATAATTTGAAAAATATATCTCTATTGCACAAGTCAAGTTCCAAAGTGTTCTAAATATAGAGGCGTGATATCCTATACTCTAAGACTTTAAAGGACAAATAAACTAATTTCAGTTTTGGGCCTTTTAACCCCAAATCCTGTTTGCAAAAGGTGATTCATTCATTTGGTTTCTACCAGTCCCGCACACATTGGGTTGATATTTGATCCAAATCATGGCTGATTCTTGCCTAATCCACCTGGCGGTGCAGACAGAAGACATGACGTGGGTTGTCTACTTAATCTAATTTAATTGGCCACAAAATCACTACTTTGTTAACGTTAGTACATAAAAGAACATCTCCAAGAAAGAAAAAAGAGCAGCCAGAGGACTGATAATCACCCAAGAGAGACTTCGGTAGGCTGTTGTCTGCATGTCAGTCCTTCTGCAATCATGACATTTGTCATACGTTATCCGAAAATTAGACATATAAAGAAAATGACGCACACTCTGTTCTGTTAGACAACCTACGTCACAGGTCTTCTGTCTGCACCACCTGGTAGACTAGGCAGGCATCAAACGTAAACATCAATTTGGGTCAAATATCACCCCAATGTGTGCAGGACTGGTAGAAACCAATGAATCACCTTTTGCAAACAGGATTTGGGGTTAAAATGCCCCAAAACTGAAATTAGTCTATTTGTCCTGTAATTTCCTAGGATCTCTGACAGTGGAATGAGAAGAAATGGTGATGACTGCTGCAGTGAGAAGGTACATTTTTGTAGTTGTGTGACTTGAGAAGCTGCTACATTCCCAAGTTGTCTCTCCTGTGTTATAATATAGTGCAGGCCTGGAAAAGATATCGAGATCAAGCTGTGAATAAGACATTTCTGTTACAAATGCATGGCATGAACAATGCTTATGTGCCAAATGGTTAACTTGGCAAATGGATATTAAATGAAAACTATTTCCAATCTAAACACGATATTGTCTGGCTACAATTTATAATAAAATTGCTTCATACTAGTATTGGAATCTGGTCCATTATTACCTAACAGTGACATCTGGAATTTGTGCAGATTACATGAGAACAGTGTTTGAGCCAGCTTCTGTCCTTTTGTCATATGATGTAAGGATATGGAAAGATATGTCATTAAACTAAGCTTAGCCTATCAGCAAAACTTGCCCCTCAAAATGCAGGAAATATTGTTTCAGAATCAGAGGGTCAAGATTTCAAAATTTTCCCAGGGGAGCATGCCCCCAGAGACATTATGCCTCATGCCTTTGGCGCTTGTTGTTATGTAGAACAAAAATTGAGGTGACAGAAAAAAATTCAGGCTGGCTAGAACACTGCATGAGAAATATTTATTTTATTTTTATTTTATTTTAATTCAATTGCAGCGGGACAATACAATGGCTACCCAGGCAGTGAAGCTGATTTCGGGTGCCGGGACACACACAGATTGTACATACACAAAATAATACACTTATTCACGTAAACCCAAAATCCGACAATAACAATCAATAAAATTATATAGACTTAAGTACAAGGCTTATACGGTTTTGGAGGTCAGAGGTCATAGACAATAATATAATAAGTGGGGAGGATATATATAGCGTATGATCATATGAGGTATCTTATATGAGAAATATAAATTTTCTGGTTAAAAATCATGAAAAAAAACTCACCTTGGAAGACTTAGTTTGTGGCTTGGCCTCCTCTTTTGGCTTGTCTTTCCCTGCTTCACTGTCATCTGTGCCTTTAGACTCGTCATTCTCTGACTTGTCCTTGTCCCCAGAACCACTGTCAGACTTACTGTTCTCTTCTGAACTTTCTTCTTCATCTGATTTTGAGTCTTTTCCTTTCTTATCGTCTTTCTTTTTGTCTTTCTTATCGTCTTTCTTTTTGTCTTTCTTATCGTCTTTCTTTTTGTCTTTCTTATCGTCTTTCTTGTCATCTTTGTCTTCTTTTTCATTTTTGTCTTCTTCCTTGTCTTCCTCACTTGTTTCTTCCTCTGTCTTTTTAGCTTCCTCTTTAGGCTTCTCTGGCTTCTTGTTTTTCCTTCCTGTGATAAAAAACAAAGGGAAACTTGCTGGAACTGCTGATATTACAAAACATTCAAAAGGTCCTGAGATTAAGTGAGAAGGAAATTCTTTGTATGAGGCAAAGCTAGGTTTTGCCTTCTGCTGGTATTTTGAAGCACTGTGTCTTCTAACAAAGACTTCCCCTTGGGAGCACACAATATATCAATTTGACAATTTTATAACTGGAGTGTTGATAGAAATGTATGATGTTGAACATGCAGTAGCTTTGAAATCAAGATTTTAACTCCTGCATAGAAAAACATACTGTAATGTAAGATAGCTCCACGGCCATGCAAAACAAAACCACACACTATATACCACAAGACCATAACAGATTAGTACAAAGGACAAAACTGAAAATCAAAGAGTGGTTAAGTACCAAAGAGTGATGCAAAGAAACCGGGTTTTTCAGGAGGCGGTCCGTCTGCTTCGTCTTTGTCTTTCTTAGGGGATTCTGTTGGAAATAAGAAGGAATTGTCATCAAAATCTGTGTCATGTAGAGAAAAATGCTAATCTGTTGATCAAGCTATCTTAAACAACTCAAGCTTGTACCCTAACATGCTAAACCATCACCATGTCTTGTTCACTGCATTTCAGTACCAAGGACATGACCCAAATTTGAAATATCACAGCTATAGGGGGATATTTCAGTACCAAGGACATGACCCAAATTTGAAATATCACAGCTGCTATAGGGTACTGAAATGTCCCATTTCAGTACCAAGGACATGACCCAAATTTGAAATATCATAGCTATAGGGTACTGAAATATCCCATTTCAGTACCGAAATATCCCATTTCAGTACCAAGGACATGACCCAAATTTGAAATATCCCATCTATAGGGTACTGAAATATCCCATTTCAGTACCAAGGACATGACCCAAATTTGAAAAACTAATATATAGGGTACTGAAATAGGATATTTCAGTACCAAGGACATGACCCAAATTTGAAATATCCCATCAATAGCATACTGAAATATCCCATTTCAGTACCAAGGGCATGACCCAACTTTGAAATATCCCATCTATAGGTACTGAAATATCCCATTTCAGTACCAAGGACATGACCCAAATTTGAAATATCCCATCTAAAGGGTCCTGAAATATCCCATTTCAGTACCAAGGACATAACCCAAATTTGAAATATCCCATCTAAAGGGTCCTGAAATATCCCATTTCAGTACCAAGGACATGACCCAAATTTGAAATATCCCATCTAAAGGGTCCTGAAATATCCCATTTCAGTACCAAGGACATGACCCAAATTTGAAATATCACATCCATAGGGTTTCAAAAATGCACAAGAGGAGGCAATACAAACTACAGGTATGTTTAACACATACATGTGGTGACAGAAGTTAACAGTACAAAAGACATAATGTTCCAATCAGCCAGAGATACAGCAAAATGACACAATTCAAAAACTGCTAAATAAGATAAAGTGACACCTTTTTCCTTGTCCTTCTCCTTGTCACTTTCTGTAGTGTCTCCTGAACTTTCCTCTTCTTTCTTAGAGGAGGGCTCCTTATTCTTTGGAGAATCATCTTCTGTTTCTTCAGACTCTTCTGCGGATCCACTTTCCTCCTTCTTTGTTTTCTTGTCTTCCTTCTTCTCCCCCTTTTTCTAAATTGTGGTTTCAAAAGGTTGAAAAAAATTGGGGATATTATTCAGAGATATGCCTAGTACTAGTACACATGGACTTTCATGACTTCAGTAACTAAACTAACTAAACTCACTAAACTTTTGCAGCAGCAAAACTTTTACATACATCATTCAAAGACAATGATTGTCTTTTTTTGCTATTTTTGCTGTGATAACAACATAACAAGAAAAGGCTCTGAATTCAACCTCCCAAAACAGATCTATTGACCAGTGTTCTAGCCAGCCTGAATTTTTTTTCCGTCACCCCAATTTTGTTTGACGCAATGTCATGTCGAGTGCCAAACCTGATAATCCTAGGGGGTCCGTGGACATGCTGCCCAGGGAAAATTCTGAAATCTTGACCCTCTGAAACACTATTTTCTGCATGTTGAGGGGCAAATTTTGCTGGTAGACTAAGCTTAGTTTAATGACACCTCTTTTCATATCCTTACATGCCGATTTTTGTAAAAAAACTGACAGATTGGGCAAAATTTCTGTCCGTCATGAGCAGCCAAATTCCATTAAATGACGAGGGACGCTGGCTAGAACACTGAAATCGACAATACAAAGAAAGCAAATATGACAACTAAAAATGACTTAGTCTACTTCTACAGCACATGTACTTTGTAAAAGCAGCTACAACAAAGTGAGTTCTATCACCTTCGGTGGGGCATGTTTCTGGTCATCTGAGTCATCGTCAGATTCATCTGAATCTGTTTCTGAATCACTCTGTGAAGGTACAGCGGTGTGTAAAGCATGGGTGAACCAGTGGCAAGAAGCTGTTGTGAACACTACTTAAAATCACGTCTAACATCAAAACAAAACAACACCAATCCACAGTAAGTGTTTTTTTTAAAAAGCTATGTATAAAGCACAAAATCTTAGTTAAAGGTGATTGGCAATACATATGTATGTGCCACTACATGGATGGTTAGAAAACAGCATTAAAGCAACATTTCTCATAGCAACTTGCATATCATGACTTGTAAGTCAAGACCTCACATATGATGCACGGCTTCAGGAAAAACAATATCATAAGGTCTATGCCACAGACCACATATGATTGCAAACAAAAATTAATCCAAGAATGTCTGTGGTCAAGTCAAAGAATCTTATGTGTAGAAGGTGCATTTACCTCTTCCTTACGTGCCTTGGGCAAGTCTGCTGGTCTTACTAAAGACAGCGTTTTTGTCTTATTGTCTGGATTTTCCTTCAGCACGTGTGTCTGCAACAACAGGTGCCAGGGTGAACAGGGTGTACATCACATCTACACCACACTAATGATAACCAAGGATATGCAGGGTTCGAAATACTTTTTTTTCTCAGGTTGCCCACTGGGGAACCTAAGCCAAAAGCTAGGTTGCCCACCAATATTTCAGGTTGCAGTCAACACTATTTATTTTAGAAGGCAAGCCGTAAGCCAGGCCACCTGTAAAGGTATTGCTCACAGGCTGGCTGATGAAGACACAGTGTATTTCATAAGCCGTAAGCTGGGCTGTTGTAAACTTTAAAAAGGTTGCTTTGTATGCAAAAAAAGGATAACTTGCACACTGGGAGTCTCGCACAGAAAACATCACTTGCGCAGCGAGAGTGGGTATTTCGAACCCTGATATGTATTTGTTACAAATCAAAGATGAATACTAACTGTTCAAAACAGTATTATAGAAAGGTGGAATACTGTGAAACAGGTAAGCCTTAAGGCCTGCTCCAAGCAAAAGGAAAACAAAAATTTAGGAAGACCAGACAGAATGTAAAGTGCATTACTTTACTAACTGTACCACCAAGCTTCAGATTATACTATGTGGCATACACCTATGACTGAGTGAGAATCTAAATTGTAGCTCTCAATCACACGTTAATGAAAAATCAACCCTGTAATATAGTACTGAAGGTTAGCTCAAATCCCCTACCTTATTCAAGTCTGAATTTTCCCCACTGTCACTCTCCTCTTCACTTTCAGACTCTTCTCCTGAGTCTGAATCCTTCTTCTTCTTGTCTGCAGACTTTGAGTCTCCTATTTAACATAACAAGAGCAGGTCAATCCTCAAACCCATCTTTTGAAAATGTTATTCTCGGTCGTTGTAAGCTAAATCACAATTATAGTGAGTCAGGGTTGTCTCTCTTTTCATTTTCTTCTGTTCAAGAGCCAAGACAACAGCAGAACATATACAAAGCATTGAACAATGTGAGTTACTAGTATACAATCAATGTATTTATTTATTCATTAAATTTATTATTATACTTTTTCAACACAGTGGACAGTATGGTAAAACAGGTGTTCCACGTCAAGGTCACCTTTTCAAGGCCACAATACTGACAAAATCATAAAACACTAAATAAATAAATAAATATATATATATATATATATATATATATATATATATATATATATATATCAAATATTCAATTAGATATTCATACACAAGAGGAAACAATCAATTTAAACAAACATAGAAATCAACTTAGTAAATCAACTAAAAACAACAGAAAGGGAATGATTAAATGAAGTACAAATTATATATAAGATACTAACAGTAGGATGAAATTAGCAAGGCCTAATGTAGCAAGGCAAGTGGCACAACCTCATATAAGGCTTCTCTAAACTGTATTGTACTGTTTAGTTACAGTACTGAATACTATTAATTGGTTAAACTTTGCATATATGTTACATTTTCCTATCAGACAGTGTGCGAACTCACCTTTCTCGGAGAGCGGTGCGAGTAGTGGCTTGTCAAGTGGAGCTAGAAGTGGTTTGTCCAGAGGCTTGAGGGCCTTCCCATCCACCCCATCCATGGGGGGCAGAGTTTTACTGAGTGCTGGGAGCTTGCCTGCCTCCGAACCAATAGGGGGCAGCGTTCGGTTCAGCGGGGGTAAGGGTCCACCCTGGAATACGTGTTCAAATAACACAAATTAAGTGATTATGAAATAGAGACTAAGCTTTAACTTCCAACACTGACTATATTTAAGAATTGGGACTTACCCCAAATTTTCGGTTGACTCCACAAATTAAGTGAAGTCATGGATACGCTGATCAGCAAGAAACAAGCACAATGTAATGGGGATTTTGAAAATACATTTTACATGTAGTTCTGGGTTTCTTACCATAATCATCACACGTTAGTTCAATGGAACTTGACCTTATGTTTGAAAGTAGAGTTACTGTTACTGTACAGTACAGTAATAGTTGACCTCAATCTGCTCATGTCGGCAGAACGTACTGCATCTGCACGAAACCTGTAATGTATTGTGTATAGCACTTCAGCGGAACATCTTGTTTAAGGTCACCGTTGTATTCATGTATTTAATGATGACATCCTGCCTAATAGTTAACAAATGTTGTGTCGGAAAAGATATCATCTGCAACAGGCAAAATTCTGATGCAATGTTTACCAAACATCCAAATTGAATGAAAACTGAAAAATTTGGGTTTTGTGCAGGTGCAGTACATTCATTTTGGTGACCGTCTGTCACCTTCCTCAGGGCAAATCTGACTGGTTCATATTGCACAGCACAAGTGTCACTGCTTATAGGATGCATTCCCAAATGTAAAGTCACCCAAACGTTGGCTGAATAAAACACTTGGTTGCGTAAAAAAGAGTCTTTTTATTTAGTGACTTACCAACCTGATGAAACTATTCACAGATAAATACAGTCATGCTCAAGTTTTCCTCCCTGCCCTCTGCTTTCATGATGTGACCCCACTTGCTATATGACCACGTTAAAATTTCTGAGAACCAATGAAATAAATTGGTATAGCCTTCGTTTAAAAAAAGATGAATATTTTAACTTACGTCCATTTGTCTTCTTCTTGCCCTTGGCGTGAGTGAAGCGAGTAACGGTGTCTGAGAATCCTCTCCTTCGTCTTTGTTTTCGGAGCTGTGTTTACTGAGGTTGAGGGATTTCTGGCCAGAGATACTTTCCATCAACGGGTCCTCATCTGAGCTCTCGCTGCTGATCTCGCCATTCTGCTGCCTAGGCGAGGCTATCACCATCATGTGGCAACCGCCACATGCAACCTATACACAAAAAAATACAATTATATCACATGCTTTAAATTCTTGGTGGCGTGGAATGGCCGAGTTGTTAGGGTAGTGGATACGAAATCGAAAGTTCACAGGTTCAATTCCTTGCATTCCTGGCAAGTCGTTGTAATGGGAAAGGCACTTAACACAAATTTCCTCACTCCACCCAGGTGTAAAATATAGGTACCTGACTTTGGTTGGGGAAGTAAAAGGCAGTGGAAGGAGAGGGATGGGCTCTGCCTTCCAATACCGTGCCCTAGACACACTGTGGATCAATAACCCACTGCCCCTATGGCCCATAAAAGGCTTTTTAAATGCAATTTGTTATGATGAGACATTCAGTACAATGTCTGGTATAGTATATGTAGATACTGTTACGTGCATTTAATTTTTTGGTGGTTTCACGGTAGGAGGGAAAAGGAGGTTTTCGCAGTGTTTTAAAAGTTTCACAAATGTTTCTGTATTTTTCAATTTTGGATTACAGGAATATTACAGCTTATCTGAATATCTACTGTAGGTATTGAGCTGACAGCTCATGCTACTGCTGGGAGCTGCAGTCATTTAAAGACATCCAATGCAATTTCAAGGTGGCAAAACAAAAATATATTCTGGATGAGGAAATCTGTTTGATATTGACACTTACTGCCTTTTCTCAGCACATTTTCATCGTCAGTTCATACCTGAAGCATTTGAAATAGCCCCAAAACAAGCTACGTGAGGAGGCCCTTCATTTTTTGGTACCAACAATAAATAGCTAGAACCAGCCTACGATATGAAACAAACAACAATTACTGTTTTCCATCAGCAACATCACATTTCTCCCTCACAGATATCAGTATGTTATGGTACAGGATTGATTCAACTTACTACGTTAAAAGAATGACCAGAAAATTGACTTTGAAAATCCAGTTTTGCTGCCCTGAAATTACATTGGATGCCTTTAATAATGATGCTAAACATTGTACAGCATGTACTACTCAGTTCTTACCCATTGTACTTGGAACTTGTTGAATCTGGCGACTTTAAACGGTCTGAACTGGTTGGTGAAACTCTCGTCTCCGAGCCCCAACTTCCCGTGTCTGCCGTCACCAAATGTGTAAAGATGGCCTTTACCTGTGGGCAACAGAAGATGGAATCACTGGAAATTGATTAAAGTTTGCTGGCACTTTTCTTATATATTTATCATAATTGTATTATGTGTATTTTGCATTTTGATATGTTAACTTTACTTTCGGTCTTGAATTTAAAGCAGATTTATCTTCATGTTTGTAAAAGTGGGTCTGAATGTTACCAGTTTCGACTGCCTTGATGACCCGTGTATTGATATGTTTGTCAATTTTCAATAAAGTAAAGTAAAGTAAAGGAGGTGTTTGCAGTGTTTTAAGTTTGCAGTTGAAACACCCATAGCAATGCAATGCAATATACAGACTAGAAAGGTAACATTTGCAATTATAAGCAAATGCATAATGTTTACCTTCACATGGTCTAGTCTAACAAACTCACTGCTCTGTTTCTTCTTACTCAAACACATTCATATATAATATTTGGTGACCAGCCCCAGCAGTTTTGTCTTGCTACATAATGTAACCCAACACCACAGGGTGTCTGCTACAGCACCAGTTACCATGGCGACAGATGTCTGGTCCAGGTCATTGACCTTATTTGTTTGGAGAAGAGGAAGAGGAAGAAGAGGAAACTGAGCAAAAACAATATGTTTTCCCTCTGCGAAGGTAAACATAAATAAACGTTGTTGGGTGATGAGTTTGCGACGAGAGGTCAACACCAAAAACTGCGAAGTTCAACATAAAACCAACACGAATATTTGCTGGTTTACTGTACACAGCAGCCATGTTAGAGCTTTATTCATGGATCATCTTCAATACAAATCGGAAGACGGTAACCCTTTATCACAGTTCACAGTGTAAACTTGACATTCACCATCAAAGGCTCTCCAAATACTTCTATTTGTTTCATGAATCTGTAGCCTCCCTGGGAGGCAAACATTGAAGACTTGATGTAAAGGAAGTAACTACCATGCTGAAAGATCAAAGAGTCTGAGAGAAGGCGGAAAAGAAATGAGCCGTGTCAACAGTCAACCTTCACATGTGAGACCTGCGACAAACCCTGCAGGAGCAGAGCCGGTCTAGCTGCTCACCGTCAAGCCCGTAATTAAACAGTGAACTGATCGTCCAACGGGATGAAAAGGACTATGATGATGAACTACCATGCTGAAAGCACAGTCAAACAAGACCAAATATTTGCCTTTGCAGATTAGGAGGAAATCTACACCCCCTCTGGTCTGTAGACTCAAGAAAACACGAAGTACCAGTACATGACACTGGTTATGTACATAGTGCCACAGGCTTATACATGTAACTTCACATGTACTACACCATGGCAACAACTAACCATTTTAGGTCCACTGGGCTTGAAATACTTTTTTCTGCATACCTGCACTGGTGTGCAGGTAACATTGAAAATTACCTGCACCAGACAAATTTTACCTGGCAGTGCACCAATAAGAATTTAGAAAGTATGGATCACACTAAAAACTGTTTCTAAACCTTTGCCGTTATTTCTTTAAAAATTCATAATTAATAGGCAGTGACAGTCAATACAGCTGATGAAAATCCACATAATTATACATGTACACCTACATTTTGTATAATTACTATATTTATAAACTAAGTACATGGAACAGTGCAGGTTATAATTAGGTACAGGTAAGACATCAGAACTACCTGCACAGCTCCAATTTTACCTACACCTACCTGCATATGCAGATGGTATTTCGAGCCCTGGGGTACAGTACAGTACATGTAATCAAACCAAATTATGGCTATCTAGACAAGTAAACTATTATACAAAGAACAAGCAATGTACATCTTCACCTTACAAGAAATTCTAGCCTATTTTTTCCCCTACACTATACAGAAATGAGTGGGCTCCTCCTGGAAGGCAACTTTCCATTTCCTTAAGTAATTAAATTGTTGATCCCAATTAACCTTCTCCCTGCTGTCTAACCTCAGTGGTAAGAATTGGTAGCCAAACGGCTACTTAAGTGTGCTAGAGGTTCAAGAAAAACAAATCAGTTACTGCACCTAGACTTGAGTGCCCTCTTCTGTGCAAGAAAACACAAAATGTCTTGATCCCACTTATAGAACGCCACTTAAAAGGCCTAACCTTGGTAACAGCCGCTTTGTATAACGTTACTCCTAAAGGTGATAGAAATATAATCCCTGGTACAGTACTTAGTCTAGTAAATGCATTTCTGGCTATTTGACAATGTGTCTAACAAGCTACACAACAAACATTGCCACAGCAACAGATTTGAAAGAAACCCCAGGTAACAAAATTATTAGGCCTTAAATGGAAAGGAAGACTGTGCGGTGCATGTTGATAATGTACATGTACCTTGAGGTGTTGCTATTTATATGTGAAGTCTGTTATATAAAGGACAGATGGTTGTGTAAAGAAACTGGATTAGGGGAGTCTTAATTTTGATTTTTTTTCCCTCCAAATAGTCCTTCTTATTTTGAGATTCTGTTTCATAGACGTTACTTGTACAGCAAAAACCTTGTCAGGGTTGCATATACCATATGTTACAATGATTATAAAGAGCAATTTAAAAAATTCCTGGATAAAATCCTTCCCCAAACAAAAATTGCTTTTTCCTGCTCTATCAAAGGATAAGCCAGACCCCTCCTTCATATGCACATTCAAGAAAATTATAATTTGATTACTAGAAAGATAAAATTTGCAAAGCAATGCATTATGTTTACCTTCGTCTAGCCCAGCAAATTACTGAACTGTTTATTCTTACTAAACACATTGTGACCAGCCCCTCCAACTCTGTCCTGCCACATGCTACATAATGTAATCCAACACTACAGGGTGTTTGCTACAGCACCAGTTACCATGGTGACAGCTGTCTGGTCCAGGTCATTGACCTTATATGTTTGGAGAAAAAGAATAAGAAACGGAGCAAAAACAATAATTTTTATGTTTTCCTTCAATCTGTGACTTTCAAGGTAAACATAATAAAATATTATTATGAATAAACTTAATAATCTATTCTTAATTTTTTCTAAACCAACAGGGAGCCATTCTGACCTGTGATTACTGCTGTGAAGTTCTCCCCACACGATGCGTGTTTACAGTCGGCGTCTCGAAACCTCTCCACCCTGTGAGGGGTGGGGGACTCTAGGAGAGAGTTTCCGTGGCCCAGCTGACCACTGGCACCGTTCCCAAATGTGTAGACTGCACCAGACTCTGCGGTAAAGGAACAAGACCAGTCAATAATGCTGGAGCAACTGTTACAATGCAGAATCTACATAACAACTAAATAGCACACAAAAAATGTGGTTGGGAGCAACAGCTGTTGTGATGCTTGAAATAGAAATCCTTTCTAAGAAAAAGAAACTACATGTATGAGCCCTAGCAAGTAAATTTTATGGATGACATCCTCTGCAGACTGCAAAATTAATGCAATTGGCATGCAGCTACTACACTGGGTATTCATATGCGATGGAAACCTTAGACTGTCAACACTTCCCATCAAACGTGAGCAATTGTGCCTCAAGTTTGCTGGATCCCTGATGGTCTCTGAACTGATAGACGTTTAAGACTATTTGCCCATTTTGGGCATGCATGTTGACCACCGTCAGAGCGTAACAAAATGTCTTATTTTTAATTACATACTCATTAGGTGAAAATTAATCCGCACGCTGTCATCCATAAAATAACTTGCTGTGGCCTCACACGTTTTTGAATTTTAAAATATGCATTGCACAAACTAAGTGACTAGTACCAATATGATCCATATACAAAAACAATGATATTTATACAAAATTCACATATATCATAGACTACCAAATTGTCTAGGTTTGCCCAGACAGTTACGTATTTTGTGTACGTCAGTACTCTGTGGGTTGCACATGCCATTGTCTGTATCCCGGGTACACCGTGTAAATAGTAACCGTTCTCCGAGGGAAGCAATGCAGTCATCGTATTGAGCTGTCAACTCTGAATGGTGCTGACTGAATACTTCATTACGGCACCTCATAAAGCAATTGTGTGATGACAAAGCGCATGCTGACATTGTTATGGAAATGTTGTGGCGGAGAAAGATAACAAGGCTTTCAGATTCACTCCCACCATCTTATACATCTTCACACCAGACTGAGTGTTCTAGCTAGCCTGAAATTTTTTCCGTCATCTCAATTTTGTTTGAATGATGTAACATGAGGTTGAGTGCCAAAGATGCAAGGTGTCGTGCAAATCTTGACCCTCTGAAATGCTATTTCCTGCATTGTGACGGGCAAATTTTGCTGGTAGACTAAGCTTAGTTTAATGACATCTCTTTCCATATCTTAACATGCCAATTTTTGTCCGTCAAAGAAGATGGATTGGGCAAAATTTTTGTCCGTTATGAGCAGCAACATTTCGTCAAATGATGGAAGGATGGATGCTGGCTAGAACACTGCTTCACATGTCATTGAGTTTGATCTGTTTCACATTTTACAGTATCTGAATCATTACAATCATGACTGTTGCTCTTGTTAATTGTGGAGGGCAAACACTGATTTTAATAAGCCAGTCATTCATGGTAAAACCATAAAATTATGTTGATATGACCCAATTTCTCAATATTATTAAAAATGAAAAGAAAATGCATGCAATGATGAAGATACATACAACAAGAATCAGCTAATTAAAAAAAATTGTAGTGCATTATGGCTGTTTTATTGTCATATTAGTCAAGGAAGAGATACCGCATTTTTCAGCTCTAATAAGTATCGCAACTATATTGAAGCTACCATCCTAGGTTACACTCACTTGCTCCTTGGTTACAGGTCTTAAACTTAACCATTAGTAGCTGTTTAATATAAGTATTAAATATTCAAATAAGTCATCATAACTCGACACATTCAAGCATTATAATTGGAGAGAGAGTAGTTTTATAGCATAATTTTACTGGTATTCAGTCATGGTCTATTGACACCTGAGTATTTTCTGTATTCTTCAACACAAAGCCTATGTTGTAACCATGTAAGAATTCACCGACAGTCATTCTACACCAGACTTACCTGTTATGGCAGTGGTATGTCCTCCTCCACACGCCACGAACTTGACCTTCTCCTTGATTCCCGTGACCTTCTGCGGTGTCTCGCTGCTGTCGAGGTCCGAGTTGTTCAGCCCCAACTTTCCGTATTCTGTCTCTCCGAAAGTGTACAGGTTACCGTCCTCTGGGAGACAGGACCAGCCAAACAGGGTCAATCAGATCATGTTTCTTATGAAATGATAATCTTACACCCTGCATATAGGAAGCTTCTTAGCACAAAAGATCAACTGTTACAGCAATGTTTTATGCAAAACAGTTTGTTCTGGTATAATTAGCCAGTGGAAGAAATCCTTTTTTTTCAGTGTTCTGCAATATTGCAGAATGTCAAAATTTTCTTCTGCAATTCTGAAATACTGCAAATATTAAAGAAAAATTTTGAATTCACCTTACTACTAGTAGAAATAGTCAGTAACACCAAAGAAGTACTTAATTTTAACCCTATAAACTGCACTATCTACTACAGGTTTAGAAGCAAAATATATTCATAATATTGTTTGCGCAGCACATCAGGGCAAAACACTATAGCTAGCCATATCCACAGAGGCCGACACCATTGAACCCCTATATATAGCCTGATTTCTTCAGTCTGCAAAATTGCAGGTTGCTTAATTTTTCTTCTGCAATATTGAAAATGACTCAGAGTCTGCAAAATGCAGACTGGAGATGAGTATTTCCAACACTGATAGCAATCTTTTGTATCCTGTTTTTTTAAAATTCCTTCTACATGTACATAGATTATGAAAATGCAAAATATACATCATTATGATTCATAGTATTTTTGTTCACAATTACCTTTAGTACCAAGCTGATACGGATTATTTGTGATCTGTCAGAAATGCTCTTTAATCTGTTTTTCAATACATAGTTGGGATATTAGCTAATGGAGTATGCATGCTTAGTAAGTTGTTTAGCTTGCAATTCAGGAGAATGGTATCTGACATGTAAAACTTCCAACATCAAAATAGCTCATCAAAATCAAAATATATTCTGTAAAACAGATGACACTATACACAAGGCGATAAATTATTAATCTGGCCTGCTTAGGACTTATTTCAAAGCCCGTATAAGCTTTAGACTCAATTGCTGTTGCTAAAAATCTGAAGAGATAATAGCATTAGAGCCTAAGTTTTCAATTACTGGTATGCAAAAGCCATCTATGTAAGAATGTTAAGAATTTCCGTAATACTACTTGTTTGACATCATATTTAGATTACCTGTAACGACTGCTGTGTGGTAGTAACCGCAGGACACGCTGACGGCTTTGCAGTCGAAGTTTAGAAGCGTCGGTTCTGTGCACTCTGTCGTGTCGTCACCTAGTCCGAGCTGTCCCTCGCTCCCTCCTCCCCACACGTATACTTGACCCTCACCTAAGGTGGCAAGGTGGACTTGTGGTTAGGGTTGTTGACTCAGAATCTGAAGGTTCTGGTTTGAATCCCTGGCAGGCCCCTCTGTTGTGTTCTTGGAGAAAGGCACCGCACTCGACTCTGGTTAGGGACCTCCTCTCGAATGGGACTTAAAGCCGGAGGTCCCGTGTTTGAGGAGAGTCACACCTCGAGCACGTTAAAGATCCCACCACACTTATCGAAAAGAGTAGGGGTCTTTCCCGGTGTGAGTGGTTCAAACCTTACAGTCTGGTCTTGTACTTACTGTACAAAACTGGCGTGTTACGCCTAAAGGCGGTTTACGGACAAACGAACCTACGCGACCGGAACGAAAATCTCAGGATCAAGTGTGCCGACAGATTCATGTGACAAGGAATGATCTAGGTGGTTTGTTTGGTATCCATAACAAATTTGTCTGTGTGGATGCTGTTGCCACCCCATTGTCACCACCGTGAATAAGGACATGATAAAATCAATAGTGCTTTTGACAGCTTGGACAAAGAGAGACATTTATCTGCTATCCTATCATTTTAATAACATTGTCCTCATTGTGAGTCAGAATTGATAAGGTTGGGTGTAGTAACAACAGCATCACCTGACAGCTTTGTACGCTTTCTAATCTTCCAAATTATTTTGCAAGCTTTGTTCAATTGACAGGTTTTCAGGAAACATATCTTCCTGAATTATAGAATCATATCATATTGCATATACATGTATTATTGAAAATTTTAATAATAGTTTATCACTTCAGATTTTAGCCTGGGGGCCATCCTATTTGTATATCAGGGCTCCCATACTCACACCCAGGCCATTGAGATTTATTATGTACAATGAAATTCTAATGTCGATTTTTACCAAGTGTAGACAAATTAGTAAAGCAAACTAAAATATGCATGATTTGGGTTGACCTTGTAGTACTGTTTTGTCCTTAGAGTCAGTGCTTTCATATATCATAATTTTCACAACTGATAATTCTACAAACAAAACCTTAAAGTTTGCTTCTTATTCATTCAATGAGGAGTTACTTCAACCAAGGAGGTTTAGCTTCAACTTTTTACTACTAATAGCTAATCTAAAGCACTTTAAAATTCAACACTGACAATGATATTGAATTTGTGGGTTTCATGTAATAATGCCCCCTAGCAGTACTCTTTATAATAGCAGGTTTTCTTCTGTTCAGCATTCTTTGGTGTGTTTAGTACATGTATATCAAATATGGGTGTGGCAGAGTGTTTTGTTGTTATGGCCGGACAATAGCAACATTGGACCATTTCCAAACACTCTAATTTGGTGCACATTAAAGGCGTCTGATGCAATTTCAAGGCGGCAAAACTGGATTTTCAAAGTCAATTTTCTGGTCATTCTTTTAATGTAGTAAGTTGAATCAACCCTATCCCATAGCTTGCTGATATCTGTTAGGCAAAAATGTGATGTTACTGATGGAAAACATTTTGCTTGTTTCGTATCGTAGGTTACTTCTTGCTATTTATTGCTGGTACCCAAAAAATAAAGAGACTCCTCTGACTCACTTAGCTTGTTTTTGGGTTATTTCAAACACTTCAAGTATGAAATGATGATGAAAATGTGCTAAGAACCGTAGTACATGTAAATGTCACTATCAGACAGACTTTCTTATCCAGAATATTTCTTATTTTGCTGTCCTGAAATTACATTGGATGCCTTTGAAAACTGTGCCCATATTCTTTTCTAACTACACCTAGCCTTTCTGAAGTAAAAAAAAATGCTCACCTGTGAGAGCTGCAGAATGGTCTGTCCCTGCTGATAGCGCAATGATGTTTTGTCCTGCCATGGATTCCACCAATACAGGAGATGGGGAGGTCTGCATACCAGTTACTCCTAGCTGGGATTCTCCATTATTACCAAAGGCATACAGTTTACCATCCTCTGAAAGAAGAGATTACTCAAAGTTAAATTGGTGTACAATGGTAGTTATATTGGAAGTTTTAAAAATGAGGAAAGATAATACATTTGTAAGGCCACACCAATTTGATTTTTGGGGAAAAAAGGAAAAGACAGCAAAAAAAAACACAGGCGTAGGCGTAGCCCCAAATGCTATGATAGGAGCCATGAAGTCAACATACATGTATCAGGCTGGTTTGTGACTCAAGCAATTCATTTCAAACATTTAATCAAACCAATTTGATAGATGGAAAAACTGTAACAACTAGGAAGAAAAGGACTTTCTTCAACTGTTGGGGGAAAAATATGAGCATTGTGAAGTTGATACAGAAATTGAATATTTTTTTCATATCAGGAAAAAATAAAGAGAGCAAATCCAAGAACCAATTGATTAAATTGGTGCAGCCTAATGTACTTTTATGTTGATCTAATAATTGATCAATCAGTCAATCAATCAATCCATGAATCAACCACTGATGTGTTTTTATACAACATAATCTGACATAGCATTCAAAGTTTAAACAATCTTATTGACTTTGGTTTTTTAAGTATGTTGCTTCCTTCTATGGTTAGTTTTAGATACCACACTGTTTATCCCCCAAACCCCAGGCCTGTAGTTTGCTATAGATACATAAGTACAGTACACAATGGCAAGTCTGTGTTGTCCCAGACAAGGTGTGCTCACCTGTAGCTACAAGTGTGTGTGATCTCCCACAGGCCACCAGCTTGGCTTTCTCATGCTTCAGGGCTGGGAAGAAAAGAAAAGAAAAGTCCATCTAATTCCATCTTAAATCTTTGTTCCCACTACACAATAGCGGTAACCAGATTTGGAGGGTCTATTCATTTCCTTAGACCTAAACAGAGCTTGAAATCCCACCTGCATATACAGGTTAGTGCAGGTAAAATTGGAGCTGTGCAGGTATTTCTGATATCTACCTGCACCTACCCTAGCCTGCACCGGTCCATGTACTGGGTTTATATAATTATACATTTTTATTTGTTGCATTGACTGTCATCTAGATATATATCTATGAAGTATAAAAGAAATAATGGCAATGGTTTCTGAACCGTTTTTAGTATGATCCGTACTTCCTAAATTCAGGTGAAATTTGTCTGGTGCAGGTAATTTTCAATGTTACTTGCTCTAAGTATTTTGAGCCTTGCTAATCTTGACTTTGAGTTTTGGAAAAACAAAATGTACCACCGGTACTAATTTTTTTGCTATGTAATCTTTTTAATGCACAATTTTCAAACCTGTCATCCACAGAACAATTAGCACAATTTAAAAAAAACATAATTGACAACATTAAAATCATCTTATAAATGAACCCAATAACAGATGTTAACCGTATCAACAGCTGTTCCCATTGTTATATCAATCTATACAACAGGTACATGTTGCCTTGCTAAATTTTGATAATCAGATTATTATATCTGCAATACTCACATTTTACACTACTGGGCTTGGCAGCAGTCTTGGTGTGTCCCAGGCCAAGTTGGCCCCAGTCGTTACTACCGAATGTGTACAGACGGCCATTTTCTGGAGAATACAGAAAGAACAACAATGCTTGAAGGCACCCAAAGCGATTTCAGGGCAGTAAAACTGGATTTTCAAAGTCAATTTTCTGGTCATTTTTTAAGTATAAAACTATAATATTAAGTTAAATCAACCCTGTCCCATAGCATACTGATATCTGTGAGGCAAAAATGTGGTGTTGCTCATGGAAAATGGTACTTGCTTGTTTCATATCATAGGCTGGTTCTAGCTATTTATTGGTGGTACCCAAAAATAAAGGGACTCCTCATAAGTCATATAGATTGTTTTGGGGCTACTCCAAATGCTTGAAGTATGAAATGATGACAAAAATGTGCTAAGAAATGGTAGTAAATGTCAGTATCAGACAGATTTCTTCATCCAGAATATTTTTTTGTTTTGCTGCCCTGAAATTGCATTGGATGCCTTTAAAAGGACTCCAAACTGAACAGGCTAATTTTCCCCATGAGAGGACTTGTGAAGTGGACTCAGCTTGTTTGAGTGGTCATATAGTTTTCTTAATTAGTTCCTGTTGATAGCCACTGGGGACCTGTGGTCAGCATCAATCAATTCAGATTTGTTATCCAGGCCCTTTTCACAAGAGGATAAAATTGTCTGGATCGAGCCGAATAGATTGGCAACCGGCTTCGATCTGGCTTCAATGCAGTCAACTTTACCCCTGATCGGGCTTGGTTTGGCTTGGTACAGCTCAGTAATGATCCACCTCGTGAGGTGGGTTGTTGCTGAGCTGGATCGAGCTGGATCGAGCTGGATCTGTAGCATTCCCACTGAGGTAAAGTTGACTGGATCGAAGCCGGTCGCCAATCTATTCGGCTCGATCCAGACAAATTTATCCTCGTGGGAAAAGGGCCCAAAATGAAACAATATCACAACATCTGGGAATAATTTCATCAGGTTGGTGAATGATTGAATAGCAACGTTCTCTATTCACAACTACTTGTATTATATAATAAAAAGAGCTGACATGGCAGCAGATTTTAAACGCACTCGTAAGGCGTCATATTTTCTCCACTTCCTGAATGGCCCTTATTTGCAATGGACTAGGGTTGATTCAACTTACTTTGTAAAGAAATGACCAGAAAATTGACTTTTTGTATTGTCCTAATGTTCTTACACAATACAGCTTTAAACACGTGCACACTTTGGCCAAAACATTGCTTTTACTATCTATTTAAAGAAAAACATTGCAGAAACTATATATATATATATATTTATAATGATTATGTTTTATCATGACTCCATTACATCAGTCATGTTGTACTTGGAGGTGGACCTGCAAACAACATTTTGTCAGCGTGATCAAACAAAGCCACGGGAAAACATCTAACTTGAGCCTGTTTCTTTTTCTCAATTCACCACATCTCACATAGCTTATCCAAACCAACATACGATTCTACCTTTACACAGTTTTTTTGATCACCCAGCCATGAACATGGCACAATATTTACCCGGCATTTACATTGCAGGGCATCCGTAGAAACATATCAGAGGTTAAAAAAAAATCTACAACTGTGCAGCTTGAAAAAAGTCGGACTTGAATTTCATAGGTAGCGAAGACAACTTTGATCAGAAAGTTAACTGTTCTAAATCTAAGGCCATACCAATTTAATCAATTGTTTCTTGGATTCACCCTCTTCAATTTTTTTCTGATTTGCAAAAAAAGAATTCATGATCAGGTTCTGAATCAACTCCAAAATGCTCATATTTTGGCCCCAACAGTTGAAGAAAGTCTGTTGCTATAGTTGTTACAAATCTTCCATCTACCAATGCACTGTGGTTTTCAAAATTCATTGTTTGAATTACAAATAACCAGCCTGACGTGCTAGGGTACATATAACACCAACGCATCAAGTGGTTTGGCCACCTCGTCAGACTGCCACCCTCACAACCAGCCCACAGAGTCTACAACATCCAAGGGTCAGGCCGGAGGGCCAGAGGGAGACCCCGCCGCCGCTGGATAGACGGTGTGAAGAAGACACTGAGTGCCCATGGCCTGACACCTCAGCAAGCGACTGGACCGGCCCAGGACTGCCTTCTCCATCTCCCTGCGACACCCCCATAGAGGTAGAAGCGCTGGATAAAGTAAAGTAAGTAAGTATGTGACATTGACTGCTTACCTGTGACTAACGCAGTGTGTTCGTCCCCACATGCCACGGCACAGATACGGTCGTTCCTGATCCAGAACTTACTGGAAATGTTCTCCGCAAACTTACTCTTTCCAAATGTGAAGATGGCACCAGTTTCTGATTAATGAAAAAAGAGACAGATGTTATTGATAATATCTTACGAAGCTCTGATACATTTGTACATTTAGCTCTAAGAAAAAAATGGCATCAAATTCAATCAAATTAAAGCAAAGAGAAAAAACATAAAAATTCATTTTCATACCAAAAGTCATGATGTAACTATGACTGATTCTGATAAAGGGAAACATATATAAGGAGATTTTTTTCTATTTGGATCGTCGCCATGGTAACGACAATGTTGTGTCTGATTGCTATTTGTGGTTTAGTGCACATACTTCAAAAAGCTATGAACCATGTCTTTCACCTGCACATACCCAAGATGGTAAGCAGCCATGCAAAGTCATTCAACACTACTGATAGCTTATATGGCTTAGTCATATACACTTGAAAGGGTATTCAGGCCATTGTTTGGTCATTAGGCCATATTATATCATTTCCAGCACCTGTAATGCAGTAGGTAACATGACCAGTGGTTTCATTGTTCTGCATTATTGCAGAATGTCAAAATTTTGATCTGCAATTTGAAAATATTTTCTGCAAATATTACCAAAAAAATTAAATCTTTTTCTGCTTAGTAGAAATTTTTATGTAGCAACAACAGCAAAAAAGTACTTAATTTTGCCCTAAGAAACTGTGCTACCTCGGTTTAGAAGCAAAATATATTGCTTGCGCGGCACATATGGGTGAAAGTGTGGCCATATCCACAGAGGACGACACCATTGAAACCCTATTCTGATTTTTTCAGTCTGCCAAATTGCATGTTGCTTAATTTTTCTTCTGCAATATTGAAAATGTCTCTGCAAATTGCAGACTGCAGATGGGCATTTCTAGCACTGTTGACCACAACGTCTGTTTCAGAGAGAGCCAAAAAAAGCTATAAAGAAATGTTGAATTTGTTCTACATCAATTCTTCTGTAAGATCGTTCACCTGATCTGGAACCCTACACTACCGGAGCATGTTATCAACAATTAACTAATGAATGGTACTGGCAGCCCCACCCTACCAACCCTACTCAGTGTATTCAGTATAAGGTATCACAAGTCATCCAAAACCCTGGCTTAAGTTAAGGTTTTCTTCCATTGACGTTACAATGTATGTAAGGTCTTTTCTTCCACTGTATGTTTATCACTTATCATATTACTGAGACTACAGAAAATGTGTGATTAGCATATGAAAAGGAATAAGGCCCAGGAATAAAAGTTTTCAGTATTATTTACAATTGGATTAAATCTTGAAAGAAAGATACACACTGTGTAATACTATAATTGTTCTGCAGATTGATTTTTAAGAACTCAACAGGGCTCGAAATGCTTTTTCTGCATACCTGCACTACCTGCACCAGACAAATTTTACTTGCACCACTCAGAATTTAGGAAGTATGGATCATACTAAAAACTGTTCAGAAACCATTGCCAATTTATTTCTTTTACATTAAGTTGTGACAGTAAAACTTAATGAAAATCCACATACTACTACATTTATATATAAACCCAGTACATGGACCAGTGCAGGTAGACATCAGAAATACCTGCACAGCTCCAATTTTACCTGTACTGAAATTGCGTATGTATGTGGGATTTCAAGCCCTGCACAAGTACATGTGTATGGAGACTTTAGCCTTTAAGTCATATATTCAAAATGTGATACTATAAGTTGGTAAATCTGAATCTAATGTAACAGTTGCAAAACTGCATAACACTGAGTACTGCTGTTGTATATAGCAACCTTTGGACCGTTTTATTGTATAGAGCAATATAATTGTCAAAACTGGCTTTCACTTATAAACAAACAGGCAAACTGCACCTCCCTATAATTTACAATATCACATTACATATAGGGACGAATATTTACTTTGTACATGTAGCTTACATGTAGCTTACAGCAAATTTTTGAAATCTCATAAACTTGGCTAGACAGCTGTTTAATACAAATTCCCGAGTCACTACTTGCAGTTGGTATCTAGCTCTATTATCTCTTAAATGATCTGTTGACCTTTAAGGTTAAAATGTGGTCAATCATGGTAATTTTCTCATTACAGGTCAATTTGCGGTATACTCACTAACATCCACCCGTACACATAATTATCAATATCAATATTCAAAACATAAATACGTCCTAGAGTAAAACATTAGAATGGGCGAGACGAAAAATAAACTTGTAAATTATAAACGTCAACAAATTAAATATCTTATTGATTTGATAAAGCTTATAAATTTTTATGGTTTTGCAGTAATCCAGAGGATCAAAATAGATCAGTTGGCTTAGTAGTTATTAACCATAAACAATCTGGCTTTACGGAGTATTATTTATGATATTTGATCTTGCTGGTGTGGACGTGCGTAGCAACCTGCGGTAGTTGACAAATAGCAACCGGCGGCGTTTGGACAACGTTCGACTTTTTACCTTTCCCGCCAATCTGTAGCCTTACTAAATAACCAGCCATCACTTCACGGTTCTCAAATAAAACTTAAGAGCCGGCACGAGATGGAATATTACTGAGAATTGCTGCAGGATTTTATTAATAATCGAATTTCTAATATCAAATTTACTCACCTGGAACATCGTCGTCGTCGGACGCCATTTTGTTCCGTACAACTATTTCAGCCCGTGATTTGTAAAATGCCGATTCGCATTAGGTCAACGACACCAAAAAGAAATAGTTTCATTAAAACATACATTTTCCTCTATTTTGTAACTTCAGTTATATAATTGAGTAATAAGCTATAATATTATATTTTTGCATCAATTAGTTATGAAATATTTTGATTTTTCAAACATTTATACGTATCCATAGCGGGTTATTCGGAGACGGAAGTGGACGTAATCTCCGGATATAGTAACGTGTTCAAGATGGCGATTCTCACCTGAAAGTGAGTCATATAAAGTTTATTTTGGACGGTTATACAGAAATTATGAGGCTGTATCAAGCATGGGACAGCAAGATGAAAATATAGGGTCTTCACGGACGAGATTATTCAACGCTGGCCAGCTGACATCTTTGGGAACTAGGTCTTGAAGTTTTGTTGTTTTGGATCTCACAAGAACCCGGAACTGATATCACAGGTGAGTGTTATTTACTGCTACAGCTTAGGTGACATTACGTCAATGGCGATGTTTTTTGTTCAATTCGTCTCTCTAAAGTCAATGTGTTGTTGTTGTTTTCTTTTAACTCCTTGTTTTCTTTCCAGTAGGAATTTTGAAACATAATTTCTTCTCATTTTGCAGTCAATATCACTCCAAATCCTATATTGATCATGAACCTCCCACCACAGATAATATAAACCGTTTACTGATTGATATGCTTAATGTATTTTATCAACTTGAAATTTTGTTCTGAAGATTGAGGGAGTGGAATTTATAATATTGTAATCCATCAGGCATGGTGCACACAAGCCAGTGAGTTAAGCCTTTAAAATTAAGCTTAAGCTTTTATATTAAGCTCCCAAGTCAGGCTGGCACAGTGCCCGTGCCACACATGCAAGCTGCTGCTGCTGTATGAGGAGTGTCATGTGATGAGTGTCATATATTTATGGTCTATTACTGAGCTCCACGATATGAACAATATTGCTCCTATTCTTTTAATGCTTGCCATTCATTGCTACGGACTTCTGTCCCTTGCAGCAGAATGTTGAGGTATGTAGATTAAGCAGTAGATAAGAGATAACTTGATGAACCTGTTCACAGATGTCTAATACACACCCTAATTTCATCCAACAACTGTGCCATGATTATAACATCCATTCATCCTTTACAATAAAGATATAGCATGACATTGCAGCCTGGGCTTATAAATCCATTAAATTCCATTAGTCTTATTATTGTATTGATAGTTGTGGATTGCCACTCTGATCCTTTGATTGAATAAGGCAATGCTGATATGGTGCAGTTCCACTCCAAGTTTTCTTATGCCCGGCTTTCCTGGCCACTCTTTTTGCTTCAGCAGAAGCAACCCTTTCCACTTCAAAAGTTGAGACGGCATTGCTCCATTTTTCCAGGCACTACAATGCTGGCATGTATGTTGAATATTTGAGAGGTCGATGTGACCTATTGATAGTAGTCTACTTATATGATACTTGGCAAAACATATATGTACTTAAGATAGTTTCAGTTTTGTAGATGGCAGTGTAGCTAAATATTTTGCAAGCTGTGATAAAAATCAATTACACGTCAAGTAATATGATGATAGCAAACTTTTCCCTCCTCTTGTCAGAATGAGTATGTTCAGCACGGAGGAGATGGAGTTACTGACTGACTCCAAGTACCGGGCGTATGTCGCTGCTGTCGAGAAGGCTCTGAAGAGCTTCGAGGTATCAACAGAGTGGGCAGACCTCATCTCAGCACTGGGGAAACTCAACAAGGTCAGTGTCAAACCTATATATGCTTCTTTCAGTTCTCATTACTTCCAGGTATGGATGGGGTCGTGTAGTGGTGAGGTCGTGTGGCATAACGGCAGGGTGTTTGTCCCAGAACCCAGAGGTCCTCGGTTCGAATCCTGCTATGTCACCAATCTTGTGCCCGTGGGAAGGGCACTTTGCACGACTTTTCTCACTCCACCCAGGTGTAAATTAGGTACCTGACTTTGGTTGGGGTGGTAAAAAGTGGTGGAAGGAGAGGGATGGGCTCCGTCTTCCAATACCGTGCCCTTGACACAGTGGATAACAACCCACTGCCCCTACGGCCTCAAATAAAGATCAAGGTCAGCTGAAGGTCGATCAGAAGCAGTCTGACTAGATTTAGGCCACGCCTACTTTTCTATACGAATCAAATCGAATTTAAGCTAAAGGTGAGTCAAATTTGAACCCCAAACACCGATGACCTATTCCTGAACACCAGTCAACCACCAGCAGCCAACCATGGTCGAACCTTCCATCCACATCTGAATGTTTTAAACATTTTAAAATGCCAAACAGTAGCCGACCACCAAATTCCAGCAACCACAGCCGACATTGCTCCCGACCTACTCCTATCCATAGTTGGGGGGCATTCAGCAGTGTTTGGGAGGCTTGGCTATGTGTGACAGGGGCTTAACATACGTTACAATCTCCTCAGTTGTTCCAGTAAAATACTTCTCAGAAGTCTGAAATCTCTGATTTCTGGTGCTCAATGAAGAGAACTTACGATCTAAAATGAAGTAGTCCGTCCTTTTCAAATGAAACTGACTGTCATCCTTTTTTTTCAGGTGCTGCAAGCCAATAACAAATATCACGTGGTCCCCAAACGACTGATGATAGCCAAGCGCCTGTCCCAGTGCATGCACCCTGCCCTGCCCAGCGGAGTCCATCTTAAGGCGTTAGAGACGTACGACATCATCTTCACGATCAGTGGCCACCAGAAGTTAAAACAAGACCTCTTCATATACAGTGCAGGTAACAGCAGGAACTTGCTGAAATATAAATATTTCAGGGTAGAGACTCTGATCTGGTAGAATGAGCAATTCTACAGGCAAAGAGGATGAGGTCTATTGCTAATTTAACATTGCTTAACATATCCTAAAAGTTAAACATTCAATCACATTACTGGTAGGTACTGATATCATTGAAATAGTCCGTGCTTGCCATAAAACCTAAATATCTTTTGCCATAAAACCTGCATAATACATGCATGTATGATACTGAACATGAATCGCAGATTGTACTAATGTCTAGCAGATACTCCGATCAGGATCTCTCCAATCGGCTTCCGAAGAACTTTGACCCAGTGCTGACGTCACGTGCAGACAAATCATATGTGACTCTAACAGCACTTGGGTCAGATAGCTGATGAAGACCGAAAGATCCGCTCCATAATTCTGTTGCGTTAATTTCTTGTTGAGTCGCAGAACAGTCTAATTTTCATTATACATTTCCCTCTGTTTCGCAGGTTTGTTTCCTCTCCTGGCAAATGCAGCCATGTCGGTTCGACCTGCTCTGCTCAACATCTACGAGCAGCACTACCTCCCCCTGGGCACGGCCCTCTGGCCCGGCCTGGTGGGCCTGCTGCAGGGCCTGCTCCCCGGGCTAGAGGAGGGCTCGGAGCACTACGACAGGACCAACCACCTGCTGGAACAGTTCAGCCTGGCCGTGGGGAAGACGGTGTTCTATGAGGGACTGTGGGAGTGTGTGCTGACTAGCAGCAGTGTCAGGCTGCCTGCCATCACCTTCCTACTGTCACATGTCAACAGGACACAGTCTGTAGAGGACCAGCTCTACGTACTGGGCTCTGACATCAACTTATTGGTAAGTAGGGGTGGGTACCATTTCAGCTTGATCAGGTCCAAGTCCAGGTCCAAGTCAAGAGGATCAGGTCCAGGTCCGGACCTGAACCTGAACCTGATTATAGTATTACAATAAAAATAAGGTAGAACTACACTGTATGTTATATTTTGGAGAGTGAGATACAAGCACAGGTGTGAGTGCTACAAATTTACTGTACATGTTCCAGGTGCAGTTCTTAATACAGCTGTCCAGAACTACAGTGTGTTGGTACAGAGGTGTTTATAGTGATGTAATGGTTACTGTACATGTTTCAGCTGCAGTCCTTATGCGTACTAGCTGTTTATATGGTACCGTTATGTTTATATGGGTACTTATATGTAATTGTACATGTTCCATGTTCCAGGTGCAGTCCTTATGCGCAGCTATCCAGGACTACAGTGTGTTGGTATAGGTTATTGTACATGTGCCAGGTGCAGTCCTTATGCACAGCTGTCTAGGACTACAGTGTGTTGGTACAGAGGTGTTTATAGTGATGTAATACATGTTCCAGGTGCAGTCCTTATCTGCAGATGTCCAGAAGTTTGAATATGTAATTGTTATTGTACATGTTCCAGGTGCAGTCCCTATGCGCAGCTGTTCAGGACTACAGTGTGTTGGTACAGAGGTGTAATGGTTATTGTACATGTTCCAGGTGCAGTCCCTATGCACAGCTGTTCAGGACTACAGTGTGTTGATACAGAGGTGTAATGGTTATTGTACATGTTCCAGGTGCAGTCCCTATGCGCAGCTGTCCAGGACTACAGTGTGTTGGTACAGAGGTGTTTGTTGGACCTCCTGCTGCTGTGTTTCCCCTTCCACAACTCGCCCATCACCAGACAGGACATGGTGACTGTTCTGGCCCAGGCTCTGGGAGTCATGCTCAGGAGAGACATGTCACTCAACAGGAGACTCTACTCATGGCTTCTGGGTATATTATTTCTCTCACTGCATTGCATAGTGTCAAATTATGTTTAACTTAGTTTTTGAGATCTTTGCTTCAGCCCCTGTCACACATAGCCAAATATGGCCTCCCCAACACTCCCCAACCATGGTTAGGAGTAGGTCAGGAGCAAGGTTGTCACAGTGGTTGGTTGGTGTTTCGCAAGGTCGGCTACTGTTTGGCTGCACCAGCCTGATGTATCAAAATGTTTAAAACAGTTGGGTGTAGACAGGAGGTTTGGTCATGGTTGGGGACTGGTTGGCTGGTGTTCGGGAGTAGGTCAGCAGCGTTTGGGGCGTGTTGGGTGTCAAATTTGGCTCAATTTTAACTCAAATTTGATTTGTATAGAAAGGTTACAAGGTGTGGCCTAAATCTGGTCAGAACTTTAGCCAGCCTTGGTTGGTTGGCTAGTGGTCGAGGCAAGGTTCTGAATGTGTGACAGGGGCTTTAAGTAAAAGTATAACTAAATACATGTTTTGTTTACTTTCAGTTCCATGTCTTAGTGTGTTTTCTTTATAATTTTTTTTTTCTTTCGAAGTACCAACCTTGTGTTCTGTAAGCCTAGTCTATTAGTCCTGATGTCTTTGATATACGGAACCATTTTATAATAATTATTCCATTTATATGATTTTCAATTGCTTGTACTTGTTTTCAACCATACAGGCACGGACAATTCTGTACACATGGGCAGCAGGTCACTGAAGTGTGAGAACCCCAGTCAGTACTTCCTAACCTACTCTAAAGAACCATTGGTGGAAAGTGTCAAGACAGTGTTGCAGAAGCAATACAACACCACATCAAGGTCAGTATTCTAAAGGTTTTTTTGCCATTATTAATATATGTAGTTGCAGGTCATATTAAGCTTCAAGGCAAAAGTGTGGCTGAATTAAGTATGACATATACATTTTTCTATCGCCAAATTAAGCACAGTTAAGCATTTGAAAACGAGACAACAACCTTTAGATCCTGTTTATGTCAACCTCCTGCAATCTAAAGAACTCACAACCTACCGAATGCAACGTGACTCTGCCTACTTGGCCATTGCACCATTGACAAAACACTGTACGTGGCAAGGTGGTCATGTTGTTAGGGTTTTTAACTCAGAACCTGAAGGTTCTGGGTTCGAATCCCTGACAGACCCCACTGTTGTGTCCTTGGGAAAGGGAAAGGCAGTTTACACCTATTTCCTCACTTGAGGTGAAAATGAGTACCTAGCTTTTGTTTGGTTTAAATTTGGGACGTCCTCTTGGATTGGAAGTTAAGCTGGAGGTCCCGTGTTTAAAGAGAGCACGTTAAAGATGCCACCTCACGTATCGAAAAGAGTAGAGTTCCTACCTAGTGGGAGCAGTTCAAACCTTACAGCCCAGCTTTATGCAGCTTGTACTTACTGTATGACTGTATGTACAAAACTGTTGTGTTACACCTAATGGCAGTTTACCAGTTATGTGAAACAAACTAACTATGCTGAAGTTTTGAATTGTTTTTCCTTAATAATGTAGCAAAGGAGAGGAGAGAGCTGACATGTTACGCCCCCTGAGGATCCTGATCAGCCTGATGGACAAGCCTGAGATCGGCCCTCAGATCGTGACAGACGTCCTCATGGATGTGTTTGAGGGAATTGTGGAGAGATATGAGGAAACAATACCAAGGTATCAGTCAGCAAACCCACGCCAAGTCATTCCACTTGTGTTTATTAGAAAGACTTGTACTTGTACTTGTTTTAAAAAAAGTATTCTATCTTCAGTCAAGGTAGTGTTCTCTGACATTTTAGGATACACTAGTATTATGAAATGGTTGGTTGAAGTTCCACAATTATGTTTACCATCTCCGTTTCAATAGATGGTTGTTTCTTTTTCTTCCTCTTCTTCTTCTTCAAACAAATAAGGTCGATGACCTGGAGCAGACTGCTGTCACCATGGTAACTGGTGCTGTAGCATACACCTTGTGTTGTTCGATTACGTTATGTAGCAAGTAGTAGAGTTGGACTTGTGTCACCATATACATCAATGTGTTTGAGTAAGAATAAACAGAGCAGTAGTTTGTTAGGCTAGACCATATGTGAAGGTTAACATAATGATTATACATTTTTGTTTTACAAAACCTTTAGTAGGTAGATTTTATTTTGTAAAGAAAAACCTGCATATTGAGCAATATCCATGTTGTATTTTATCCTTAATCATCATTCAATCATGTTACTCTTTTTTGTGACAATATTACTCTTTTGTGTGACAATGTTACTGTTTTGTGTGACACAGCCAAGATACCAGTGATGACAGCAACAGCAAGAAAACGGCTTCAACGTCTACCAAACTAGCCAAAAACACCAAGGCCAACATCGAGCTGATCAAGACAGCCAACCTGCTGTTCAGTGCCTTTGAGCCGGCCTACCTGTGGGGGTACATCGGACACCTGTTTGGAGAGTGTTGTGTGAAGACTGCGGAGGGGAGGGTAGAGGGGGGCAGGACATGCTCGTGGCTGGCCAGGCTGTTGGAGGTCCTACTGGATATCCTGTCTCTGGTACATGAAACATATTTTTATGTTTTTTACCTTCGACAAGAAGGTTATGTTTTCGAATGTGCCATGGTGGAGTGGCTGTGGTCTATGTCTGTAACATACATTTTGTAACTCGAGAAGCTGTGGATGGATCTTAATGATATTTGGTAGGCGAGTAATGGTTGTGGAAATGAAGGTAAAGTTTGAAAATGGTTCACCTGGTATTTTCCTGCGGTACTGCAGCGGGCTGAATATGTATGATTGTGTGTTTGTATGTGTACAACATACATGTAACTCCAGAAGTTGTGGATGGTTGAGCATGATGCATTTTATACTGGATTGTTTGATTCAAAGTCCATTACGGTAGTGAAGCCAAGCTTTGTTGGTGGTTGGGGGAAGGTTATGAATGTATGACTGGGACTATATATACATTGTAGGTTGGAGGTCAAAGAGTTGATATAAGATTTTCTCCTTTTTTTATCAGGAAACCTACCTGGAAATCCAGACAGTACACCTGCCAGCCTTACTTGATGACATCATCAATGCGCTGACACAGCAGGCGGACAAGTTGGCGCTGTCTGAGCTGTCTGCCTCCCTCCACCTCTGCTCCAAACTGCTCAGTAAAGTCCTACCTTCCTTAGGGTCCGAGTCACCGACCTCTAGCACACTGCCTTCTCCTAAGGTGGGTAAACCAAGCATGTTCGTTTGTTTGTTTTATTAGGATCTCCATTAGTGTTTTCTTACGAATTCACACTACCTGTATTCTTCGTGGAGTTCACTATAATACAATAAAATTATATAGTATGAATAGCAAAAAAACTTAAATAGAAGGAAAACATATATGTCATATTGTTTTTGCTCCAGACCCTTTCTTTTTCTTCCTTTTCTATTTCTTCCTCTTCTTCTTCTCCAAACAAATAAGGTCATTGACCTGAACCAGACATCTGTCACCATGGTAACTGGTGGTATAGCAGACACCCTGTGGTGTTGGGTTACATTATGTAGCAGAACAGAGTTGGAGGGGCTGGTCACCATATATTATATATGAATGTGAGTAAGAATAAACAGACTATGAAAAGCTAGACCGCATGTGAAGGCAAACATTACATGCATAATGCTTTGCAAAATTTAATGTTACATTTTTAGTTTTTGTTTCTGACACTACAGAAGGACCCAAGTAGCGACTCGCTTTCAAGCTCAGCTGCCGACACCCGAACAATGTCAGGCTCTGCGGAGCACAGCAAGGCAACCACACCTAGCATGGAGGACTCCACAATGAGCCCTGACTCTGAATGTACAACCGACGAATACGACGACGCTTTCACCGACTTTGTGCAATATAATGGGAACGATGGAAAACCAGAGGAGGGAGAAAAAGATGGAAAAGACTTCAACGAGGGGGGAAATTTTCAAGAAGACAACTTAGATAAGGACACAGAGACTTTAGGAATGGATGAAATCCAAGAGGAGCTCTCACCAGTCAGGATGTGTCTTCTCAACTTCCTAAGACTGTTCTCAGAATTCCTGTCGAGCAGAATTATCAAAAGTAAAGACATCATTGAGAAGAATATGGAACAACTGTCTTGGGAGACACATATGAAGAGAACTAACATGTCTTCAAGTGGGAAGATGCTCCTTACAGATACAGAACTGACGGAGACACTCGGCCATGTGAATCCCTGTGGACGATGTTACGTACCTGAACCTGTCCACCTCGTGGAAAAGAAGTATGATGCAGAGGAGCAGAAGGCCTTTTCTGCCTGCTGTTGTCTTCTACTGGAGTTTTCTTCTTTCCCTACATATTGTTCAAGTGAGGAAACAGATGTTACACTGCCACAACTGTCAGTGGGTAAAGGTGGTGAGTTATCTGTTACTTTTTCAAAGATGCAACTGATAATAGAGACAACTGTTGTAGTAACTTGGTAAGTCCAATTTCTTGTGTTGGAAAATACAGTTTATAAACTTGCTTCATAATGACTTCTACCAACACAGATGAACTTTCAAGATAAAAGAAACATCTGCCTTCAAGTACCAGAGTTATCAACCAAGTTTAAGGTGTTCAAAAACTCATTTTTTCTTAGAACTATCATCGAGTGGAACTCGCTGCCACCAAGTACAGTATAGGGCCATCATCACTAGATAGCCTTAAACAATGTTTAGAGTTAGATGTGCAAAGGCTAGGTGTAACAGGTTGTTCGATGTAATAATAGCAAGCTGCCGCTGTGCAATATGCCTGCAAAGCTGCTGTGTTACGGCAAAGGGCTGAGTTATACTGATTATACAGATACAGAACTGTCTTAAAGTTTATATTATTGGTGAGTTGACTGCTTTTAGCTGATTGATCCACAAACTATTAACATTGCCTCCTGTGGTCACACTATTGTGATATCATATAAACCTTATGTAACATTTCTTTGTTCTGTTTTTCCAGGTCCAACTCTGGACAAATTGCCCAGCTGGCTGCAGGGTCTACTAGCCTGTTGTTGCTGTGTGAAAGACTTCGGTGTCCAGACGGTCGCCATCTCCACTTGTCTGGAACTCATCAGTCTCTGCAAGTCTACCATGTCTACTGACAAAAACTTTGCAGGTGCGTGACAAGAACCTTAATGTTGGTAGTCCCCTCAATTTTCACAGAGCCATCCTTGGTATTTATTACTTTCAATGTGTTTACATCTGTCTTTGTGTTCTTTGTGCTGATTGGATAACTAGTAAGACAACCCTCCAGACTGCGACCGTTTTGGTCGCATATGCGACCAAAAATTACGAAATGCGACTAAACTTTTTACTCTGGTCGCGCACTGCGCGACCGGCAGAGAATCCGCTGTGCGGCAAAATTATTGGCTGCCAAATCTCGCCCCGGTCTGCTTGCGGTAACAACGACCCATTTTCCATTGAGAAATGTTCCTTGAGAAGTTTCATCCGTAGTCAAGTTGCTTTAATGCGCCTATAAACGCAAAAATTCATCCGAAACGAGCGGCAGTGATGATCGACCGGGACGAAAACATTAGCGGCCATCTTGAATTGTCGCGAGCTCACGTTAGATCTCACAAAAACACGCGAGGAATACGCAACGCCCCTAGCGACATTGGTGAGACTGCAGCCTAGTGCAGGGTTACAGATATCGGTAGACAGACGATAATGAAACAAATTAAATCTAGCACCGCGTTTCCGCCGCTATTTTATCTCTTGGGGCGAAATTAAGTACTTCTTTGCTGTTGATGCTATAAAAATTGTACTATTAAAGCTGAAAAAGATTTTTTTCTTAAATTATACACTGTATAATACTAGTAGCTTAATAATATGTGTTTACTACTGAGTATAATAAAACAGTATTCATTGTATACTAGTAATTTTTGCATGTATTTTTCAAATTGCATGTTACATGTTTGCCAACAGTTGAACATGCAATTTTTTATACATGTATGACATGGTTTTAGGTCCAGATATAGAATTAGACTGCAAGTGACATACACTACTAGACATACACCTCAATGACCTGAAAGAATGCGCATTTTAAATGAACGTTGTTGTCAACTTAGTCATTTTCCAGGGGGTACGTTTATTCCAGGGGGTATGTTTATTAGATTTTGAAGATTTCTCCAGGGGGTACGTTTATTCCGGGGGGTATGTTTATTCGGCAGATGAGAGTAATTGTCTGTTTAGGTACATTATTCCGTTGGCTTGTAAATTAAAAAGTACTTTGCGCGACCAGATTTTTAGGAGCGCATGTGCGCCTAAGCTAAAAATTTAGTCTGGAGGGTTGTAAGAGCTTTTCCATACCTGATATGCTTACTGACCAGCACGTCGGCAGAACGTACTGCGCCTGCGCAAAACCTGGATTTTCGCTGGATTTTTGGTCAACGTTGCATCAGAATTTTGCCTGTTGCAGACCGTATCTTTTTCTACACAACATTTGAAAACTACAGACGGGATGTCACCCTTGTATACGTGAATTCGACCTTATATGAGACGTTCTGCCGAAGTGCTATACACAATACATTACGGGTTTCGCGCAGGCGCAGTACGTTCTGACGACGTGCTTTACTGACCAGAATGTTGTCTTTTCCTTGGTGCCGATTGGATAGACTGTTGCTGTCCTTGGTGCTGATTTGATAACTAGTCAAGAGCTTTTCTATGCCTGATTAGAATGTTGTCTTTATTGCTGGGTTGGTATACTGGTACTGTCCTTGGTGCTGATTGGATAGACTGTTGCTATCCTTGGTGCTGATTGGATAACTAGAGCTTTTCTATGCCTGATTAGAATGTTGTCTTTATTGCTGGGTTGGTAAACTGGTACTGTCCTTGGTGCTGATTGGATAGACTGTTGCTATCCTTGGTGCTGATTGGATAACTAGAGCTTTTCTATGCCTGATTAGAATGTTGTCTTTATTGCTGGGTTGGCATACTGGTACTGTCCTTGGTGCTGATTGGATAGACAGTTGCTGTCCTTGGTGCTGATCGGATAACTAGTCAGAGAGCTTTTCTATGCTTGATTAGAATGTTGTCTTTGTTGCTGGTTTGGTATACTGGTACTGTCCTTGGTGTTGATTGGATAGACCGTTGCTGTCCTTCGTGCTGATTGGATAACTAGAGCTTTTCTATTCCTGATCAGAATGTTGTCTTTATTGCTGGGTTAGTATACTGGTACTGTCCTTGGTGCTGATTGGATAGACCGTTGCTGTCCTTGGTGCTAATTGGATAAGTAGAGCTTTTCTATGCCTGGTATTTTCTTACTAATCGGAATGTTGTCATTTTTGCTGGGTTGGTATACTGTTACTGTTCTTGGTGCTGATTGGACAGTGTGGCAGAACACAATGCATTAAAAGAATGCATTGTGGAGCTCAGTTATGGAACACTCTCTCACTGGAACAACAAACCGTACTTTAATTACAGGACATTTAGTAATTACCTGATATTAGTATGTAACATGTGACAATATTGCTGTTTAGTACATGTTGTTTATTTAGTGTTTCATGTTAGTAGTGTTTTTAAATGTCAGGGATACTTGCAAAACAGCTCTAATTACAACCTGAGTGTATTTGCCCTGGAGGAATGCATGTAACTAAAATGAGAATGGTTTTGTTTCCAGATGCGCTGCCCCGTAACCACCAGGCCCACAGACACAGTGAGGGCACAGTGACAGTGGTGGTGATGTCAGCCTTACTACCCAGTCAACTGGAGTACATCAACACAAGAACTACACTGTATCATGTAAGTCAAGAAAGAAATGAAACGTTAAAATTTTTTTTCTAAAGCCTTATATCTAGCTACTGCATGTGACAATGAAAATAGTTACCGAAATTGAGTGTAGCCTACCAGTACATTGTATCTACCAGCATATCTTAACGTTATCAATTTTTCATTGCATTTTATGTTCATTGCACCGATACAATGGCCTAATGAGTAGTGTTTTCGCCTTGAATGCAGTAGGTCATTCGTTGCACCATATGCACCATGTATAGTTGCAAGGAGGACTTTAACTTAAAAAATTACGATAAAGGGGCATTATGTAACATTTTGCACCAAAAATTGAAACAGCCCACACGAGGTGCACTCAGTTTGTGGCACCATCACAAACCATCAGAATGCATGTGTTTCCAGCTTTTAAAGACATGCGTATTGTGTAATATTTTGGCACCTCCACTTCCCGAATGACACTTATTTGCAATGGAGTCGGGTTGATTCAACTTACTTTGTAAAGAAATGACCAAAAAAATTACTTTTTGTATCTTCCTAATGTTACATAATGCAGCTTTAAAACATGTTCTGTTTACCCTAGACCATAGCAGCCATCTTGTGGTCGTACCTGTCGGACACCAGTGCCTCTCAGCACCAGCTGAGTGTTGCCCTGCTCCAGCAGCTGCACAGTCTGGCACCTTCCCCTGCCACCTGTCAGGATGTCATCAGCACGGCCATGTTGGATAAGGACCCCGTGAGTTACCTGTTTTGACAGCTTTATTGCATGGATGTGGCTGTAGATAATTTAGCCTATTGTCCTGTTTGTCAAGTTCATTTAGGATATAATATATAATGCTTTAAAAAAAGGACATGAAAATTTACTGTATAACTAATGCTGGAATTATTTCTACTTCATGTATAAATCTTGGTTTAATCCATACAACTGGAAATACATTGTAATACAGAATTTCAGACATTTCAACCGCTATCCTGCAATCTTCATCATTGGAAAGAAATGAAAGTCTATGTTCAGATAGTAGTACAAGACACAGACCCTATTTTTTATTTGGACATAGTCTTTCTTTTCTTTTCACTGATGAACATCGCTGGATAGCAGTTGAAACATCTGAAATGCTGTAGTATTATTTCTAGTTGCATTGATTGAACCAAGATTTATACATAAAGTACAAGTAAGTCCAGCATTAGCTATACAGTTGATTTTTATCTGAGCCTTTGTAATAAAGTTGGACCTTGTTGACTTTTACCTAAAATACAGATTATCTGGTACCAAGGAAAATACTTAATACCTGAAATGTACACGGTACATGTGTTGAATCCTTGGCTGTTATTATTTTTTTTCTGTAATGTGTCTCCCCAGAACAAGCAGATTTCAGCTCTAAGGAAGTTCTGTGTGTTGTGGCACCTCAGTGGGAATAAACTGTCCACCTTGGTCAACATGCCTGGGCCCTACAGGACATTTGACAGGTACATTTCATGATCCACGATTTCTAAATAAAACAGGAATTGGCAACAGCAGTGTGTCAACTGTTTATCACAATTATTTAAGATATCCATGTAAGGAATTCCTTTTATGTCATAGCTGGGCTGCAATAACGTTCAATACATGTATTCCGGCCTGTGCGATATAGCTGTGGAATCACACATTATCCATTTGGTTATCACACAGGCTTCCAAAAGTGCCATAGAATAATTTGAACGCATTTCCCCTGCACTGTGTGTACCGCTTTTGAAAATTCGAATATTGTTACAATTGGATGTTGTTACAATTTTTTGTTTTAGGGACACCAAATTTTGGCATACTTTGCATTAAAATGTGTGTTTTCTTGGTCCCAGAACACCTGCAGTTAGGCTGGTTCAGTTGTAACCTCAGGTGATACGGAATACACCGTGTAGTATTTTATTATCTTACCTTACCTGTCGGTAAGTACAATGTATTTTGAATCTTTGTAAAATTGTCTGTAACGTTGTAAAAGATTTTCTCTGGATTTTTTCAGATGTATGTTCCTGATGTTGGACAACCTGTCTTCCATCGATAGCATCCCACGATCCCTTGCTCTGACCTGGCTGCTCCATTCAGTCCAGAGGGGGGAGCTGACCCGTATCCTGGAGCCCCTCCTTCTCCTCCTCCTCCACCCCTCCACAGCTCGGGTATCCCCCTACTACAAAGCCCAACAGATTGCCCAAAACCCCTCTACCCCCCTCGAGAAGGAAGAAACCGAATCTGACGCCGAAGATCGCATCCGTAGCATCAGCTGTGTGGACGGGAACATGTGCTTCCGAGTGGTCAGTCCTGACCAAGTTGTCGTGTACCCCACACCTCAGCCCATTGCAGCGTGCACAACTATAACTCCCGCAGGAAAACAAGTGGCGACTACGAGCAAGGACGGAGCGCCTCCTCTGCACCGGCCACCCGAGGTGTCCGTAACGGTCAATCCGTTGGGGTCGCAAGCCTCCCTGGCCAGCGAAAGTTCTGTAGATGGCTCCTCCCACGACAAGAAAGTCGGTGTCAGCACCATGAAGGATTTGACGGGGGAGGGGGGCCCTGAGGTGGTACAGAGTCTACTCGAAGACATTCTTGAAACCGTCATTCCCAAAAAGGAACCAGAGAGCAGGCAATACTCCAACAGCATGTCTTTACCCATGGGAGAACAGTCGACGCAAAGCGGGGAGAGTTTGCTGACGTCGTTGAGAAACCGGAGCACAAGTTTTCCGGAGGACATACTAAGCTCGGTCGGTCGTACACTCATGGAGAAGAGAAAACCACCGCCCTTACCTCCCAAACCAGCTTCTCTAAGGGTAGGGGCCAGGGCACAAGTGCCCAACCAGTTTGAGAACAAGAATTCAGCTGGGGAACAGGTGGAAGAGGCAAAGTCTGTTAATGTCCACCCGCTGAATCAGCACATGTTGTTGTACATCCAGGTGTACGAACACCTGCAGGTGTTACATGCCCTGACCACGCTCAAGTCCATGCTTAGTGTTGCAGGTACAGTATTGACAATAATTCTATACTTTATATGTGCTATATATTGTCAAGAACTCAATAAAGTACCAAATTTGTGTTTGACTAGCTGGAGATTCAGTTATCTAGATACATATTATGCTACATTTATAGCAATTAGAAAATTTAAAAAAGCTGCTGCAATATAGCATTAACAATTAATAATGTTGCACCAAATTCCAACTTTTCTAAAGTGGTTTGTTCAGTGTTCTAGCCAGCCTGAATTTTTCCCGCCATCTCAGTTTTGTTTGACAAATATTGTGTTGAGTGCTGAAGGCACGACAATCCTAGCCGGAAAAAGTTTGAAATCTTGACCCTCTTAAACCCTATTTCCTACATTTTGAAGGGCATTTAATTTTGCTGGTAGACTAAGCTTAGTTTAATGACATCTCTTTCCTTATCTTTACTTGCCTATTTTTGTCCATCAAAGATGGCAAAATTTTTGTCTGTCACGAGCAGCAAAGTTTTGTCAAATGACAGAAAGACGGACGCTGGCTAGAACACTGGGTTTGTTAAATAATGTATGTGGCATTTCATATACTGGTATTGAGTTAAACCCATGGCCATACTCCTTGCCTTCCATCCAGGTCGAGCTCTGATCTGTGCCACCGTTACCACCAGCATCCACAGTTCTGGGTCTTCCCTGCAATCTGTGCTGCAAGAACTTCTCAGTCGACACCGCCAGTCTCTCCTCGGCCAGGACTTCTACCACAAGATCTCCTCTGAGCTGTCAGGTGCTTTTCGCAGCTGCATGCACCTGGAGATCCTGGTGTCGGTGTGTCTGTACTTCCTGCGCGGACACTACCCCATCATGTTGGACGCCTCCAAGGCCGACGTACGGGGAAACGAAGACGTGCAAATAGCGAGCGCAGAAGTGCTGACAGTGCTGTTGTCAGAGTTGGTAAGTTTTCAGAGTACATTTGCTAAATGCTAAATCTTTATCACTAATAGAAATATACAACATTGTATTGCTGTCTGTAATACTAATAGATCATATTATGTCATACCTGGCCCACGATAACATTTGTTCTGGTCTGTGTGATAACTACCCATATCACATAGGGTTCCACAGAATAATTTGAACGTGTTCGGTACATGTGCGCCGCTTTCAAAAATTTGAATACCGGATTCGGACATTGGAATTATGTTGTTACAATTTTTTATTCAGGAACACCAAATTTTCTAAACTTTTGGCACATTTCACATGGTCAATTGGGCGATCCAACCTGGGGTCGGGCTTTTACCTCGGGTGATATGGAAATTACACTATATTCTATATTTCTATGAGAATATGATTAAGGCTATAGCAGCTGCTGTAATCATTTGGTGGAATTTCTGAAAACTATTTTTGTGCTCCCTCGCCGTGCTAGGTGGGTGTAGTTGGAGAGAGTAGCCGAGGGTTTGCTACCTACATCAGTGACCTGTTGTCCAGGTGTAAGGTGCAGAAGGCAGTGTTACACTGTCTCCTAGCAACAGTCTACAGTGCCGGGAAAGACTCGGGTATGTGATACTTACTTGTGCTTGTTAAGGTATCCTCATCAGTGTGAGTAGTCTGTGTCAACAGTCCTTCATCTGCAAAGCATTGCATGCCATCTCTTCATCTCCTCTTAAGGGTTATACTACTACCCATCACCAACTTAGCATCCTCAAGAACACAGGTCTTTCCTTGGTCTTCCTCTTGTCATAATCTTCTTCCATAGTCGGGTGTCCACTGTAACAGATACTCGGGTATCTATCCCATAATGATATTCCCTACCCATCTTAATCTGTTGGTTGCTATACATTTGTAAGTGTCCCAATATCTACTGTGTTTACCTTCTAAGTACAGACTTATTTGTTGGCTTGTGATAGCTTGGAGAAAAATGATCCTATATAGCTAATAGGACACTCATACTTGTTTCAATTCAGTTTTCAATGAGTAGTTCAATGCAAATTTGTTTGTACAGACATTAGTGCATACATTACTAAATTCATACATTGGATCTCGAGTATCATTATGCAAGTTTTATTTAAGAACAGACAGCAAAATAACAGTACCTTGACATGTATCCCTCCCCCTCAGCCCTTCTATCAGACAGTGAGTCAGATGACATGACCAGGGAGACTATCTCCAGGTGTACCTGGGAGCCCAGTGACCCAGGTTACCAGGCCCTGCAGAGGCAGCTGCTCAAGCTGCTACTGGCCATCATTGTACTGGAGGATAAGGTAAGACTATATAGAGGCTGAACAGTAGATGTTACATGGAAAAGTGTGTTGAGGATTCTTTTTTTTTTAAAGTTCTTTTTTTTTTAAAGTTCTTTCTTTTTATTGATTTTCAAAAGAACAAAAGAAAAGCATGGCACAACATACAAAGTAAATGACACACATGCGTAACAACAAAACTGATAACTAAAACCAGGAGACAATAATATTAAGACCATATTGTGTCTCCAGGTCTTCTCACACAGAAGCAAGACTGACAGTGAGGACAGCATGACGGAGTGGGACAGACTGAGGATCCAGTTTGAACAGGGCGCCGTCTCGCTCCGCTACGTGAGCTGGGAGCCCGTGGCGGCCCAGGGCATGTTCCTGGGGACTATGCTGAGTGCCCTGAGACAGCCCAAAGTGGGCATGATGCACCCTCACTGGGTAAGGAATAAAACGGGCACAATGTTGTATGTAGCTACTGAACATTAATATTTTGTTGCTGTTATGAAGCAAGTTTAATCTGTAATTTCCAACACAAGTAATTGGACTTACCAAAATTTTTGACTGTACAACTTCAGTCTTTGTCAAGGGATGAGAGGTCCACCGCTTCTGTGACGTCACATTATTTTTATGAAGATGACACACGTGACTCGGTGAGCAGTGGATCATAGGTTGCAGAAAGTCTGTGGCGTCGCCATCTTTGTTGTGATATGGATGTAATGCCCTGATGTAGATGGCCTCTTTAATACCTTGTGCAAAAAGTCTGGCTCCGTGTCCAAGATTTTCATAGACTTTCTGCAACCTATGATCCACTGCTCACCGAGTAACGTGTGTCATCTGCATGAGGTGATGTCACAGAAGCGGTAGATCTCTCATTCCTTGACAAAGACTGGAGTAACTGTTGTGCAGTAAAAATTTGGGTAAGTCCAATTTCTTGTGTTGGAAATTACAGACTCAAAACTAATGCTTCTGTATAATGAATTCTACTAGCACAGATGAACTTTCAACATACTGGTTTCTACAGAAGTCAGTTCATGTGATGTACATAACAGCTGCATACCCTGCCTTACCACAGGTGACGATGGCTGTCTCCTCCCTGCCTTACCTTGGGAAGGCCCTGCCTCGGGTCATAACTCCCATCATCACTCAGCTGTGTGTGAACGTGGAGACTCTGGCCAAGGAATACTCACACAGCTTTTCACATCCCAAATGGTAAGTGCAGGATGACTGCCAAAATTTCCTTAAAGGCACTCAAGGCACTTTCAGGCAGTAAAACTGGATTTTTAAAGTCAATTTTCTGGTCATTTTTCAAAAGTATATGATGTTGAATCAACCCTATCCCAAAACATACTGTCTGATATCTGTGGGACAAAAATGCGATGTCGCTGATAGAAAACAGTTCCTTGTTTCGTATTGTAGACTGGTTCTAGCTATTTATTGTTGGTACCAAAAAATAAAGGGACTCCTCACGTAGCTTGTTTCTGGGCTATTTCAATTGCTTCAAGTATGAAATGATGACGAAAATGTGCTAAGAAATGTCAGTACATGTCAATAGCAGATTTCTTAATTCAGAAGTTTTTTTGGCTGCTGTGAAATTGTACTGGATGCCTTTAAAGATGACCTAGTACATGCATAGTTGATGTTAGAGGAGCTTGTCAGAAATCAACTGTGATCTGCATTAATTTTGCTTCAAGTAAGTTTGTCCTGGGTTCAATATTCATTTTTTTCCCCTCAGGTCCATGTGTCCCGACTTGCTCGTCAGCATTCTAGAGGGGCTGACCATGATCTTCCACTACTGCCTGATGGATAGTATCGTGCCCCCATCAGGCATCAACTTCCAGCCTGCAGTGGGCACCCCGGGGTCCTCGCAGGACCATGGCAGCCCCACCCACATCCTCCACAGCCTGATGAGGATGTTTGGGGTGGATACAGAGGACAAGGTGCCAATGATCATATGTCATATTTGATAACTACATACATTATTATAATAATAATAATAACTTATTATATTGACTACAATTCATTCAGTTGAGAAATACATTAACTGTATCAAAACAGAAAGGGCACATGATTTACCTGTCATAATAATACACAATACTGCTTTGACATCAAACTATTTATTCTGATAGTATTACTGTTACAGTAAACATTTTTATGTCATACCTGCATGGGCCGCGATCCCATTCCATACGGGTGTCCTGGCCCATGTGATAACTACCCATATCACACAGGATTCTAACGGTTATCACACAGGCTTCCAAAAGTTCCATAGAATAACTTGAATGTGTTTCGCATGCACAGCATGCGCCACTTTTGAAAATTCGAAGAGTTATTTTAATCTTCTTATTTCCCCCTTAGCTGCCTAGCCATGGTGGGGAGGGGGAGAACCAGGTCAAACCACTCCTAGAAGCACGACGTGCCGTCATCAGCATCCTTCCCCGGGTAGTGTCCACCCTCGCCACCGCCTGGGGCATCCTCAAACAGGCCGAGTCACAGGGGGAGGGGAGGGCGCAGAGGGCAGCACAACAACCCCCTCCTGCCTGGATAATGGGCTCTCCCAAAGTACTGTGCCAACACATCCTGGAGCTGCTGAGCCCCATCTCCCTCCATCATGGTACGTCCCTGATGGCAGCTGTGGCCATCGTGTGGAGGGACAGGAAGAGGAAGTCTCATGGCAGGGAGAAGGTTGGGATATTCGTTCGTTTATTTGTTTATTCTGATACCCTTTAGTCTAATGACTAATCTTCCAGGGTTCAAAACATATAGACAATATACAGACATACATTGTACTGATGGCAAGATTAAAAGAGAATGAACATAGCAGCACACAATGTTGTTTTCTATGAAATAAATGTAGTCATAAAAGGCAACATACAACAGTTCTGCTGCAATACCATGGTCAGCCACCAGGAGGCCCACATTTGACCTTGATCTTTGTCTTCCACATACCAAATATCACAATCGTTAAAGGCCTTTTTTAAGTTATGCTGGCCACAAATATGTGGAAACACAGACATGCACACAGACAGACCAAAAACAATATTCTCCATTTTTCATGGAATTAATACGGTATCAAAATGGCCGCTGGAACTGGAAATGGGTCTATTATACTGTATTTGACTTGACATACAAACATTAGTAATGCTCAATTTGGAATACTTGTTGCATTTAATTGTATGCATACTAGTTACTAATAAATTTTGGAGTTTCAAATTACTCCATAATGAAGTGTTAAAAAGCACAGGGAGGTAAACTTGCATTCTCTTTAGAACTGGTTTTCTACCATGAACACCCTCCAATCTTCCCCCTAGGTTCTGCCTGTTGCCAGTACTGAGCAGCTGGGGTTAGTAGACCTGGTCAGTGCCATTAAAGTGGTCAGGATGGACAACCTTATCCACACTGTCACACAGGTGAGAGGTCATAGACCGTCTAGGTTCTCACAGTTTAACATTAATTTTTAACATCAAATTCTGTTGAAATCAGCTACATGTATATTATACATTAATTTTACATCTACACCGTACTGGACAAAGCCCCTCGCAGGGCATAACGGCTAGGAAGACTGGTCTTTGCGCTAGTGCGCTGGTGGTGGTGGTGCAAAAACAAAAAGATGTCTAATAAAAACAACAAAAATAACAATGTTGTAAAGAAATATGGTCACCGTGGTGCTGTGCTATGTACAGGGCAGTCACCCATGGGCCAAAAAACGCTACTGTGAGGCACATTTCTAAAAAAAACTGTAGCAAGAATTTGTTCAAAGATACATGATTGTACTTTCATAGTGTACACGTTGGTTGCTTACATGTTGGTTGTAACTGTTTTCCAGGTTGTGAAGTCCCCTCCCCTGTCTGGGAAGGACAGAAAGCAGCCCATCCTAGAAGTCAGCATGCTGCAGTTTCTCTATGTGTTCCTCATGAGGTATGTTATATATATTATGTCATTTATTGGCCAGCAAACATACTCTTTTTCATTACTTTACAAAGCTTCTACTGATCATGAAGCATTATTATGATGTGATATGTAAATTTTACATTAAAATGAGACCGTTCCAGATGATTGCCATTCTAAAATCACGTTATTTATCGAGATTTACCACCCATTGTGAAAGGATTGACATAACAGGTGACTATTACCTTTTCGAGATGTCAACCCTGAGACCAGACTGTAAGGTTTGAACCATGCACATCGGAAAGGATACCTGCTCTTTTCGATAAGTGTTGTGGGATCTTTAACGTGCTTGAGAAGTGGCTCTCCTCAAACACGGGACCTTCACTCTACATCCTATCTGAGAGGACGTCCCTCTTAATAAATATTATAGCTAACCGAAGCTAGGTAGTCATTTTCAGAGTCGAGTGAGGAAATAGGTGTAACGTGCTTTTCCAAAGGGGACTGGGACCTGCCAGAGATTCGAACCCAGAACCTTCAGATTCTGAGTAAACACTGATAGTCACTCTTATTCCTTTCAGGATGGGTAATGGCACAGTGATGGCGTCCTGGACTTCCCTGCTGGCCTTACTAAGAGAGAGCCTGTCCCTGGACCTCCCCCCACCTGGAGTGTTCCTCCTACTGGGTATACTGAACCAGTTTGTACAGAAGTGTCCCATGTTAGAGGATAGGAGAGACAGGAGAGACCTACAGGTAGACAACTTTTCAGTTAAAAATGCAAACTTTGTTAAAGGCATTCAATGCAATTTCAGGGCGGAAAAACTGGATTTTCAAAGTCAATTTTCTGGTCATTCTTTTAAATAGTAAGTTGAATCAACAGCCAATGCCATAGCATACTGATATCTTTGAGGCAAAAATGTGAAAACGGTAACCTGTGCTTATTTTGTATCATGGGCTGGTTCTAGCTGTTTATGGGCGGTACCCAAAAAACTAAAGAGACGCCTCATCTACATGTACATGTATCTTGTTTTGGACTATTTCAAACGCTTCAAGTATGAAATGATGACAAAAATGTGCTTAGAAATAGCAGTAAATGTCAATATCAGACAGATTTCCTCATCCAGAATATTTTTTGTTTTGCCAACCTGTAATTGCATTGGATGCGTTTAAGCCGCAACTACTGCTGACTTGTCTTCTTTGAGTTAGCATAACAAGTCAAAATAAAAAAAACTATCTGATTCAGTCAAAATACACTTGATTTAGTCATATAATTAGCTAAAAGCTATCTTCTGTCATCATTCTGAATAAAAACTCTACATTAGATATTAAAAACCTAAATGTGTGGCATTTCCCTTTCTACATACAGTTGATTGTTTTATGCTTTTAATGCTGTGCTTTTTGATTCCTTTGTTCTCATACAGGCTTTTGCTCAGAGGAAAGTTGTTGAAGTAAATCCTTTGCCTTGAGTATTCCCTTCTTATTGTTTTCCTACACTTTTCTTTTCTTTCCTTGTCTTGCTTTATTCACTTCTTTTGGATAGAGACTCCAATCTGATAGAATCCGGAATTCTACTGGCAGAGAGGATGAGGTCTATTGCTATAACTTAACATTGCCCAACATGTCCTAAAATCAAACATTCAATCACATTTAATTTACTTGAAGCTACTGATATCATTTATATAGTCCGTGCTTGAAATAAAACCTAGATATCTTTAAATGCTCTACGTGTATGATACTGAATTGCAGATTGTACCAATAGAGAAGCAAATATCTTAAAATTTACAGACTCCAATCGGGATCCCTACCGGCTACTGGCAGAAATCCTGATCAAAGTTTTTGTTGACAGACACTCCGATCGGGATCTTTACCCGCAGAATCACTGATTCTACCAAATTGGAGTCTCTACTTTGACATAGATAAACTGCTTTTTGTATTCATTGGTCTTTATTTTGTAAAATTAATATTATGGTGCTCACAGACTTTTTAAAAACATTCCAGGATGTCACTCAGAAGCTGCTAGAATCCTGCAGTACCATTGCTGGCTCGTCATTGGAGCAGACCACATGGCTTCGCCGCAGCCTTACCGTGATTCCGGGACCCCAGACGGATCCCAACCTGTCCCATTCCGACGTGGAGGACTCCCCCTCGACGTCACCCCCCTCCAGCCCCCCTCCCACCCAGCCAGCCGTGCTCCCCAACAGTTCACACTACAGTGTGCACGCACTGTCGCTTCTAGCCGAGGTGAGAAAAAACTTTACACATGACCTGATCCTCCAGCCAATGGCTGAAAATGTGGAAGGTTTTTGTTCAAATGTAGATCCCTATTTGGGTCAAATCTTCACTATAAATTCATAGTTGGGCTGCGATAACGTTTGATATGGGTGTTCCTGTGTGATAACTACCCGTATCACAGGGGGTTCTATGGTTATCACACGGGCTTCCAAAAGTTGCATAGAATAATTCGAACACATTTGGTGAGCACCCTGTGTGCCTCTTTCGAAAATTCGAATACCAGGTTTTGCACATTGGAATTGATGTTGTTACAATTTTTTGTTCAGGGACACCAAATTTTCTCAATTTCAGGCACATTTCTCAATGAAACGTGTGTTCCCTAGGGTGGGTTTGACATATTAAATAGAATACAACATGGCATATTCTGCATCAGCATCGGTCCCAGTCCTCCCACGGTAGGATCTTCCTCCAGCCTTCGGCCATCAGGTGATCCGACCTGCGGTCAGGCTGGTACCTCGGGTGATATGGAATACACCGTGTAGTATTCTTTCTGTATATGACAAGTATCATAATAGTCAAATAGCGGACAATTTAGAGCATTTTATTCTCAAACTGTCAAAAGAATTTTTAAAGGTTTAGTTTTTTGTCCAGTACAATTATAACAGTTGACAATGTTTTGTTTGTATAGTTATGACTGAGCTAACACAGGTGTATGTTTTGTTGTTGTTGAATCAGCTGCTGGCTTCACTGCTGGACGTGATGTTTGGCAGTGATGAGAAGGAGCGAGCACTACCACTTCTCACTGCCATCATGGGCAACGTCACCCCTTACCTCAGGTCACACAGGTGAGTTATTCTTTATAGCTAGATACAGGTGAAAATGTTCTCATCTTCTCCAGACACAGACAGTGTGAATGGCAGGCAGTACTCCATGAGTGCCATTCAGCACCAAGGACAGAAATAGTGTATTCTGCATCACCCAAGGTACCAGCCCAACCGCAGTTCGGGTGAGGGTGATCCGGCCCGCAGGAAGGCTGGGACTGAGGGTGATGCAGAATACACCATGTAGTATTCTATTTATGTCATACCCACCCGAGAAAACACACATTTTGATGTGAAATTGAGAAAATTTGGTGTCCCTAAACAAGAAATTGTAACAACATCAATTCCATCATCCGAATGTGACATTCTAATTTTGAAATGCAGTGTATGCGATGCATGTGAACTGCATTCAAATTATTCTATAGAACTTTTGGAAGCCCGTGTGATAACTGTTAGAACGAACCCCGTGTGATACGGGTAATTATCACACAGGCCGGAACACCTGTATCGAACATTATTGCGGCCCTGCTATGACATAAATCAATGATATCGTTCTTAATGTCCTTTGTACAAAAACCGTGTGAATGATTTTCAGTAAAGACAAGAGCAGTGCTGTCAGTATAAATGGCATCTAGCACAACATCAAAGTGAATGTTTTTCAGCACCAAGGACAGCTCTATTTGTGCTTTAACTGCAGAAACAGAGACGTTTGTGTGATGCAATGGTTATTCTGCACTAATAAAACACACAAGCACCATCAATTTTACAAACAGCTAATCCCCCCAATACAGAAAAAAAAGATGTTCTAAATGTATGTCTGACTCATCACTACCGATGTACATCAGCTATGTTTAACAATACCATGTGCAACTCCCTCCCCCCCAGTGTTGAGAACATGGCCCGGTTCCGTGCCTGTTCGCGGCTGCTCAGCAGTCTGAGCGGGTACCAGTACACCCGACGTGCCTGGAAACGTGAGGCCTTCGAGCTGCTCATGGACCAGAACTTCTTCCAGATGGACGGCCAGTCCCTGTCCAGCTGGAAGTCTGTGGTGGACAATCTCATGACCCATGACAAGACAACATTCAGGGACTTGATGGGTGGGTACTGTATCCATGCATTTATGGGGAACAGAGAAATTCTTATTTTATGCAAGAGCCTAATGGATACAACCATTTATATTGGTCCAGGGATACTTTAAAATTTTAATTTTCCCATACATTTGCTTTTATCCCTTTCTGATACTTCTTTCCTCCCTTACCTGTAATCCTTGAGGCCTGCTTTTTTTAAAAAAAACATGTTGCCTGTCCAGTAGCACACCTACAAAATTAATATTTTCCAGACCGATTTTGATCGTAAACAAAGGAAAGGAAAGTAATGTCCCACTGGTGGTAACAGAAAAGACAGATCGATGCTACCGGTATGCACAGTATTTACAGGTTCACTGTACCGGGGAAATTTCCCTTAGCTCTTTTCAAAGAAGGATGTCTGGAAGTGTTGAAGCCGATTTGTAACATACAGTATTATGTGTTTCCCCCCAGCCCGAGTGGCAGTGACTCAGAGTGGTTCCCTGAACCTGTTCAGTAGTCGTGAGCAGGAGTTGGAGCTGAGAGCCATGCTGCTGAAGAGACTGGCCTTCACCATCTTTTGTAGTGAGACAGACCAGTACCAGAGACATCTGCCGGAGATACAAGGTGTGGAGATAGTGTGTGTGTGACTGTGTGAATGTGTGTGTGTGTGTGTGTGTGTGTGTGTGTGTGTGTGTGTGTGTGTGTGTGAATGTGTGTGTGTGTGTGTGCATGCTTGTGGGTGTGTGGATCTGTGTGTGTGTGTGTGGATGTGTTTGAGTGTGTGTGTGTGTGTGTGTGTGCATGTATGCATGCATGTGTTTGTATAAGAATGTGTGTGTTGATGTCTGTTGTGTGTTGATGTGTGCATGCGTGCATGTGTGTGTGTGTGTGTGTGTGTGTGTGTGTGTGTGTGTGTGTGTGTGTGTGTGTGTGTGTGTGTGTGTTAGTGTGTTGGGGGAGAGGACTATATGTTTCAATCGAAGCAGTATCACAACATAGGGAATAGCACAAGCCAGTGTTCTAGTCAGCGTCTGTCTTTATGTTGGAATTTTGCTGCTCACGGCAGACAAGAAAATTTGCCCAATCTGTCATCTTTGAGATATAAAAATTGGTGTGTAAAGAGATGAAAAGAGATGTCATTCAACCATGACCTCATCTGACGGCTGTTTTACCCCTGGTTTGTTCCAGAGAGGGTTGCGGAGACCCTGCGGCTCCCCCCTGCACCCATCCTACAGGAGCAGGTGTTCCTGCTGTTCAAAGTGCTGCTGCTGAGGATATCAGCCTCCCACCTCACGGCCCTGTGGCCCACCATCATCACCCAGCTGGTGCAGGTCTTCCTCCACATGGAGCAGGAGCTCAGCGCTGACGCTGACGTCTCCAGGTACGGAATAAATTGTTTGTTTGTTTGTTTGTTTTATTAGGATTTCCATTAGTGTCACATAAATTTCACACTATTCTTCTTGAAGTCCGCAAGGGTGATGATGTAAACCACTGTGTGGCTAATATGACACGGGGGTTCCCCAGGCCTCCAACCAGGTGATTTGTAGTGAATCATCAACTTGCATCTAGTAGTATTTGGACCATCACATACCAGGGCATGCCCTTACTCTTTTTCGAAAGATGTAGTGGGTTCTGTAACATGTGTGGGGTGTGACTCCCCCAAACATGGGACCTCCATTTAACGTTCTATCTGACGGACATCCCTAACAAAAAGCAAGGTACTCATTTTCACCCGAATGAAGTGAGAGAGTCATGTAAGTGCCTTTCCCAAGCGCACAACATCGGGGCATGTTGGAGGATTCAAACCCAGGATCTACAACCATGACGCCACACTATCCCACCTGTACTGTTACAGTAGCATATTCCCTTTGCATTGTAATGATGTTCCTTATAAACATAATTTATCTTTTTGCTCTACCAAAGTTATATTTCTGATACCTATATATAGGTTACCGAGAGGTTATTTTAATCCCTTTTTCCTGCCTTGTTACAGAACCCTGTCCCAGAGGATGTCAGGTATAGATGGAGGCTGGGCCTATGTGGAGGGGAACGGTCTGTGTGTGAATCCTACCTCCAACCCACACTGGCTCAGGGTGTTCCTCGCTGCCTGTAAACTACTGGACCTGGCACTGGCCCTGCCGTCCGACCTGCTGCCACACTTCCAACTGTAAGTTCCTGTGTGTGTGCAGAGAACATTTTGAAACTATAGCAGTACTGCAGTGATTGTGATGTTTTTTAGCTATGTTCACTTGACTCCTTTTATTAATATATTGTTAATGTTAGTATGTCTTTGTGTCTCTGTGATAAAGTAGCTAGAATGATTTGTATAGGGGTGTACTTCACAAATTTGAAGGATTGATTTCTTATAGTTGTCTTATAGTAGTTTCATATGACATTGTTACTTTTAATGGCCAATATACAATTATCACCCTGTGTGTGTGTGTGTGTGTGTCTGTGTGTCTGTATTTGTCCTCACTTCATTTGTAATATGATTTGGTAACGTCACATCTTTTCTGTGTGTAAAAGGTACCGTTGGGCCTTTGTTGGTGAGGCTGGTGTCTTCAGTACCAAACAGTCGCATCGCCAGGAAAGGGCTGTGGAGGGGGATGACTTCACACCACATCTCGTCAGGCTTACAAGACTACTCCGCAGAAAGGTCAATATACATTCTTATTGTGTCCCCCTAAAGACCCCCAAGTACTCAGTACCTAATTGTGAGTCCTAACTTTCATTATAGGAAATATTTGAGGATGTTATCGAAAGACACATTTATTTGAGAAATGATGCTGGAAGAAGGCAAACAATGGGGCATGGATATTTCTTGGTTGTTATAAATTTTGTAGTCACTTGAAAATCTCATTTCACTTCCCATTTAGTGTTAAAAAAGGTAAAGGTAGTCTCATAGCCTTTTTGAGGCCATAGGGGCAGTGGGTTGTTAACCCACTATGTCTAAAGCATGGTATTGAAATTGGAAGACAGAGTCCATCCCTCTCCTTCAACCAAATTTTGCCTCCCAACCAAAGTCAGGTACCCATTTGACACCTGGGTGGAGTGGGGAAAGTCATGTAAAGTGCCTTTCCCAAGGACATAATGTTTGCCAGGAATGCCAGGGGTTGAACCCACGACCTCTCGATCTCGTGTCTGCTAGCCTAGCCACTCAACGCCACAGACATGCATTAACTACATTTGTACGTATATCTTTCTATTGTACGTCGATGCAGGCTAGACATCCATGGTAATGAGATGCACAAGAAAACAGTTACTGTAGTGTTACTCAAGTAACTGGATAGATTTTCAAAACTGTCAGACGTGTCAAGTAGCATCCACTACAAAATAATGTACTTTTTGTCAGTGACTGATGCCTAACCTTCATCGACGTATAGAAAGATATACCTAGTAGTTGAAACGTTTGACAGTTTTCAAATCTGTCCACTTGCTTGAGTAACTGTTTTCTTGTATATATCTTTCTCTCACTCCTAGGTCCCATCAGAAGATGCTGACAGGGTTCTCCTGTGGGAGTACGGCACTCCTCTGCTGAATGTAGCCAGGATAGCAAGCCTGTCCGACCTGCTCCCTTTCTTCAACACGGTGTGCTCGGCCCAGCTGTCCTGTGTCACCCTGGAGTCCAGTCCCAAACACTCCAGCCCTGCACGTGGAAACACACCCTCTATATCAGTGCCAACTCCTGCTGAGCTAGCAGTGGAGAGAGACTTTCTAGAACAGCTACCTGGGGTGAAGAAGTAATGTCAGTCTGTAAGGGAGGTGGTTTGATTGAATTCTCCCTACAGTTCGATATGCTGTGGTGTGTGGGGACGACTTTTTGAAGACATTGGACGGAGGCGAAGAACACTTTCACGACACGAGACAAAAAAACACGTCAGAGGCTTTATATTCTCCAACACTTCTTTGTTTTAGAGCAAAGTTGGCTGCACTGCTTCTCAAAGTTGAGAGTTAAAGGCTTTTCATAAGTTTTTAAAGTGTTACATAGAGAACCTTTCAGGTCAAAATTAGAATGGATCTAACTGAAAGGAACAAAAACTACAAGCTCTTGGTCATGTATTTACCTTCTTTAGCAGCTGAAGAAAGATGGCAGATGTCATCTGAAAGCATCTGTGCTTGAAACTTTCCAGTCGTATGTATCAGTTTAAATTCCTTCGTTTTAATATAAGCTCTCATGTCATAAATTCAAGTGGAATGTTTAAAATCCTTTTGAGCAATAGAAAAGCATGTTTTATTGCTGCAATAAAGCAATATCGAAAATAATCAGCCAAAAAATTTATTGAAATGTAAGTACATGTACATTGTATACTTGTATTTAATTATGAATTTAAAACATATGCTGCAACACTTAATAATCTTCTTACAAGATGTCTAAACATCAAGTTTATTTATAATCTGTTCTCCAAATACATGTACTTGAACTTGTAGGAACGCAAACTGTACATATGTTCTAAATCTGTCAATAAAACTTGATGCTGATCATCTGGGACCCATATCTTGAGTACAAACATACATGTACTAATATGCTGTATGTAAGAATGTCGGCAGAACGTACTGCGCCTGCGCGAAACCCGTATTTTTCACGGTTTTTGTTTGATGTCTGCATCAGAATTTGACTGTTGCAGACGATATCTTCTCTGACACATTTGAAGAGTATAGACGGGATGTCATCCCTAAATATGACCTTAAAGGATAGGTTCCGCAGAAGTGCAATGCACAATACATTTACGGGTTTCACGCAGGCGCAGTACGTTCTGCCGACGTGCTCTGTATGTACAATTGAAACCATGTTTAGAAATCCAGTTGTAACAGTTATTTCTTTATGTACATATGTACATTTGTCTTAATTGTAAGTTCAGTTCTGTCAATATGCTGGATTCTATAAAACATATTTCAGGAACCAATAGGCACACACTGTACATAGACAGTGATGGAAAAGAACTTTGGTCACCTAGCTAATATGTGTTGTGAAGATGTTATTAACAGTGGTGTGGTGCACCTAGAGGTAAAAGTGAGACATGGAATCAATACCTTTACATGTATGTTACAAACATTGATAATGTATTGAAATAGTTGTTGACTTGAACTTTATAGCAAAGCTAAATGTATTGATCATTTGAATTTTCAGTGCAATGTCTGTGATTGTGGAAAATTTATGCAGATTCTATACCGGGTAATTGCTGTTTGATTTCATCTTGTCCTGTTGTGTGTAATTTTATCATACTGCTTCACATGTCTTTCTGGAAAATTACAAAAGGAGATAAAAGAACACTTAGTTTTCTGTGGACTTGCCTTATTCTACAAGGATCACATGTACATTTCGTTTCATTGCAAGCATATTCTGTCTGTTATTTCAACATCTGAAGTAGAGACTCCCTGGTGTGTCAACTTTATGGACTGTTGCCTTTCTAACACTCATGAGTGACTAAGTTTGGGTACTAGGAAAGGTGTATACTAGTATCAATTGCCACAGAACTTATTTGACAAGTGCTTTATTTACAGACCATAAAACAGAATTTATTGTAACAGTTGTAATATGGCCATCAATTGTAAAACAATACTGCATGACACATAGATGCTGCTTGCTCTGTAGAGTTTTAGTAGATTTTGTGTGAAAAAATGTTTCTATTACCCATATAGTATGTACACAGTATAAGAATTCTATCATTTTATGAGCTGAACTTCCTGAATAAAATGATGCTGCACACTTTACTCAGTAAATAAATTCTGATGAGCTGTGCTGTACAGAGATTACCAACAACAACGTATACAGAATGTAGGTCTCTGATTTATTCTTTACAACTTCCAACAAAGCACCTCTAACTTTTATTCACTTTAGCTAAGCCTTCCTAGTGAAAATGTATATCTGCTGATTCATACAGATGAGATTCAAGCACTAGTAACATACCAACTTATGACAATTTAGAACAAGTTACCAAAAAGTTATTGCTGTTCTTATAGGAAGCAAAGGTTACATGTACATTGTACATCTTCTCAACCTATGATGGCCTCTCTTGACAGATAATGATGAGTAACATTGCTGTGAAGTTTTAACATGTATCCCTATCCTAGCCAGCAAATTTGTCTTCTCTAACACTTACATTGTTACCTTATGCTATCAGCATCCACCAAGTGGGGACAACACTAAATATATCTCGAGATCTGAAACTATAACTAGTACACTTCCCATCACTTGTTTTTCAAACAAGGACTTGTATTCTAGAGTACAGCAAAGTGTATCGACGACTATCTCTCTGTGGTGTCATTCTGAATCCCAAATAAAGAGTCCAAGTTTTCAACCCTATTTTTTGTTCGTGCCTTTGGTATTCTTGGTAGCTTTTGTTGCATCTCTGTGCGGAAATCTTGTAGCTGTAAGACAAAGATTAAGAAAATTGTCATTTATGTGAAACAGAAGTTAATATTTGCAAAGAAAATGCATAATGTTTACCTTCACTTGGTCTAGTCTTACAAACTACTGCTCTGTTTATTCTTACTCAAACACATTCATACATATATATGGTGACCAGCCCTTCCAACTCTGTCCTGCAACTTGCAACTGCACCAGCTACCATGTCTGGTCCAGGTCATTGACCTTATGTGTTTGGAGAAGAAGGAGAAGAAGAAGAAACAGAGCAAAAACAATATAACATAATAATCACAGAATGTTTACAGTATGACAAAGTTTTAGTGTGATATGGATAAAAGCTGTCATTGTTTACTAATGATTTGTAAGACAAACACACATATGTCTCAGTAATTGAAAAGGTTTACACACATTACTGACACCCAGGATCTTGAATGAAAGGAAGGCAAGGCTTCCAACCCCAACTACTGCATAGAACGTTCCCCACTTCAGTGCTCTCAGTCCAACCGAAACTCCACTCTCAATACCTGGACCACCAGCCAGCCCCTGGAAGAAACAACAAGATACATCCAGTAGTAGTGGTATCCAGACTTTGATTATACTGCTGTGGGGGTCCCTGACACAAGGGTGGGCAGCAGTCAGCCAGTCCTCACACCATGTTTCCAAGTGACACTAGATCTGTCCAGCAGGTCAACACAGTATCAGTGCAAATCCATTTCTGATGTCATGCTTCTAGTTTGTCTCTTAGCACCTTTTTACTTGCCACTATGACTGTAACTTTTTTAAAAGCTATAAACATCTTAATAGATAGGCAATTATAACGTGAAAAACACTATACACATAGTATAGCATGAAAGTTTCAGGAACTGCCTGAAAACTGTGGAAAGAAAGCTCTCTATCTTTACAATACATGGGCACATGGTTTACAATGATGTCCCTTTTTCTTCCATGTTGAACAAATATCCTGTTATTTTCAGCCTACCTACAAAACATATGTACCTTATCAAACATGTCTGGGCTTTTTTTCTTGGTCATCCCCAGTGTGGTGCTGAACCCTGCCAGCAAACCTGTTCCAGCCACTGCAGCCAGGAACATTCCTCCTGGAAAGTATACAGAGAATGAGAGATTATGCAGCAAGTTTAAACCAAGGACATTGTTTAAACTGTAATTTCCAACATAAGAAATTGGACTTAGCAAGATTTTCAACTGTACAACTTCAGTCTTTGTCAAGGAATGGGAAAATCAGATCCACCGCTTCTGTGACGACACGTTATGCAGATGACACACATGACTTGGTGAGCAGTGGACATTCCCTCAACAAAGACGGGGGGCGCCACAGACTTTCTGCGCAACCTATGATCCACTGCTCATCGAGTCACGTGTGACAACTGCATAACGTGACGTCACAGAAGCGGTCAATCTCTCATTCCTTGACAAAAACAGCAGCTGAAAATTTGGGTAAGTCTAATTTCTTGTGTTGGAAATTACAGTTTACACATAATGGCTTCTAAAATCAAGGAGATTCTACAGATATAGATAACCTCCTTGCTAAAATCACTGATGAACTTTCAAGATAAGTACTATTCAAGATATGTTTTTCCTTCCAGTGCAATGCAAAGGTATTACCCATGACACTTTGGCAAAAATTCGCTTGTGCTGCATTCTTGTGTTGTATTCCTTTCTGTGCTGTTAGTACTAGTATATGTCATTGATATGGACTGCAACTTCACTCAGCTTTGCAACAAGATTTTGTCGTCTGCTCAAACCATGCCTTGAACCACTTCGGATTTAGGTACACATTTTGACCAGTATTTTCCTTTAACAGGCCCCGATACTAACGTCAAAGATACATAACATTCCTTTGTCTCTAATACCATAAAAATTGTGACTTAAATGATTTGATTGACAACAGAAATCACCTTGAAACCAGGATAACTTGCCCTTCGCCCTCCCAACTTCATCTTCGTCCGCCATGATGGTTACTAGGAACTATGGGATAGGTCACTTCTGGAAACGCATGCGCAGTGTCCTCGACCGCATTGGCAGCTGGGAAGGTTGGTGATCAGAAGACTACAAACAGCGGTGGCAAAAAAATACAGTTTGTAACAATATTTTCTCCGATTTCGAGTCTAAATCCGACTCAATTCCCTTCCTAATAAGTTCTCAATATTACCGCGGAGGCTAATGTGAGGAAACGCTGTGTCTGCGTGGCTTATGAGATCGTCCAAGGCTGATTTTATGCGAGGGAGTCAGGTGTGGTTTTTCAGTCGGCAGGACAGGTGGTGGGGGAAGCACGCAAGAACAGGGATACTGAGGCAGGTTTGACCGCCACGGCTTCGTTTAGGACGTCTTTAAGACCTTCTTGAGCTTGCCTGGCCTGGGGTAACGCCGCAGGGCTAGGCAGGCGACCACCGGTGTTTCGATGAGGGCATGAAAGGCCGTGACTACTGCGTCGTTCCGACCGCGGACCCACCCGGCTCAGCATCAGCCTCACCCCTTTCCCCCTCCTCCCCCGCCGCCGTACCCAAGAAGAAGATGCCGCAGAGAAAGTGGGAAGTCCACCCCGGCCGCAACAAGTTCCACTGTAACGGCCGGATCATGATGGCCAGACAGACTGGCATCTTCTACTTCACAGTGGCGCTCATTGTGGTCACCTGTGGGCTGTTCTTTGGATTTGAGTGAGTATTCACACCTGTGGTTACGTTTAGTGTTACACCTCACCTGTACAGTAACTTTAAAGGGGCATTATGTAACATTTTTGCACCAAAAATTGAAATATTTTAGTATTGAAAAACCTTCGTGTGTTTGTAATTTACTTCCTTTTCAACATATGTGTTTGTAATTTACTTCCCCATTTTAACATATTTATGCAGTTTTATTGCGCATATCTGACATTTATGGTTGGTGCTAAAACAGCCCACATTAGGCGCACTCGGTTTGTGGTACCACCACAAACTACCAGAATGTAAACAAACAAGGCTGACTGTGTTGCTAGCTTTTTAACACACTCGTAAGGTGACATATTTTGGCACTTCCTGAATGGCACTTACTTCCAATGGACTTAGGCTTGATTTAACTTAACTTTGTAAAGAAATGACCAGAAAATACGGCTTTAATGTCATACTAAGTTAAAGTGGTGAAATTGCATACAGCTTTCCTTCAAAATTATATTTTCTGCAAATCAATTTAGAAATTCAGTAATTCATCTATCTTTAAAAATAAGCTTAGCATACTCATCATGTTTTGGTAATTTGCACTTTAGTATGTGTGCATGGATATGTGTTTGTGTGTGTGTGTACTAATACAGTACTTTGGTTGTGGCTGGTGTGCAACATGGAATTGTATACCTAGCTTGACAGCTGACGAAAATAAAGCAACACCTAGCTTCTATTCCCCCATAGTTAATCAATATTCACTGACACATAACATGCTTTCTTGTTGCATTACGTTAATCCCTATTTTTGCTGATTCATGATAGAGTAAGGGCACCGTTGTTTGTTCTTCTGCTGGTAACACAGACAATTCATATTTGACAGCAGTCAACTAGCCTAAAATCCAGCCTTATTATCTATAGCCCTTGAGAGCAGACCTATGCGATATAGCTAACAAGGCTGGATTTCAGGCTAGCAGTCTAGTGCCAGATGAAAGAAGATACCTTCCTTCTATTCTAATTATAAGGAACAGAAAACCGAGAAGGGTGGAGAAAACTGGTTGTCAGATCATCTGTGGTACCCGAACGGTCAAATAATCAAGACTAAGGGATAGATTAGATGAGAATTATGAGGTAGTGACTTTAAATTCTGCAATGCACTTTGAGCATTTGATGCTGTTAGTGTTATACCCACAACAGTTGAGGGTTCGTTAAAGTCTCTTTGTTTGACAAGAACCAAACCTTGAGCAGGATATTGTAAGGAATAGCCTGTGAGTTAAGATCTGAAGTTGATTTAGTTCTCACACACTGGTTCTAATTAGGTTTGCCAATACTTGTGTTTTCAGTGCCACAGCCTTTAAATTTGCCTTTAGAATACAAATAATACCACTAAGTCACTGTTCCGTCCTCCAGCATTCTAACCTTTGACCCAGTGTCTGTCAACTGACACACGTGGGGATTTGTCATGTACTACTTCCTGGCATGCATAGTCTAGTGGTTAGTGACCCTTCCTCTGGACTAAGAGTTTGGGAGTTCGAATCCCGGCTGCTGTCGCTCACCGGACAATGCACGCTACTGTAAAGGGTCGCAGTCCTTAGGATGGGATTAGCTACATGTAGAACCAGGCTTTGATACAAAACAAGCAACCGTTTTCTGTCAGCGAAATCACATTTTCGCCTCACACATGCTATGGGATAGGGTTGGTTCAACTTACTACATTAAAAGAATGACCAGAAAATTGACTTTGAAAATCCAGTTTTACTGCCCTGAAAATAGAAATTGCACAATTCCTGGCCATACAAATACTACTGTTCTATGTGGAACTTACTAGTAATACCACCCCCTCCCCATATCATTTTTTCCACACCCATACACTTGAATGAACAGACAGGTTTACCATAGTTCACAAATGGTCTGAAATTATGGCATAGCCTGGCGGCAAAAGTTTGTGTACAGTAGCAAAATTAGAAATGTACATGTTATCATGCACTAGTAATCTCATTTGTTACATAATTTGTAGGCAGCTCTGTTACGGACATCATACCAAATTAAGACAGACGATTGTTCTAATGTCATATTAGGTTGGCATTACTATGATTAGGATACTTAGCAGTGACATGACGTAGCTTGTACTCTCGGTTGATAACCATCTTGTAGCAAGAAGGGACATAATGTTTATAATAAATCACAGCAAGCTTTTTTTATACATACTTATGTAAAGTGTTTTTGGACATAATCTGTTGCTGTGATCAACCTATGATCATTACATACATAGAGAATACTACACGGAAGGCGATTCAACCCATGGGAGGGCTGGGACTGAGGGTGATGTGGAATACACTGTGTAGTATTTTATTTATGTCGTACTCACCCTAGAAAACACACCTTTCAATGCGAAATCTGCCAAAAGTTGAGAAAATTTGGTGTCCCTCAACAAGAAATTGTAACCACCAATTCCAATGTTCGAATCGGCTATTCTAATTTTTTAAATCGGAGGGCGCAAAACGCGTGATATGGAACTTTTGGAAGCCCATGTGATAACCGCTAGAACCCCTTGTGATACGGCTACATGTAGTTATCGCACAAGGGCCGGAACGCCCATATCTCGAACGTTATCGCAGCCCAGTTATAACATAAATAGGACATATCAAATCTTTGCAAAAGCTACTCATTCTTCATATCAAGTATGCCACTTGATATGTGCAAAGATTCTGATAATGACAGTACAAGACTTAGTTTTTTTAGCAAGCATGCAAAACAACACTATTACAGTATAATTGCAAGTACAGGTTAGGCCACACCAATTTAATTTGTTGGTTCTCGGATTTTTTCAGAAAAAATATGAGGCGACAGGGCGAAAAAAAATAAAAATAAAAACAGGCCTGGGCATCCTATTATAGCCCCAAATGCTAGAATTGGTGCCATGAAGTCAACACAAAAGACTGGGTTAAAATTTGAATAATGAATTTTGAACTTTCAATCAAACCACTGCATTGATAGATGGAAAAACTGTAACAACTAGGAAGAAAAGGACTTTCTTCAACTGTTTGGGGCAAAATATGAGTATTTTTGAGTTGATTCAGAACCAGAATCTTTTTCTTTTTTTTGCAAATCAGAAAAAAACGAAGAGGCGAATCCGAGAACCAACAAATTAAATTGGTGTGGCCTTAAGTACCTTTATCTGGGTCATGGTATATTAGAATTAGTCAGTGTTCTGTTGTAAGAGGCATCCTTTCACATTATAGTGGCTAAAGATGTTCATGATTCTTAATTACACTGACTGTGCAACCTAACTGTTGACCTACTTTTCAACGTGTACATGTAATGATGTATAATCTTTGTGGGGACTTAAAAGGTATTTGCCTCCAGGAAACAAAAGTCTGTTTTTACTGAATACCCAATGAAAGGACTCCACGTTTCGTAATCTGCATCCCAAAGAATCCAACCAAATCTCAGCTGTTGATACTGCTGTGAATATAATTTGTTTCAAAATTATATTCAGGGTTTGAAATACCATCTGTGTATGCAGGTTAGTGCAGGTAAAATTGGAGCTGTGCAGGTATTTCTGATGTCTACCTGCACCTAACCTTTTATTTTATTTTTATTTGCTACATATTGACATTTACCACATGATACATTATTAGTATGAAGTAACGTTACACATGTATAAAAGGAATAACGGCAATTGTTTCTGAACTGTTTTTAGTATGATCCATTCTTCCTAAATTCTGAGTGGTGCAGGTATATGTCTAGTGCAGGTGATTTTCAATGCTACCTGCAGGTATGCAGAAAAAAAGTATTTCGAGCCATCACTGTATGTTATATATGAGCTGTACATACACATAGTTATTAGGCTAATGCAGTGCTCCAAACACTCCCCACTACTTAGTTCCAGACAATCACTGTTGTATCTTGATTTTGAAAGGATTTATAAACTTGTATGTATGCAGTACACAGCACAAATTGGCAGTGATTGGCATGGACATTTTCCATTGGTATGGGTTACCCCTGGTATATAAACTGATTACCCAGCAACATGATAGTACCCTGGAGATGGTATTGTAGGAGATTGCAGTGGAATAATGGTAGGGCAGACAAATGACATAAGGTTATAGCATGGCATTGGTTGGGCAGGACATGAAATAAGCAATTACTGTAGTTATGACTACAAGCATGCAAGTAAATGATACCATATGCTATGTGTAGTCATACTTAGCTGCTGATGTGTAGTTGGAGTTCTATGCCATGCCATCAGCTGCTATTTTCTGGAATCATACTGGAGATTGAAGAAGCCATAGAAAATCTAATTGCATAGTCTGTATGTAGTAATGGGACCATAGGGAGGGGATCTCTGATTAAAGTTAGGCTACAGAGATCTGAAATTTGGTATCTAAGAGTGTTACATCATACATGTCATTGTGTATAGTATTAGTAGTGTTCTAGCCAATGTCCATCTTTCCATCCAATTTTGCTGCTCATGACAGGCATAATTTTTGCCCAATCTGTCATCTTTGACGGAGATGTGGAAGGATACGGAAAGAGATGTCATTAACTAAGCTTAGTCTACCAGTGAAGCTTGCCACTCAAAATGCAGGAAATATTGTTTCAGAATCAGATCTAGAGGGTCAAGATTTCATTGAAATTTTCAAAATTTTCCCGGGGGAGCATGCCCCTCAACCACCTTAGGTGCTCAAGATGATGTTATGTCAAATAAAATTGAGATGACGGAAAAAAATTTCAGGCTAGCCAGAACACTGGGCCACAGAGATCTGAAATTTGGCATCTAAAAGTGTACATGTTACATGTCATTGTGTATAGCAGAAAGTTTTGTTTTTAGTTGTACCCTTTTTTCTACGCCATACATGTATATCGATACAAGCTGTAAAGGCACATAATATCAGTAGATATATGCTTTTATATTCATGTCACAATTTACATACACATGTTTCTCCTCGTTTTCCAGGTCGTAGGCTCGATAACTGACTGAATGCATGATCAACTGCTTAATTGGTTAGAGAAAATATGTAATGTGTGATACAGAAGTTCATAATGATGAAGATAACCTAGAGGTGCTATGTGATAATTTGATGTGGAGGAAATCTGCTTCAGTTTATGAAATATTACCTATGATTGTAGATTAGTAGATACGGTAATCCAAGCTCATATCCGCTCATATTTTTGATGGCTAAGAGAAAGTTGAATGCTGATTGACAGCAGCGTTCTAGCCAGCCTGAAATTTTTTCCATCATGTCAATTTTGTTTGACGTAACATCATGTTAGAGGCATAACAATCCTAGGGGTGTCTGGGGGCATGCTTCCCTAGGAAAATTTTGAAATCTTGACCTTCTGAAATGCTATTTCCTGCATTTTGAGGGGCAAATTTTGCTGGTAGACTAAGCTTAGTTTAATGACATCTCTTTCCATATCTTTACACACCGATTTTTGCGTGTCAAAGATGACGGATTGGGCAAAATTTTTGTAAGACGTCATAAGCAGCAAAATTCCGTCAAATGACGGAAAGACAGACGCTGGCCAGAACACTGATTGACAGTGTCCAATCACACATCATCCTACGATGTTAGATCCCGCGACCTCAATCTTTCTAATATGCAAAACTCGTCCCAGTTCTAGGCTGATGAAACAAATGAAGCGTGACGAGGAAGTAATGCATGGCAAATAACCGTTCTCCGCTCAGGCATGCCAACGACAAGCAGGATTTATCGGGGACGGGGTACGGCTCAATTTGGTGATTGACTGCTTCCACGTCCCCCCCATTACGAAAGCAAGGAGGTGTGAACCACGGGAACATATTAGCAGGCCAGCTGTGGGATTGCCCCCATACGCAGTCCGCATACTGTTTAGTATTAGTAGCTTCGATTAATGTTGAGGTAATGGCAGATGGCAGGTGTTGTAATGGATCTAGGAGTTTGGGGCTCGAAATACTTTTTTCTGCATACCTGCACTGGTAACATTGAGAATTACCTGCACCAGACAAATTTTACCTGCACCTGGATCATATTGAAAACTGTTCAGAAACCATTCATTGCTGTTATTTCTTCATACTTTTAGATGGTAACAGTCAATGCAGCAAATAAAAATCCACATACACCTACTTGTATATATATATAAACCCAGTACATGGACCAGTACAGGTAGACATCAGAAATACCTGCACAGCTCCAATTTTACCTGCACTAACTTGCATATGCAGGTGGTATTTCGAGCCCTGTAACAAGTATATTTTGCAGTCATTGCCACCCCCACCCATCCCACTACACACACACATATATAATACTAATACATACATATCTCTCCTAGACCCATCCTCCCGAATATCACGCTTGTCCTAGTGTCAGTGTGTAGTAGTGATCTATTATCTCCCCGACAGGCCGTTGAAGACCATTTCCTGCCCAATATTATCTATCTCCTCGGGTCACGGCAAGAATATCAGTACACTAACATGAATACCAATAACAGATGTTTTCCCTCAAAGTCATTACAAAGTTGTCATGTATCCATTATTCATTAACAAGGCTCACCTCTAAGCTAGACATGATTGCAATGTGTAGTTTAAAAGCACTGTTGTGTACTTAGTAATTCCTCAAATCTGGAGGAGCATTTATGTGCTTGCATAGATTCCAAATGGTGTCTAGTCAACTCATTGTTAGAATAGCTTGTAGCAAGGTGGAAAAATGTAGAGGTTCAAATCTGTCTTTGTTACCTCCATGAAAAATGGAGGCATTGTTTTTGGTCTGTCTGTATTGTGTCTGTGTTTCTGCATATTAATGCAAAAATGCTATAATTCCTTGGTGGTAAATGAATTTCATACTACTGTGACATGTATAACTATGCATATATTATGTGGAGGCCATTTGCATAGCTAACGATGAAATGTTTAAATGAAACCTTGCCTAAGAATAGGACTTGTAACAGGCCAATCACTGTGTTAGACGGTCTGGGGTCACGTGGTGAGAGCACGTGGCCCAGACGCGTCATTGGCCATCGCCTGACCACGCCCCCGCCATGCAGATGTCGCCCCGCCTTCCCGCGCACATTATATAATAGCGGGACGCACCCAAAATCTCTCTCTCTGGCTCCGCTCTGCTGTTCAGTTCCTGCACCGGTTAGTTTGTAGTAGTTCCAACACCAGATTCTTCTGTAAAGGTATTTGTTTCCGTTCTCTTTGTTACCGTAGTATTCCGTTAACTCCGTATCTGATCGTTCCATTACATGTTGCATTTCCTTGTACTACGTATCGCAGTCTGACAATAAAGTCACATCAAATATAAATCGACCTGGCTTGGCGTTACTTAGAGTGAGAGTCTAAGTTAACTAGTTCCTTAGAGTGAGAGTCTAAGGTACCGTGAGGTCTGTGATCGTAACTGTAATCGTAACCGTAACCGTATTAGTTCCCCAAATCCTACCACAGGAAAGACCGTATTGTTACATGGTTCCCACACCGAATTATATTTGCGCTGTGACCTTTGCCTGACTGCGGTATATAGAACTGTAATATTCCTTGACGCGTTTTGCAAGTTTGTACTTTTGGTCCTAGTGTAAACATATAATTTGAAGCTGTGTTGTTGCACCTGGCCCTGACCCCTTGTCCCCGCCAAACGTTGCTTGTGACTTGTCAATCGTGTAACTTTTTGTCGCCTGAGTTTTGATCCTGCACTGAGCGTCAGCACGTGTGAAGAATTGACATAATTTCACCCTGTCCGTTCTTTTCTGATTAATTGCTCATTGAGTCATTCGCCAGCCAATATTTTGCGCCCCTGTGTGTCGTGTTTCATCAGAACCGCATTTTTCTGTACCGTTTTGTCGGCCCGCTAAAACCTTGATTTTCTTTCCTCTATTTTCTGGTTCGAAGTTGGCTTCAGACGCTATCAAATTTTGTACTTGTAAATTTCGCCGGACTATTCAAATTTTGCAACCTTTGTGCTTCGCCGCGAAACCCCTGTTTTTGGTTATCACCTACGCACCAGTCAGACGGAACCGTCGCCTCCATTGTCAGGGCCAAACTTCTATTCACATTTACAAACCTTTGTCATTCGCCGCCAACCCTCTGTTTTTGGTTATCACCTTCGCGCCTGTCAGACGTATGTCAGACGGGGCTGTCGCCCCCATTGTAGATACCACATTTCCATTCGGCCAACACTCCCCTGTCAACCCGTCGGCGTCGCTTTGTGTAGCCGACTCTCTGTTGTATTCCAAAATTGCCCTTGTGGTTTTGTTTTGTTTTCCAAATTTGTACTCGGTCGTGTTTGAACGTTAAGGGTCTCAAATTGTGAAATTATCCCATCAATAGCCCATTCTACTCTGGTGACCAGCGCGTCGATTCCTTAGTAACGGCATTAAACTTGTGTCCCTGTTCTCGCCACTCGTGTAACAACCCCTCCCCTTCTCCTTACCCGTGGCGCCTTGTACGGTCGCCTTTCCCCGCAAACATAACGCGCATATAATAACTCAACTGCTAGTACCTTGTTTGGCCCTTGGCGCCTGTCGTGGCCTGCCTTCCCCAAAACCAGTGTCCCATTTCCCCATGTTTTTGTCGCACCTTGCCCGTTAAACGCCCCCCCCCCCCCTCGTGGCTTTCCCTTTTGTAGGACTTTCACATATAAAATACACAAATGTATAATATGTAATTTGAGTTGCAAAAACCATAAATTAAGAAATTATGCTAATTACAACCTTATTTCCATCAATGAAGCAAATCCAAAAAATATTCACAAAAGCTCTAGATATATCATGGAGGTATGAGGTCTCTGAATTCTTGTTTGAAGAGAAAGAAGAAATATTGCTTGACACTGAGACGGTGAAACTGGCTTGTGAACTTGACCTTTATTATTATGTCCTACTCAACTACGGCTGTCACATTTCAAAGCTGATGAGCTGGGGTAAGAAAACATTTTGCTCAATCCGAGGGAAGGGAAAACCATGGGTTATGCCAGACAGCCTTTTAGCTCTCCTGGCAGACGTGTAGACAGTATAATCAAAGACTGAAGGTCTGCGGTAGAAAATGTCCAACTTAATTTGGTTTGGTCCTCCATTATGGCATGGCTGTTGTATTTCAAAGCTCATAAAGGGAGCTGATGTACATGTAAGTTAGAGAACTCTTTGCTTTCTTGGGTAAGGCCACAGCAAGTAATTTTTATGGATGACATCAGCGCACACATGATTTCACAAAAAAGACGGTGGTCAACATGCCGAAAATGGGCAAATATGTCGTAAATGTCTTTCGGTTCGGAGACCATCAGAGATCCAGCAAGCTACAGGCACATAATTGCTCAAATGCTCGTGTTTGATGGCTTTGACAGTCGAATAAAGTTTATCGCATTCATGTACAAAATGTATGAATACCCAGAATAGTAGCAGCCCATGATGGTACAACAAGCTGTTTTCTACAATCATTCTAGTTAATTGAGATGTATACACATCTACAAGGACAGGTTCTACTGTTGAATACTTGTTGGTTGTGATATCATGTTTTGTCGCCTCAATTCTTGTTTAACAAGGTTTATGATCTCAAAATTTGAAAATGAAAATGTAGGAATCTTGTTTTTTCTCGCCCACCAGTCTTTATTTTTTATTTCGCCCTATCGCATTGATTAAATTTGGAGTCTGTGGAGGATGTCATCCATAAAATTCAAGTGCTGTGGCCTAAGGCCAAGGGTTGTACACAATGCTGGTTATGCCAGGATACTGTATACTAGTCACAGATGTAGAGGGAGTGTAATTTAAGGCTGAAGGTCAGCGGTAGAAAATGTCCAACTTGATTTAGGCCCGCTCTGCATCCACAGCTGATGCCACTAAGTGAACTTGACAGTGGTATTTTGAGGTCAAGACCTTCAGAAACTGTTGCTCATTTATGGAGGTCGGTGTCCAAGGGCAAATTTTATTTCCATTTTATTTGTCTCCAGCTCTGTCACTTAGTGTTAGTCTCACATGTTGTCAGGGTCAGTCGTATCATGTGTACTGTAAACAAACTTAGGTTTAGCACGAGTGCCAGTGTTCAGTCAGGGCTTACAAAAATATACAAAGTACTTGTGTTGGCACACATGGCTACAGCTGTTACATGTAGTGGTACAGATAATCAGACAGCTAGAAAAACCAAATGCAGGGCTCAAAATCCCACCTGCATATACAGGTTAGTACAGGTGAAATTGGAGCTGTGCGGGTATTTCTGATGTCTACCTACGCTGGTCCATGTACTGGGTTATACATTGTGCATGCTGTTGTATGTACATGTATATGTGGGTTTTTATTTGCTGTATTGACTATAATATATAACAACCTCTGAAGTATAAAAGAAAGACAAACACTTTCGAGAACACTGATTTCTAGCCCTGGAGCAATGAATGAAGATGTCCAACTGTTTTTGTCCTGTAATTCCCCTCCAGTTGTCCGTACCTCGCTGTCAACCTGACCCCCGCCATACCGGTCATCGGCATCGTGCTGTTTGTGTTCACCATGTCCACCCTACTGCGGACCAGCTTCAGCGACCCAGGGGTCATACCCCGCGCCACGCCCGACGAGGCCGCAGACATTGAGAGACAAATAGGTCAGTGATGTTTTAGTACCCTTGTACTAGTTGTAGAGATACTTCTTATCTTAAAGGGGCAGTATGTAACATTTTGCAACGAAAATTGAAATGTTTTAATTGAAAATAATCATGTGATTGTTGTTTACTTCCACTTTTCAACATGTTTGTGCTTCAATTTCACATTTTTGACATTTATGGTTGGCGCTAAAACAGCCCATACGAGGTGCACTCATTTTGTGGCACCACCACAAATTACCAGAATGTAAACAAACATGGCTGACAGCTGTATTTCCAGCTTTTAAACACACTCGTATGGTGTAATATTTTGGCACCTCCACTTCCTGAATGACACTTATTTGCAATGGAGTAGAGTTGATTCAACTTACTAAATGCAAAGAAATGACCAGAAAATTGACTTTTTGTATCCTCCTAATGTTACGTAATGCAACTTTTTTATGTTGTATGCTACTCTAGGTTAAATCCATTATCACATCTGCCATCTTGATTCTAAACTGTTTGCTAGATTTCTCGTTATTGAAATCTGCTCCTTGAAGTTTTCTTGAATACTATTCTTCAGTATAGATTATGTCTTAATCCGCTGCTAAAATGACAGAAAAGCAGGCTGATCATCTTAATGTTCCTTTAATTCCACAATTTCTTTACCTGCAAGAGATGGGCGCAGAATGTTAACCCATGTCTGTAGCTACGTACAGTAATACAAGCTGGGGAAAACATAAAATAGAAAGACCAACAGCCCAACTGTCAGTAGTTTTATTACTTTATGGTAGATTTCTACATGGCGCTTTTGGCTTGTAAGAAAATGCCATCCTAAGGAATGGTGGTGACGAGGAAAAGCTTTTAGAAGCATGTATGATGCACTATCAGCTCAAGTGCTCTTCCTTTGAAATGTAAAAAGGTTGCAGCTATCTGCAGTATGGTAATGTTTGTATGCGACCTTCGGCTGTAAGAAGAGAGGAAGAGGTTGTCATGTGAGGCGGCCGGAGAAAAACAGCCGGAGGACATGACAAAATTCTCTCTTCCTAGAGATCACTGCCACGTCCTGTTTTCCAATCAGCGCTACTTACTGACGTTGCTATGTTCTCCTAAGTGGCACCTACATGCAGACTGTAGAATAGACAGGGCTCGAAATACTTTTTTCAGCCAGGTGGCGCATGTTGCCACCTGAGTCAAAAGCCAGGTGGCGCCATCAGTATTCAAGTGGCAACACTTCCAAGTTATCATTTTCTTCAAATCTGCTACTTATATCTATTACGTTTTCTTCTAGTTATTAAATAACTACTTAAGTTTTATGTTATAAAATAAAGTAATGTAAAGAACACAAAAGCTGTACACGCATTTTCTACCTGGAACTTGGAGCAAGTATTCCAAAGGTGTTACTGATATTAATATATTAAAAACTAAACCTAAGCTAGTACCTACCCAATCATATTTCACCAATTCCCAAACAAAATCACATATTAACCCAGCTAAACAAATAAAAATGTGATTATGTAAAAAAAAGAACTAAAAATCAGAATTAAAGTTTAAATCAAAATTGAAATAAAAATTAAAATAAAAATTCAAATTTTTAGCTCAACAAAAATGCTGCCAACAATTTCTAATCTTGTACAAAAAACAAGTAACATCGCGATATTCAATGAATCAATGTTTAATCTTGCACCCAGAATTCTACCTTGGCCACCTAGCGAAATTTGAATACACTGCAGTGTGGGCTCAGTTCTCATGGAATATCGCGAGATATCGGGAGATTTTGAAATACAAGATGGCCGACTTTGTTTACTTGCGTGCCGAGCGCTACATATTTCCTTCTTCAAGGCCGCAAAAATGTGCCCCAAACTCGTAAAAATGGATTGAATACAAGTACACGCGATCCAGGCGCAACATCACAGGGCTGCCGCCGTGGGAATGCCACGCCTCTACATGGCGGCACACTTATGCGGGTGGTGTTACGTGCGCCATGTTCTTCGTTTGCGCAAGGATAATGTTACATGTAGCAGCTGGGGAAGAGCGGTGTCGCAGCAGTGACGTCCCTACCGTAAATTATAGGTGGCGCGCTGCGCCACCTGAGTTTAGGAATAAGTCGCGCCAAGCAAAATCAGGTGGCGCCGCGCCAGTGCGCCACCGGGTATTTCGAGCTCTGATAGAGGATTGAAGCTTGAATTGAAGTGTATGACAGTTTTCCTGTTGCATGTATGTGGCATCTGTGATCCATTAGTTACTTTGTTTTCCAACTACTGATTTTCTACTGACCCACTACTGTGGATTACTGACTCAATTACTGATGTGCTACTGATCCACTACTGTCAATTACTGATATTAATAGTGTTCTCTGTGATTCAACTACTGATCTGCTACTGACTTGTTAAAATTTCTATATTTTGTGAATGAATAATAAGTAACTGCCATTTCAGTAGCATATCAGCAGCAAATCAGTCACACTTCAGTACTGATGGTTTGCTTAGTGTTTGTAAAATTGTGACCTTGGAGAAGAAACATCTGCAGCCTCAGCTTGGAGGAAAATCCCATATGTGGGCCATGAATAAGCAGATAAGATCCATGAATAAGTAGGTCACCCTGTCTAGAGATGTAAAATGCCTTTGGGGTGTCTTGTCACCAGTGCTTTGATCATCTCCCTGACATTCTTTTCTGTATGTCAAAGAAGGTCTGCATGCCTTTTAGCCATTTTAATTCAATGTATCTGGCCACTTTGATTCATCTTTAGGATTTGTCAGGAAATTCTTTGTGAAGCGTAATTGGTCACTTTTGTTCAATGTTATGTCTTACCCTGAATTCATGCATTTATGATATTTGAAAAATTCTTTGTATGGCGTAATGGAACGGCAGATTACCCCAAAATTATAGCAGAGCATCCAAGGTCCACAGACTAGTTTTTCCAGACACCCCATGAGTACAAAAGAACATTGCAAATAAGTCAATTTCAAAGCCTTATACAAGACAACTTAATTTACCGTTAAGCATTGCCGGCCGGCCTGAATTTACCGTTAAGCGTTATCGCCCCTCATAAATTTACCATTAAGCATTGCCAGGATCCCCCATGCAGACCCTCTTCAAACTGTAAAATCAGATTTTGAAAATTCGTCTCTTGATCAAGTTGATGGCAAGCTGCACCTGTGAATAATTTTCTGTACTTTATAACAATTATTGTATTTTGCAGCATGTCATGTACAGTATGCAAACCTACCTTAACTAGTACTAGTAGCTGGACCAGAACCAACTCTTAAACCTAAAGATGATCATGCATTTATTTATTAAGTACTTTGCATTTTGAAAGTTCACAAGTAGCCCTCTAGTTTAAAGTACCGGTATTTGTATTCTCATCCTGTATTCCATACTGCCTTTTGTCAAGAAAATCTAAATAGAACCGGTGTATATCTCTATTAGTAATCATGTCCTGTTAGACAAACTTGACTTTGGTGGAGCATATTGAATTTAGATAACTTAATTGCCTTCCCAGTAAAGGTTATTTTTTACCTAGTATCGGTCCTGTCTGCTGATAGAAGTACTGTAACATTATAGTCATACTTAAACTTGCAATAATTGGTCTGATAAGGAAAGTAGGCAAGGCCAACAAAGTTTCATGTTATAAACTGCAGATTACACTAAATACAAATATGTAAATCTTACGGAGGACACACAGATGTCACACAAAACAACCGCAGTTCAGATTGGCAGAGGTATGCAATCCCTGAACTCTATGTTGGCCAGTCTGTGCCATAATGGTTATCTTTGCCAAGTTTGTGATGGATTTTCCAGATTGGCCTTGTGACAAGGGAGTGAAGGGACTGATCATTCAACTGTTGGAGTTGGATGGCATATGGGCGTCTGCATGCCCTTTTTTGTAAGGCGTAATCAGGCCTTTTTAGTCTCCGTTATCTGTAGGCAGCTGCCCCCAAAATCAACGTAATACGTCATAGTACAATAGCCACAACGTGTAAAGTCGTAATCAGCTCTTACAATTTAACGTATTCCATAATCGGCCGTGAAAATTTTGCATAATTCGTAATCACTACCCCCCCCCATGCAGGCCCTCGCTCGCATATGTAATAACATAACTTCAGCATGATGTGGAAAATCTTGAAAAAAAGTTATAGCACAGAAATTTGAAAGGTGTGATTAATATGTAGTTAAAGCCTCACTTTTGACAGTAAAAATGCAGTCTTACATGTAGTTTGCATGGCTATGTATGTTTCGGCACTGAACCACTGCGTATCATAATTATGCATATGCCTTCTGGAACCATCAGATTCTGAATAAACTCAAAAGAAAATTTCCACATGGCAAATACCAGCATTAGCTGGCAGTCATTTCTTCAACTTCAAATGAAGTCAAAGTTGGATAGCCCATTTATGTACAAGAGCCATCCATAAAGTACACCTAATGCCTAGAGGAAGATGATAAATTATGACTTGGAATGAGTTCAGTGCCCTTACTGTAGTGGTAGCTCATTCTCAGCTGCAACAGCCCTTCTCAGCTTTACAAGGAAAACAGCTAGTAGATCATATTATGTTATAGCATGGCCACATAAAGCCGTGTTGATTTAATTGTATGGATGACATGCGCATCAATTTTCGTTTTCAACCATGATGCTCAGGGTTTTTTCTAGAAAAAATTTGCATGAGGGAGCAGATCACTAGCTTGGCAAGGGAGCGATGCAAATTTTTACAACAGTAACACAGTTTGTAATGCTAGAATGAATTGTCAAGATGTTTTGTTTTCATATTTTCACTGGAAAGACTTATGTTGTGTACTAGTTTGTAGCCACTTAGGGTCGAGGGTTCAATCTGAAAATTGACATGAGGGAGCTGGCTGTTTACATGAGGGAGCAGCTCCCTTATTCCCTCATTTAGAAAAACCCCTGATGCTGTAAATCAATTACAGCTGCAAAATGAGCAAATATGTGGCGAAAATTGAAAAAAAAATCTATTGTTCAGTATACCATACTCTAACAGTCTAAGTACAAATGTATGTGTTTAGTCATTTGTTCAACCTTCCTGACCACTTAGATTTCATAATGAAGACTACTTTTTTGGGGGGCCAAACTTTTTTATTCACACGCTCGCATCAGTTTTTTGGGGTTCCCAGAGGATGTCATCCATATAATTGAATCAACATGGCCTAATGCCTAGAGGAAGGTTAAGTTCAGTGCCCTCCTACTGTAGCTCATTCCCAGCTGCAACAGCCCTTCTCAAGTTTACAAGGAAAACAGTCGGTAGATCATATATGTTATGGCATGCCCACAGGCAAGCCTGCCTGAATAATGATACTTTTAGTTGCAGTAATGGAGCCTTGCTGCAGTTGTACCTAAAAATGATCCATCAGCAGCTCAGTGACTCAGTCGTATGTATATGGTAGGAGCTGTCCAGATCATGCATGCAGCAACTTGTATTTTGCTTATACCATATTTGTCAGAAAAGAGAGACCAAGGCACATCATAAATTACATAAACATTAACTTTGAGGGTGTTTTTTTTTATACCAGTAATGAGGGTCTGCATGGGGGGGATCCCGGTAATGCTTAACGATGAATTTAGGAGGACTGACAACACATAACAGTAAATTTAGGCAGGCCGGCAATGCTTAATGATAAATTAAGTTGTTTTTGTACAAGCCTTTGGGAGTGACTTCTTTGGAATACTCTAGATCTTTTTTTAAATTTGTATTCATGAAGTGTCTGGGAAAACAGTCTGCGAAACTTGGATGCTCCGTTATGATAGGACTAGGCATCCTATGATAGCCCCAATTGCTACAATAGAAGCCATGAAGTCAACATACCATAAACTTTTAATCAAACTGCTACATTGATAGATGGGAAAACTGTAACAACTAGGAAGAAAAGGACTTTCTTCAACTGTTGGGGCCAAAATATAAGCATTTTGAAGTTGATTCTTGAATATTGGTTGGATTTTTTTTTTCCAAATAAAAAAAAAGGAGAAAGCAAATCCAAGAACCAATTGATTAAATTGGTGTGGCCTAATATAGGTATTTAGCTACTGGGTAAATGTGGGAACACACTTGTGAACATAATAGATATGCATGGTGCACCTCCTTACGATCCAGGGATAAGCCCAGTCATGCTTCAACTTGCTGTCAGATGGAACATGTAATTATCAGCATCACAGCAATTTGCCACTACAAAGCCACTTCAAGATTAACAAACCAGCTGCTTTTTATGTTACGTTAGCTATGTAGTGATGATGCCCCTACAGTATTTGGTGGCAACGAGTTCCACTCTACGAGAGTTCTAGGAAAAAAAACGAGTTTTTGAACACCTCAATCCTTGGTTGATAACTACTCAAACTTTGAGTCAAAGGCAAGAAATAGTCATGCCTTTGAGTAGTTATCAACCAAGGATTGAGGTGTTCAAAAACTCGTTTTTTTTTCCTAGAACTCTCGTAGAGTGGAACTCGTTGCCACCAAATACTGTAGGGGCATCATCACTACATAGCTAAGTTAAACGATGTTTAGAGTTAGCCGTGTAAAGGCTAGATGTAACAAGTCATTCGGTGTAATATAGCCAGCTGAAGTAATATGCCTGCGAAGCTGGTGTGTTATGCCAACAGGCAGTTATTCTGGCTACACAGATACAGATACAGATTCAACTCATGTTTGTCTAGAATGTCTAATTTAAAAAAGTTCTGGCTGTCCCTTGTGTCCTATTTCTCTGGTTTGGATGTCCATGTGAAATTGGATGGGTGTTAAGGTGCTTATCCGCATTTTAGCAGTCCCACTGATCTAAATTACACAAAGTGAAAATGCCATCACTTTAAAAGGCAATTATGTCCTGCAGCAACAAAAATGTCAAACATTTCAATAAGGCCTCAGCAAGTAAGTTTGATGGATTGTAATGTTACTACATTTAATATGTAGTCTCTATTTTGAAAAGTGAGGCATTTTGTTTGCCCATCTTGTTTATTTTTTGGCGCTCTCGCATAAGATTCAGAGTTTGCAGAGAATGTCATCCTAAAAATTTACTTGATGTATGCTCCAATGTTGTTATTTGTACTTCATAGAACCATCAATTCTTATGTTTTTACTTTTAGTGCAGGATAGTTGGGTATACTCAGCACTAATGGTAACCATGTTTGTACCAAAATCCTGTTCTCTTTGTTTACTTTACTTTTATTAATTTTCTTTTTTTGTGTGGATATTCCATAGAGGTACCAAACGGGCAGCCCTCGCCATCCTACAGACCGCCGCCCAGGCAGAAAGAGGTGGTGGTGAACGGGCAGACCATCAAGCTGAAGTACTGCTTCACCTGTAAAATATTCCGCCCACCCAGGGCCTCGCACTGCTCCATCTGTGACAACTGTGTGGGTAAGTGTGGCAGGGATTTTACAGTTACTGCGCCTAGGGTTACGTACTGGTACTGTACCAGGAAAATTGATTAGGTACAGGTACAGGTCCAAGATACCAAATCACTAAGTACTGGTACTGTACCTATATAAAGTTACACTACTGTGTACCGGTACTGTACCACTAAAATTGATTAGGTACAGGTCCAAAATACCAAATCACTAAGTACTGGTACTATACCTACATGTATATAAAGTTACACTACTGTGTACCGGATGTTACGTTTAAGCCCCTTTCACACATAGCCGAATATGGCCTCCCGAACACTAGCCAAACTCCCCTCAACCATGGTTAGGAGTAGGCCGGGAGCAAGGTTGGCTGGTATTTGGCCAGATTGGCTATTGTTCAGCTGCGCCAGCCGAATGTTTCAAAATGTTTAAAACATTTGGGTGTAGACATGCAGGTTATGCCTTGGTTGGCTGGTGGTTGGCTGGTGTTCGGGAGTAGGTCGGGGCATGGTTGTCAGTCAAATTTGACTCAAATCTAACTCCAATTCATTTTGATTCGTATAGAAAGGTAGGCGTGTTCTAAATCTGGTCAGACTGCTCCCGAACTTCAGCCAACCTTAGTTAGCTGGTGTTCGGGGGAAGGTTCTGAATGTGTGACAGGCTTTACATGTACTGTAGGTACGCAGCCCTAACTGCGCCATAACCTCAGGGCCAGTCTTTATGACTTGATGTGGGATATAGAAGTAATCTTGAGAGAGGGGGCTAAACCCCTCTGATGATTCCTGATCTGTGGCATGTGGGCATTGGGACTTGCTGTGGGCAGATTGCGTACCAAACGCCATACCGCCGAGGCCGAAAATTTATTGCAGAGTTGTTATCTTATAAATAAAAGAACACTGCTCTTAGCCATGCTGTGATATATTGACAGCCAAGTTTTATTTTGGTAAAATCAAATCTTTTTGCTAGATTTCTGGGCAAGCTAGAGTTGTATTTATTTTTACACCATGTTAACTAAGATCCAGGACACAAAATACTTTTTTCTGCATACCTGCACTGGTGCAGGTACATGTATCATTGGAAAGTAACCTGCACCAGACAATTAGCAAGTTTTACCTGCACCACTCAGAAGTATCGATCATACTAAAATCTGTTCAGAAACCATTGCCATTGTTTCTTTTTCGCTTGATTCGAAACCTAGGTAGTTTCAGTCAATACACAAATGAAAATCTACAAACTCCTATAATAAGTCAGTGTTCGAAATACTTTTTTGAACCAGGTAGCACAGTGTGCACCTTTGAGTTCAGCAGTACATATTTTCAGGTTGCGTGGTGTGCTACCTGAGTCAGGGAGCAACTAGCGCACAAGAAAATCAGGTAGCAATTGCTAGTGTGCTAGGGGGTATTTCGAACACTGTATATAAACCCAGTACATGGACCGGTGCAGGTAGACATCAGAAATACATGCACAGCTCCAATTTTGTCTGCCCTAACCTACATATGCAGGTGGGATTTCGAGCCCTGAGATCTTATGTAACTTGTAAGTGTACTTATTACTTGTCTCCTTTTTTCCATGGTTTGTGGGTTGATTTGGGATCAGACTGGAGTATGTACTAATTAGCCTCCTTTAGCCAACATGAAAAGAAATGTGTGGGCAGAACAAAATTACATGTAGGTGGGATGGAATTATACTGTAAAATGTATTTACTTTTGGGATGGTTTTATTTTGTGGTAGGAGATAAGAAAGATTTTTGCAGTGTTTGAAGTTCGCAGTTGAAACAATTTTGTAGTACAGACTGAAGAACAAAACGCATTCCCTGACTTTTAGTTTTACATTTTCATGGTATATCACTGCGAAAATAAAACCAACATGAACAGGGGTGAGTACATACCAGTTCAGCCTGATCAGGCCCAAGTCCAGATCCAAGTCAAGAGGATCTGTCCAGGTCTGGACCTGATCCTGGACCTGATTATAGTATTACAGTAAAAATAAGATCATAGTACTCTGAGACTTATTTTGGAGAGCGAGACACAAGCACATACAGGTCTCTGTGTGCTGCAAATTATGTTTAAATTCACAGTGTATTGGAATAATCTAGTTATTTTCAATGCACAAGCATATGAGTTTAAGCTAATCTACTTTGATTCAGGGTTATTTTTTTACCTTTTATGACCAGGTCACCTAATAAGATGTCTAAATGGAAATGCCTATAATATAATTTGTACTTCATTATGAATATGAGTCCAAAAAAAGAATTGGATCACGACTTTTTGGATGTTATTCCGAGTCAGACCAGGTTCGGCCAAACCGGTACCCACCCCTAACTACGAACATTCCAAGATTTACAGTACACAATAGACATCATGATTGCTTTTCACAAAAGCAAAATCACTCTGAAGGATTCTACTCAAGTCATTCAGAGAGTGGTGCACACACAGGAATTATTCAAATCATTTTTCTCTTTCTGTTTCAGAGCGCTTCGACCACCACTGTCCGTGGGTGGGAAACTGCGTGGGCAAGCGGAATTACCGCTACTTCTACATGTTCATCCTCTCACTGGCGCTGCTCTGCGTGTTCCTCTTCGCCTGTGTCATCACCCACATCATCATGCGTGAGTTGACTTTCTCAGAACCGCTGGAAAGATTATCCCTAGATTAACCTCTGCCAGACCGGCTTTAAAGTTCCGATCTCCTAAAATCTGTCGTTGGCTGCATGCCAGACATGCAGCAGTTTTGATTCTCACGATCAAAAAATCTTCTAAAGTATAAATTCTGGAATAGTCAAAGATATGTAACCTGCTTAATGACTCCAGGATGATGAGCTTGTTTTATATAAGGCCACACCAATTTGATTTGTTGGTTCTCGGATTTTCTGAGGAAAAATATGAAGCGACGGGGGGGGGGGGCTAGGCATGCACTGATAGCCCCAAATGCTATGATAGGAGTTATGAAGTCTGGTTTGTAATTCAAACAATGAATTTGAAACTTTTAATGAAGAAAAGGACTTTCTTCAACTGTGGGGGGCCAAAATATGACCATTTTGAAGTTGATTTTTTTTTTTTTTGCAAATGAGAAAAAAAATGAAGAGCAACTAGTAGAACCAATTAATTTCATTGGTGTGGCCTAAGGTAAAGAAAAGCAATGCCTATAAAAACATTCTCTGTCCCACAGGTTCCCAGAAGGCTAATTTCCTGAAGGCAATGCAGCAGTCCCCAGCTAGATATCCTTTCACTGTATGAATGATGTGTCGCTTTCTTTATTAAGTGTTCACCTGGAGTTGAGCATAATTTACCAACTATGCCACCTGTACAGAGTAGCTATATGATTTGTGTACAGAGCATTATGTTTATCTTCGCAGAAGGAAAACATAGTGTTTTTGCTCTGTTTCTTCTTTCTCTTCTTCTTCCAGAAGATAACTGGGGCTGTAGCAGACACCCTGTGGTGTTGGGTTACATTATGTAGCAAGTTGCAGGATAGAGTTGGAAAGGCTGGTCACTATATATGAATGTGTTTGAGTAAGAATAAACAGAGCAGTAGTTTGTTAGGCTAGACAATGTGAAGGTAAACATTGTGCATTTGCTTTGCAAATGTTACATTTTGTACCTGTCTAGTTCATTCTTCTTCGTGCGTACAAATACCTCCACCCAGTGGTGTTTTATTCCTTGACTCCCTGCACTGTTCTGGAGGCTGTGGTGTGTTTTTTCTCTGTTTGGTCCATCCTGGGGCTGGCTGGCTTCCACACCTACTTAACTACATCCAACCAGACCACTAATGAAGATGTGAGTATCAACAGAAAAGAAGTCAAAATGTTTGTAAAGATATCATATTTAATTCGCAATTTACTAGCAATGTTCTGAAAGAAGACATGTACGGTACAATCTTGTAAAATAAATTAAAGGCATCCAATGCAATTTCAGGGCAGCAAAACTAGATTTTCAAAGTCTATTTTCTGGTCACTTTTTAATGTAGTAAGTTGCTATCCCATACATGTAGCCTACTTATATCTGTGAGGTAAAAATGCGATGTCGCTGAAGGAAAACTGTTGCTTGTTTTGTATCATAGGCTGGTTCTAGCTATTTATGGGTGGTACCCAAAAAATAGACGCCTCACGTTGCTTGTTTTGGGGCTATTTCAAATGCTTCAAGTATGACATGATGACAAAAATGTACTAAGAAACGGCAGTAAATGTCAATATCAGACAGATTTTCTCATCCAGAATATTTAATGTTTTGCCGCCCTGAAATTGCATTGGATCGCTTTAAAACATAGATGAACACTCAGTGTAACTTGTTTTTGGCATGTCACGTTTTTGAAATAGTGTAGCAGCTCTTGTTGTTGAACTTTGTGTGAACCCTTATTTTTCATTGTTTCCCATTCCAGATAAAAGGCTCGTGGTCCTCAAAAAGGGGACGAGATAATTATAACCCTTACAGCCAAGGAGGGATTGTGAAAAATTGTTTTGCTGTCTTGTGTGGTCCCACCACACCAAGGTAGGGGCACCACAGAGTCTCTTTACAGCAAGAACGTCACATTCCAATTTGTTGCTTGGGAAATTAGACATTAAAAGACCCAATAGTTAATTTATCCTAGGGAAATAAGATGGAATTGTTGTGTTGTATGGATTTCCCTTTTCAGTGACTAGTGTTAATTGTATTTTAGTCTTCTACACTTCAATTGGTCATGGTAACTACAGTTGCACACAACTGTACTCACCTATCATCACTGTTCTAGCTGATGCAGAATTATTTTTCCTAACTACATAAACCTCCATGCCAATCCTGGTGTCTCAGCTTATTTATATCTATTTATATGCAAATTTGTGCATGAGAGCTAATTGCAAGGTAACACACAGAATGTAAAGAGGTAAAAAATGTATAGATCTACATGTACATGTATCTGATGTTTCTACGTCCATTACTGAGGGGTTTAACTTACATATATACATTCCGTGAGTCGGACCGGCCGGAGGGCGATCTGACTCGCGGGAGGGCCGGGACCGAGGACGATGCGGAATACACTGTGTTGTATTTTATTTATTGTCTAAGAAAACATGCCTTTCAATGCCAAATGAGCGAAAATTTGGTGTCCCTAAACCAAAAAAAATGCAACAACATCAATTCCAAAGTCCGAATCCTGTATTCGAATTTTCGAAAGTGCGCACGCGGTTACGGAGAAACACGTTCGAGTCATTCTATGGAAGCCCGTAAAGTACCGACTGGGCGGGAACACCGTTATCAAACGTTATCGCCGCCCGGGTATGATATAATATTACCCTTCTGTCTGCTTCTGTGCCCTGTAGCCTGATGGACAGACGAGGGCTGGTGGAGCCAGACCCCACCCCCCAGCAGTACACCATGCAGATGAACGGCACCGGTGTCAGACTGGGCAACTACGGGGCCATCCCCACCCAGACCACTACTGTACAGCCCCCAGCACAGCCGCAGCAGGTACTGTTAGGTCATGTACATAAAGATATCTGCTAGTAGGGAATATACTGCGGATGATGTGAGCACTATATGGCTGCTGTAATGCCCTGCACTACTCTGGGATTCCATTTGTGGTGCCTCCAGCATATCCGTGTAAAATGTCCTTCCTGTTGTTAAAGGCATCCAATGCAATTTTAGGGCGGCAAAAGAAAAAAATATTCTGGATGATATTTACATTTACTGCCATTCCTTAGCACATTTTCATCATCATTTTTAGTGTTTGCAAAAGCCCACAAACAAGCTATGGGAGGAGTCCCTTTATTTTTTGGTATCACAAGTAAATAGCTAGAACCAGCCTACGATGCGAAACAAGCAACCGTTTTCCATCAGCGACATCGCATTTTTGCCTCACAGATATCAGTATACTATGGGATAGGGTTGATTCAACTTACTACATTGATTTAATTTTTAAAAATGACCAGAAAATTGACTTTGAAAATCCAGTTTTACTACCCTAAAATTGCTTTGGGTACCTTTAACACTCCTGTGCACGTCGTGAAGTTGTTTACCTCGTCTGCACTTCCTACATTCTCTTCCTAAATGGCAGATCTACAGGAGAGTGCAATATCATAATTATACCATAATTAGAATTTGTTTGCATTGTTGTAACAAAATATAATGAAACTTTAATTTAGTGTTGAAACTAAAAGCTAACAGGGACATAAATGGTGCTTGTAACAATCAGTTTTTCTGTTGTTGATGATAAAAACCGATTTACATTGTACATGAGGGCTAAAGACTGGCGGTACGAAAACTGCATACACACGCGAGCGTACAAAAACTCTTTATGTCAGATTTTTCCTGCTTGTAAATTGGCCTGCTTTGATGTACGTCAAGCACTTACATGTACATTCAGATCATATGCCAGCCCTCGAGGTGAAGTACGATCTGAATGTATGTTCTTGACGTGTGCCAAAGCAGGCCGATTTACACGCAGAGAAAATTCGAGCTACGCAATTTTCGTACCCTCGCATGCGTACACAGTTTTCGTACAACAGGTTTTTGTACACGTGTATGAATTGGGCCTAAGACTGAAAAAAAATTTTAGATTATTATTATTAATAGATATAAAGATCTGCATGTCATAATCTAGAACTGATTCATAAAGAAAAGTAACCAAAAAGCTAGAATTGAAGTAGTTAACCTACGTAACCTGTTTGTTTCACCAGGAGACCTCTGACACAAGTCCAAATGAAGAAATACCCTCCAGTTGATCCCAAGTCCATGTATGTGCCTACTTTGTTTGGCTGAAAGGGGAAACATCTCAAAAGTTCACGCTGTGATCCTTTTTATAGAAAAAAATATATTAACCAGGGCAAAATCTTTCTGATTTGGCTTCCAGGGGGAGGAAGGGGACCAGACGGAAAGTCGAATTTGGTTTACAGAAGACATGAAAGAGAAGGCTTGAGCACTTTTGAGATGTTCCCCTGAGTGGTAAGAGCAGGACTGTAAATGAAATCCCTGTCCATCTCCAGTCTCCGGCCCTCCTGCTGTGGGAGATTTGTTCTTTGCAGAATTCTGACACATTTTCTGTCCTGTCTTGCTGCTCGTAACTGTTTTTACTTACCCATACCTTTGCAGCTAACCCCTGTGGCAACATTGTCAACATTCACTCTATACAGCACGTCAGTAGAACGTACTGTGCCTGAGCAAAACCTGTAATGTATTGTGCATAGCACTTTGGCAGAATGTCTTGTTTAAGGTCGTATTCGCGTTAAGGATGACATCCCGTCTATCGTTTTCAAATGTTGTGTCAGAAAAGATATCGTCTGTAGCACTGCAGAAGTATCGTGCAACATTGACCAAACCGTGAAAAATCTGGGTTTTGCGCAGGCGCAGTACGTTCTGCCGCCGTGCTACTCTATACCTTTAACAACAACACTTTACAGAACCCTAAAAAATCAGACAACATCTAGTTGTCTGATGTAAAACTCATTGTGGCATTCAAGTATCTAATTCTAAGCATCTTTTTCTGTTTGCTGTTGGTTTCCTGAGAACGCTATCAAAAGGTAGATTTGAATTTTTATAGCTTTGTATTTTGTCAGCAGTGTTGAGTTTGTTACGTGTTTCCCGCTCAGGATCTGGACGACAATCACCAAAAACCCGCCAGTAAGACTACAGAATCCCCCGAGACAGCCAAGAGCAACAACACCACAGACAGCGGATACAGCGGTTACCAGGGGAACCACGCCACCACGCCCAACGAAACCGCCTCTACGCCCGGCGCCCTCCCTCCTATCAACGGCGCAGAGTCCGTTGCCTCCATCGTGTCCAGTCCTGCCGTTTTACCAACCCTCGCTCCACCCCCCGCCGGCGCGAATCCGCCCGTCACGCCGGTACAGAGTACCTCCCCGCCGCCGCGGTCCGTTTCCGAGGGCGACGCCCTCGGAGACGAATACAACAAAGGAATGTCCAACTTCGGGTCTATTTGATTGAACTTGATTGTCAAAATTGTACATAGTCTAGGGAAACGACTGTAAGAACAATTGATGTAATATTGTTTCCTTGTGTCGATCGTGACAGAAGGAAAATCCTTGATGTTTATGTATGCGGACGAGTTTTTATTAATAGCAAAGTACTAGGCAGAAATGGTGTGGTCTTTATTTTTAAGTTGTAACAAACATTAACAATAGTGAGTGCACAAAGGTGCATGTAGCACTGTGATATTTCATCAACAAAGACAATGGCTGTAGGAAAAGTGTAAAATGTGCACATTTGATGTAAAGCCCTCTGGAATTTTTTCATCAATTTTTTTTACAGTTGTATTAAAGACACTAGCATCTTAGAGATCTAACTAAAAGTTGTACGATTCAAAAGTGGAAAATCAGTTGTGCATATTCAACTCCTGTTTATTTTGAGTACAGGGAAAACTGTAGTTGTGCTTTACATTTAGAAGGGTTTTGCTAACAACCACAGATCCCAATTTTTGTGCTTTGCTTTTAAAAGGGCTTCAAATTGCACAAAACTAAGTGCAAGAGAAAATGTTTGTGTGCATTTGTGCTAGATCTAAAGACAGCTGTACACTTGGCAATGGAAATGCGAGTACCACAAGACTGTTTGTTGTCATCTTCAACAAATCCATTAAAAGTACTTCGAGTGATTGTAGATAGTCATTATTGTTGTATTATGAACAGTTCTTGTCCAAAGGACCATGTCTATAGGCTGATATTTCTCAGGAATCCTTTTGGTTGTGGTTTTATCTCTTCTTCTTGACGTTAAGTTTAAAGACCAATATGTCAGAATTACAGTTGCTACAGAAGAATGGTGTCACTTTGATGTAAATATTGAATCTACACCCTTCTTCTGTTGTATAACATGCATAGAGAGGGCAAATGGCAGAAGTGTTTCTTCTGATGGTATATGTAGTACTTTGCTGGCACATTGACAAAACTTAGCAAACATACAGACATGAGCTTTCTGCCAGTGTGATGAAAGGACATTGTAGGCGTGGTGGCACAGTGTAGCCTCCTGCGCAGACTTCTAGCAGGGCAGCGTTTGTTTCTACGAGCGGCTGTTTATTTTCGGGGGTGAGGGCCTTGTTCGGGGAGAGAGCTGTATCCACCAAGAGATATGTATCGCCCATGTTGGAGAGGTGTGACTCCCTCTGTGGCATAACTCCCTCTGCCGCATTAGAGAACTTTAGCCCGTGTAACAAATCGTGTATCAGCGCTCCCCAAAAAATAGACACTGCAGCTCCAAGTTTGCGAAGGAGGCTATCACAGTTGTGCTTGGTTAGGAAAAAGCGTAGGACCTTTATGGAACCTCTTTTCTTGTTGAGAAAATCTTGCAGCAAAGCAAGGCCTTTTAACTCACTGCCATTACATGCAAGCTCTCCTTTTTCAATAGTTGTCTAACATCATACTGCACTACATCTAAGCCCTAAGACTTCACCAAGTGTCAATGTTTGAATGAAAGCTCATCTGTGTTGGTAAAAACCATAATGGTAAAGTTTAACTTTGATGCAACACAAAAAGGAACTCACCATGAATTTTCGGTCGAACTCGTTCAACCTTCGTCAGATGACTAATCCACTGCGCTGACTTTCAGGAAGCGTGATGATGTCAGGAGTGAATCGAAAGTGAATCAGAATCTCCCACCATCACGGTACAGAGAGGGGTGTGAAGGAGGCAGTTTACATCAGGGCCCATCAACCCTCTCTGAACCGTGATGGGAGATTCCGTCTTTCGGCCACTTGCGATTCACTCCTGACGTCATCACGCTTCCGAAAGTCAGCGAAGTGGATCTTTCATCTGACGAAGGTTGACGAGTTCGACCGAAAATTCATGGCGACTTCCTTTTTGTGTTGATTCAAAGTTAAACTTTACCATTTACATTTAAGTGTCAATGTTTATAAATTCCGAAAAAGGACCGATCTAAAAATCTCACAATCTGCTCATCAGAATCATGCAGTTGTACAGAAATAACCAGGATGTACAGAAATGATGACTTGAAAAATGTGTACATTAACGATTTAACATTGATTGGCTGTATAATGTGTAAAGTCTGTCGTGTCACCATATTTGTAATTGCCTTAATGGGATAGATAACCAGAAGTAATTTATACAGGATACTCCATCTTTCAAGTTCTAATTGAAAGGTAAATATTGCCGGAATTAAAGTGTCATACATTTACTGGTGCAATTACAGATGTGGAGGTGCAGTTTGGTAATGCAGATATAAGAGGAAAGTGTGCACTTCCCAAAGAAATTGGCAATTCTCCAACCCGATTTAGTATCAGATTCGTTTGAAAAGCTGATAAAGTACAGATACAAGCTTTAGCGTAACAAGGTCTTGGTTACATTTGCCATACCTTTTGTACAATTTTGTATGTGTCTGGTGGAAGAATTTCTGTATTACGTGTGGCTATAGTCACTGAAAGAATAGAGTGCAAACCGGACCATTAAATGCATGCCATGTCCAGCTTTTGTCCAGGCATGGACGGGATTTTTACCTCCATGGTCCAGGTTTGCATTTTGTTTTCTTGGCCCCAGTTTGAAAATACTTACCATTGCTTGGTATTGAGAGAAAAACTATGTGGAAATGCACTCTTCCAGCATGTGTGTAGGGAGGAAGGTTGGCATGCTGCAGTACAGTTTGAAATCTCCTGTAATGTTATAGATATACCTGTGAGCTTGCAATGAACTAGAGCCATTGCATTTCCGACTTGTAAATTTACAAGTCTTCAAGGATTCCCCTTCCTGATGTTACATTGTAGGAGATACCTATATTTGTGCACTGCGAGACCATATTTTACATTCTTTATTGCCATCCACAGAAGTACATGTATTTTTGTTGTAAATGTGTCAGAAGTTTGACAAAAATTACACTTTTTTAAGCTTGAAGTTTCCCCCCAACTTCATGTTTTATTATGACGCCAATGTACTTCTTAGCATTCATGACTGTTTACCATGACAGTACTAGTACTTCCTGCAACTTCAAGCACAATTTGTGACTCTCCAAGCAGGTGGTTGAAGGCCTGTGTGTCAAAAAATACAGTCAGAAAATGTCTTCATTGTCCCTCCCCACATCTACTTGGAGATTGACTATTTTTTAGCAAAACGCTCATGTTGTTATTGCTTCAACTTTTGACATGTTTGTTTGCCATGGTAGCTTACCGCCGAGTTGTCTAACTAACTTGTGCCTTTTGCCAAATTGTGTAAATACGAATCACCCAGATACTATATACATGTATAAAATCTCATTGGCAAAAAAAATCATAAGTTTAAGATGGGCACAATCTGTTGTGATAGGAGACCGCATGTGTAAGTAAACTGTTGTCATCATCGACTGCTCAGTTGTAAAGCCCTTGTCACATATTCAGGTCCTTCCCCCGACCACCAACCAACCAAGGTTGGCTGAAGTTCGGGAGCCTACATGTACCTTTCTATAGAATCGAATCGAATTTGAGTTTAATTTGCCCCACAAACACGCCCCGAACATGCTGACCTACTCTCGAACACCAGCCAACCATGGCCGAACCTCCCGTCCACTCCCAAATGTTTTTACCATTTTTAAACATTTGGCTGGCGCAGCCGAACAGTAGCCGACCTCGCCGAACACCAGCCGACCACAACAGACCTTGCCCGACCTACTCCTAACCCGGAGGGGGGGGGGAGTTCGCCAGTGCGCGGGAGGCCATATTCGGCTATGTGTCACAAGGGCTTACAGACCCAGTCAGAGAATACATTTGTATGTAACAATGGTATACGTGGAAAATATCAGGAACATAGAAACGTACTTATTCAAATGTGTGAGCGTGCGGACAGAGGTTTAACGTGTGTTGAAAACGTGCAAATAATGTCTACGGTATGTTGCAGCATGCTCCAGACTACATTGTAGTAGCGATTGGCTTTTCAGAATCAGTAGTCATTGTGTTACATTGCTTATTTTATACAGCTGTAACATTATAGTTTGTATTGTTTAATATGTAAATGTTGTATGCAGCATTTCTTGTTTTGGATTTATTGATGTAAATCTGAGAATAAACTGGAGCTTAAGGCTTTAAACTGAGAGTGTTTTTCTGTGACTATCAAGAGGGAAGATCGTAACATTTATTGACAGGGCCATTTTATTGACAGCCCACCCTGACCAAAAAGAAACAAGGAGGAGACATGAAATGAGCTTCCACAGTTTTATTTCATGGATCATATGTACCTTGAAATAGCTCTTATCTTACATATTCTTAGAAATAAACACCTTTTATCAATAGGCAACAAACATTCAGTTGGTTTTTGTCACTTAGAGAATAACGCATTAATTTTCTATCTGTGTTTGTTTATTTTTCCTTACTTACAGTTTGAGACAACTATGTCTTGGAATGTGAAGTTTGATATTTCAAAATGTTGCAACAAAGCCCTATTGATTTTTTCACCAACAGTCTTGTATTTTGGCCTTCATTGGCAAGATACTAAGGCAACAAGCTGGCAATTTGTTGCAGTTTTGGTGGGTGGGTGTTATTTGCTGGTGAAGTCCATTCCACACTGTACAAAATGTAAAATTAGTTTCCTAGTTGTTCTCTACAAAACGGTGTCATTTTGCAATCAAAGACATGCCATACTATTTACAAAAAAACTTTCTAACAAGGAGTTTCTTTTCCCTGTGAATATGAATAAGCGCACATCTGTTTCCACCAGCTTTACAAAATGTACAAATGTACATATAATATTAAGATACAATCAACGGACAAGGTGGTACAGAACTGAAGCACAAGCAATATTTTACAAGCAGTTAGCTTTTCTAGTTATCAAACCCTATTAAAATGACACAATGTTTTTTTCTTAATTGTTATATACATTGTACATGTAGTCATGAAAAGTCCTGAAAATTCTTCCTATTTACAAATGTTTTAAACACATATTACACATAAATTGTAACACATATACATAACACAATCATAACATGATACTATAAGATAATACCAGTATTATCAAAGCAATCCAGTATCTCACATGAAATGTACTGACAACAAAGTACCTACAAAGTACCTGACAGTGTACTTATCAATTCTTTAACTACTATATTTACTGAAATAAGGCTAAATCGGCAATATTACAAATTCAAGATTTAGGGGAAAATCAGTAATTGTGTTGTGATCACATTTTGCCATTATTCCAGAGACACCCACATGTCCATGTGCCATCACTGTGGGGGTTGACTGGCAGGCAGCTGACGTGAAAGATCCTTCGGCATGCCCTGCACCTCTCCATCCTTCCCAGACGATCCTCCTGCTCACAGTGGCAAACCAGTGGGATTCTGCTGAACCTGGTTGGACCTCTTTCTGTGGCTGGACAGACGAGGAAACGGCGTGAGCCTCCCTTGTTCGAAGCACATCTCCAAATGGCTCCTCATCTTCCTTTCGTCATACGCAACCCTGCTCACGTCTCGCCCCTCTGCGATGTCCACTGCCCAGGCGATGGCAAACAGCCCACAATCAGTGACATTCTTCTGACGCTGTACCTTTGGTAGGTTGATGGTCAGGACGTTCCTCTGTTGGTCGGCAAACGCGGCGTAGGACTGGTAAAGCTGGACCTTCAGAGATGTGGTCATGGCGACATCGAGGCTGTCATACATGCTAACCTGTCCATCTGTGTAAGAAGACAGAACCCAGTGCGTTCTGTTGTTGTTGTTGTGGATTTGTAGCCCCTTTCCTGTCATCTTGGCAAATCCGTCATCACAGAGACCAACTCCTGGGGCTTCCAGCCCTTGGAGTGCCGGGTACTGGTGGTGGAGCAGTTTCTGGGCAGCCTGGATGTGGTCGTCTGTCAGCATCTCGCCCAATCTCAGAGCCACCTTGTCACGAGCTGTCAAGTTGAGACTTGGCCTGCCCACCTCACGCTCCTTATCATTATAATACTTATAGTGAAACACAAGAACTTTCCGAGCAATTTGCACTCTCTGGGTCGACTTCTTGCGACTTTTTTCTCCTTGGGTAGGATGGACGTTATTTTTCTGGCTTGGTTGGTTTGGTGGCTTTCCTGGGTGTCCTCCTCTTTTGGTGGGGACCCGGATGCCACCACTACTGGCGCCTTGTTCTCGGAGCGGATTGCTTGACTACTGTCATCTGTGCAGTTGTTTGGAGATGCAGGACGGACAGCGATGATGCGGCAGCCTCCTTTGGGGACAGGAAGTTCCACTGCTGAAGCATCGGGAACATCTCTGACAGTCGGGACATACTCAGGGTCTGCAGGAAGGTCTGCATCCTTCATCCTGTGAGGACAGAGGCGGTGGAGTTTGTAAAAATCTCTTTATGTTGAGTGTTTATCTTCAACAAGTATCACCTTCAACTTTCAAGGCTATTTTAATTACTGTGACAGAAAAATCATTCTTAAAGGGCATCATGCTCAAGTTGCATTTTTGTACTTACTTGAGGTTGAAGAGCAACTGTCTCTGCAGCCACAGTTTCTCCACTTTAATCTCCACCTCCACCAGGCTGTCATGAAAAGTGTCGAAGGAATCGTTTTCTGTGTGGATGGAAATGCTTCAGTTAGTTTTCTTCATTCACACATGAAATAAATCATTTTATAACGGATAAGAAAAAACATCCTGGGACTCCATCTAACTTAAAATATACCTATGATGACAATTACTTATCATAATGATATACTGTTATGCATATTAGCAAACAAAATGGTAAAATGTAACAAATGAGACAACAAATTGAATTACATGTACATAGACAAAATACATATTAGCTTACACTACATTATGAATGAAAGAAAACCAACTGTTTTGACTATAAAACAAAGTAAAAAGTGAAACTCTGCTGGGGCACGGAGACCTTTCCGATGAGACCAAGTTTGCCATGTTTGGACATAGTTTACTTTTCACCCTAACCCTAAGCCTAATACCTAGGGTTAGGGTTAGGGTTTACTTTAAAACAGCGATAACTCCGCGAGGACGTCAGATATTTGAAAACGGATTTCAGTTATCAACTCCTGGGTGGGAGACCTTTCCAATGAGACCAAGTTTGCCATGTTTGGACATAGTTTACTTTTCACCCTAACCCTAAGCCTAATACCTAGGCTTAGGGTTAGGGTTTACTTTAAAACAGCGATAACTCCGCGAGGACGTCAGATATTTGAAAACGGATTTCAGTTATCAACTCCTGGGTGGGAGACCTTTCCAATGAGACCAAGTTTGCCATGTTTGGACATAGTTTACTTTTCACCCTAACCCTAAGCCTAATACCTAGGGTTAGGGTTAGGGTTTACTTTAAAACAGCGATAACTCCGCGAGGACGTCAGATATTTGAAAACGGATTTCAGTTATCAACTCCTGGGTGGGAGACCTTTCCAATGAGACCAAGTTTGCCATGTTTGGACATAGTTTACTTTTCACCCTAACCCTAAGCCTAATACCTAGGGTTAGGGTTAGGGTTTACTTTAAAACAGCGATAACTCCGCGAGGACGTCAGATATTTGAAAACGGATTTCAGTTATCAACTCCTGGGTGGGAGACCTTTCCAATGAGACCAAGTTTGCCATGTTTGGACATAGTTTACTTTTCACCCTAACCCTAAGCCTAATACCTAGGCTTAGGGTTAGGGTTTACTTTAAAACAGCGATAACTCCGCGAGGACGTCAGATATTTGAAAACGGATTTTAGTTATCAACTCCTGGGTGGGAGACCTTTCCAATGAGACCAAGTTTGCCATGTTTGGACATAGTTTACTTTTCACCCTAACCCTAAGCCTAATACCTAGGGTTAGGGTTAGGGTTTACTTTAAAACAGCGATAACTCCGCGAGGACGTCAGATATTTGAAAACGGATTTTAGTTATCAACTCCTGGGTGGGAGACCTTTCCAATGAGACCAAGTTTGCCATGTTTGGACATAGTTTACTTTTCACCCTAACCCTAAGCCTAATACCTAGGGTTAGGGTTAGGGTTTACTTTAAAACAGCGATAACTCCGCGAGGACGTCAGATATTTGAAAACGGATTTCAGTTATCAACTCCTGGGTGGGAGACTGTGGGTTTCTCTCTATCTCCATCTGCCTATCTCTCCATATCTTTCTATCCATTTCTCTCTATTCTATCATCCCTCCCTCCCTCTCTCTCCATCCCTTCCCCATCCACCCATCCCTCTTTCTACATCCATTTCCCCATACCTCCCTCCCTCCATCTCTCTCCGCCATCCCTTTCCCCATCCATCCATCCATCCATCCCTCCCTCTCTCCATCCCTTTCCCCATCCATCCATCCATCCATCCATCCCTCTTTCTACATCCCTTTCCCCATCCCTCCCCCCTCTCTCCATCCCTTTCCCCATCCCTCCTTCCATCTCTCTCCATCCCTTTACCCACCCATCCATCCATCCATCCATCCATCCATCCATCCATCCCTCCCTCCATCTCTCTCCGCCATCCCTTTCCCCATCCCTCCCCCTCTCTCTTCTCCATCCTTTCCCCATCCCTCTCTCTATCCATCCCTTTCCCCATCCCTCCCCCTCTCTCCATCCCTTTCCCCATCCATCCATCCCTCTTTCTACATCCCTTTCCCCATCCCTCCCCCCTCTCTCTCTCCATCCTTTCCCCATCCCTCCCTCCCTCTTTCATGGCTGCGGATTTGGACGTCTGATCTAAACTAAAGAACACCGGTTGCCCCGGTTACGCCTATATATAACGAACTTCCCCTCGGACAGGCCCTTGCCCCTTTGTCTGCCCTCTGCATTTGAAACAGATGCTGGTGAGCCCAGCTAGGGCCAAACAAGGGGTTTTACACTCAGGGCAAGGTTACATTTTATTCACGTGGGGCAGAAATATTCAGGAGTTTTTGAACTGCAGAACGTACGCTCCTCCGTGTAGTGACCTCTCTACAAATAAACTTTCCTAATTGTTTTGAGTACTCGATCTAAAAGGACGTTGTTGTTGCATCCAAAACCGTGCTTTATCCAGAATCATGCTCAGGTACGATCACTGTGAGGTACGATAGTCCAGAACCGTGCCTGGGGCCAATCTACGTTCTTGGATACGCGGAGACTATCCATAACCGTGCCTGATCCTAACCCTAACCCATTCATGCATAGAACTAGATAGGCATCCGGATCCATTCCATCCATGGTTCTGGATTGTGGATGCGCCGTACAATTATCCCCTTGTGCTAGCCCAAAGTCTCAAGGGACGCTCGTGAACCAGTCTAGAATTTCTCAGCACTGTTGCGCTGTGCATGAAAGAACGCTCCTAGATCCTCCAAAAGACTGTCGCCTTCCTGTACGTATCGGTTCCCGTCTTATGCATCTAGTCTTGTCCCTTTGCCAACTAAAACGCTTGAGACGGAGACATACACTGTGACATAGTGGGGTAATACAGTTGAGTGACGGCCAGATGTGCACCAAGTTAGCCAAGCCGCCAAGTAGCCTGGATGCCAGACCCAGAGAGCACGCTTGTTGGTAGTCCTAATCGCAGAAACTTATTAGCCAGCGTGATACAGCTAGCGTGCGGACGAGGATCAGGGCCTAACTGAGGGTTCTGTGGTATAATTTCCTTGGGGGCATGTTGGCCCTGGAACCGAGGAACTGACCTGTGGACTGGCCCTGGAAGCAGACTGGCACCCAGACTTGCTGCCAAGACGATCGAGTCGGATCGACCTTTCTACAAAGAACAATCGCAAACACGAGTCAGCTCTTTATAGTCGTCATAGAACCAAACAAAAGAGTTCTTGAAACTATTTTCACTGACAAAAGGGGCTACAGTAGCACAGTGGCGGTGGTTGCGATCCCTCAGGAGCTTCTTTCGGCACTTTTTCGGGGGCGCTCACGTGACCATGCTTACGTCCAAACATCGCTGAACTATGCACGGAGCCAGAGGAAGTACGTGGGCGTTTCAAAAACTAGGCACAGCGATGCAACAAACCATGGGGAGGCAGTTTGGATGTCTGTGGCCGGTCTTTGCCTTGTCTGCAATATCGATACAAATAGGTAAGTCACGTTCCGTTTGCTGTACTCAGGTTCGAGGAATTCTCATGCATTGTCAAGTTGAAAGAGGTTTTTTCGTTGGAAAGGCAGACAAAACAAAATGGAGGTGTGGAAGACCGGCACCACCAGGGGTGGATCATTAGATAAAGGGGTGATACTATTAGTAAACATAACGGTTCCTTGGCGTATTATAAAATATCGTTCTGTGGCGGTGGTTTTTGCAGATACGTACCGGACCCAGACACTGCAAGTTGCGCTCAGAAATCCGTGTGGTCGCCTGCAAAATAGATTTCTTACACCACGTCACCGTAAAGAAACTTCTGGAGACAAATTATCTCGCATCCAACCTGTCGATATATATTACTTTCTTCATATAGCAAATATCTTAGAGAAGAATCCTGCAATGCTAGAATAGAATTGACTGGGTATTACGTGAATAAACAAAGGCGCAAGCAAACTAATCATACTTATACTTTTAAACAAACAAACAAACAAACAAACAAACAAATAAATTATGCAAGATGCATATCCACCCTCCCCCATGCTGGCTGTAGATATGTGTATTACTTTCTTCATGTAGCAAATATCCTGCAATGCTAGAATAGACTGTATAGAATAGACTGAGTATTTCATGAATAAACGAAGGCGCAAACAAACTGTTTCTACTTTTAAACAAAGAAATAAATATGCAGGAATATGCATATTCCTCTAGTTTTCCCCCTCCCTCATGCTGGCATGTCCATGAATGAAGCTCGAGGTCATCTGTCGTGGCCCCCGGTGTCCCGTGTTGAAAGCAGGGTTGATCCAGCTGCGTTGACTGAGCCTCGCACATGCACGGCAAAACTTATTCACTCCGTCTTTTCACGTACTCTCCAAGCAGAGGTTGTCTGTGGGTAGCTGGTGTGTTACGCCGAAGGGCGGTTATACCGGCTATACAGATACAGATACAATGGTGGAGAAGATTTGTGACCTTTCTATGGTCTAGGTCCCCGTTTTCTCTCAACCTTGGTGGAGAGTAGCGACAGAAAACGGGGTATATGATAGAAAGGTCACGATCTTCTCCACCAACCTCTGCTTGGAGTACAACCTATCTGTTGCAAACTTGCAATCAGATACTAGGTACAGGTCAAATATGTCGTCGGTAGTACTATAGCCTGGTTGCATGCCAGACTGTTGCTAGGGCCAGTACACAGGCTAGCTCCAGTCGGCTCCAGGGTCAACATGTCCCCAAGGAAATTTTACCATGGAGCCATGGACATCCCTTGATTAGATAGCATTCTTGTTAGCTTTGGTCCGCTCCCCGAGATCCGCTCCCCTGTTTTGACGCTTCTCAGCAGTCTTCTCAGGGTCTGACTAGCGGCTGGCCTGTGCGCTGTGTGTGTAGTAGCTCTGTGAGAACAGTCTGGCATCCAGGCTAGTAGTAGTACTAATGGTACGAAACAAAGTCTCTAGACACATTTTCCGGTGTAGTTTGCAACTCATGTAGCAAGTATAATGAACGAAGTTCCCCTGTTTTGTGTCAATCCAAATGAAACTTTTGCTACGGGGTTTTGCATCATTCTCGGCCTAGTTACGTATACGACCAAGTAGATGTTTGGTGGTGGTATGTGTGTGTGTCACGTCTTTACACAGAATGAATCCTCCCATCTTTCCACTATTTTCCAGCACAAAGTACCATGTTGACAAAATAATACAGCCAGACACATAGTGGTTTTCCCTTCCAAACATATGTTTGGAGATAAGCCAACGTACTAATCAGGTGGCAGACTAGCTCCCGTCAGTCACGAGATATCCGGTCTGGCTTCCTCTCACATCTGCAGACAGCTACTGTTGTAGTAAACAACTCGTCAGAAACCCCTCTCACGTAGCCTCTACCAGGCTTCAGAAGCGGCTGGAAAGAGCAATTGGCCAAATAGACGAGATATATTTGGGGTACCCCAAACGAGGGTTTGCACGACGTGAGGTTCTTCGTTACACGTACGTTTGCACGCGTGTAGTTCCTCACGCCGCCGTAATTTTGCACGTGTGTAGTTCCTCACGCCGCCGTAATTTTGCACGTGTGTAGTTCCTCGCGCTGCGCTGACTTCGCACACACGTGGATTTCCTCACTACAAACGGAGAAAACACGCATTTTGTGGGCGCAAAAGTGGAGGGCAGAACGAGGTAATGTCGGGCTAACTACCCGTGCGTGCATTTCCTCGAGGCATGCTAAATTTACCCGTAAGTGCATTTCCTCCCTACGAGCCGATTAAACACGGATTTCGCGACCGTATGGGAGACGGAAGACTGGACACTTTGACTGGCATAGGTGTGCGGATTAGTTCACAGACGAGTGCATAATTTGGCTCAAAACAAGAGAAGTTTCCAAGCGTTCCGTGGGTACAACAAGCGGGGGAACGGCGACGTAATTTTAACCGACCACTTTGATACGATGCGTGGTATTTCTCGTAGGGACATATCACTGAATCAATCGGCAGGGGTGTACAACGGCGCGTCGGTCCTTACAACAACAGACATGAGATCGTCGGCACGGGCGTACGTTTCCTCAATACAACGGTGTTTTGCACGTATGTGCTTTTCCTCACTACCACCTAGATTTACACAGACATGCGTTTACTGACTACAACTCACCGTCTACAACAGAAATTTGTTAGGGTATTTTTATCGTCTTTTCGTGTTTTTGCGTCTTTTACTTTGATGATCTTTTCGATCCACAACTACATGTATTATAGTTGATTTAAAAAGTGTACAACGTGAAAGAGGAAACTGAAAACACGTACGAAAAGACGCTAAAAAGTAAAACTATGCCCAGCATTACGACCTAACGCCAAAAACGGTTAAGTAACCACTAAGATAGAACTGACAAAATTCATACCTGTGCAGAGCAGCATGATAAATCGGCAGTTTCACCACTAGTCAGGCTCCAAGCTTGTAAATCCGAGTTCTGTGGTTCCTAGTTCCAAGTTTAGCTGCATCTTGCTTTGTTGTCAGAATTCAAGTGACGCGGTCTCGCTTAATATATGCGCACATGCGCACTGCTCACTCATGCGTAACCAAGGTAACTAAATCGTACAAAGCATCTGGGTGATTCTATTGATTTTTAGGGGTGTCTAGTACAATTTTTATGAATCTTTCACACCATACAATGGTTAAATATACAAAACACAGTAAGCACACACATACACGTTTTCACTTGTGGGCTCTGGGGACGCTTATAATTTGCAAAGATATATAACGTTAAATAATTTCGTTATTTCGTCGTGCTTCTCCAGTACAGTGCACCATAACTTTTTACCGCGTCGAAGTGAAGACACCACAAAAGGAATGACCTTTGACCTTGACACCGTCCATGTCCTGTTCAAGTCATGAGTCCAGATACAGGAGCTCGTGCGAGGCCTAATCACAATAATTTTTGGTGAAATGGCTATACAGCTATCCTTCCACATTACTTAGTTTGGTATCAATGGTTGGAAGAAATACACGGACATGTAACGCTCAGTTTTTTAGGGGAAAGTGTGGTCCAATTTAGCGGTAATTTGGCAACGTCGACGCGTCATAAAAATACTGTTACAGCTAGCTGACAAAACTTTCGATATTTGACCATTCTTTTTTTTCAAAACTTGGTGAGATCAAACAAATTAGACCTTTCAATTTAATAGCTCTCCTTGAGTTATCCCGCTTCCCGACCGTAGCCGCCCTGCCAAACACGTACCACGGGGCTTGGCAAGTTTCTATGCGGCTCGCTAGGAACGATAGCCCCGTAATTGAACCCAACCGGCCCACGGAGTTATTTGCGGCCCGAAGCTAGCTGACAAAGCTTTCGATATTTAACCATTAATTTTGTTAAGACTTGGTGCGAGTACATCTAAAACTTTAACTTAAAACAATGTTATACCCTCTTATTGATGAAATTTGAGCGGAAAGCGCCGCAAATTTAGCGGGAATTTGGCAAATTATCAAAAGAATGTCCTGTCGTCGCTATCCGTTACAGCTAGCTGTCAGGAGTGACAAACTTTCGTTTTTCAGTTTTCCATCTTCTACATCTTCAGCAACCGTATAATACACAAATGTTAAAACTCTGACTGATCATTGTAGAATTTTTTTTTTCTGTAGACAATTATTTCAACAGACAATTAGTATTATTAAACTCGCAGTCATATCAAGACAACACACTACACATAAAATCTAAATCACTACACAAGCAAATGCTCTCGCCATTTCAGAAAATATCATTGGAACAGCATACAGAATAAAGAAAAGTCATTCTTACAATGTTTGGCGATTTGTAAACCTATTCCCATTTTTGACATTCATGAAATCATGATACGAACATCCAAATGTGATAGAAAGTTCCACCCCTATGTTACGACGCACCTATGTTACGACGCACCTATGTTACGACGCACCTATGTTTTGACGCACATTTGTTTCGACACACATTTTTTCCACGCTAATTAGGGTTAGGGTTAGGCTTTTTTCGGTGCTAATGCCGCAATTTTTGCACGATCTTTGCCCGGGATTTAATCTTCCATTTTTCAGGGCAAGTTGCATTGCGTAACCATGCCATGGTAACGGACGAGGCCATTTGTTCGGTGGTTGACTAACGCGCTCCTTTCATTATGCCCCGTTTTGCAAAGATTTACAGTCATATTACGTTTTGAAATGCTGTCATAGTCAATGATACATACACAAAAGATAATTCCTCGACTATCTGTAGTGTGTAAGGGGTTTATAAAGCAAGGGCTGACAAGCACACGCTCGCAGATTATATAGAAATCGTCATAGTATTCATCTGGGCAGGAATATGGCATGCAGGTTCCGTACGCACGGCCTATAATTTCATACGTTCCGGTGTTTCATACGCGTACGAAATTCATACGCTACCTGCACCGCTGTACCGTTAATACCGTACCGGGCGGGAGGGCGGACGGTCGCGGCGTGTGTATGAGTACTAGTATGTGTGCAAATAGCGGCCAAGGAGAAGATATACACGTGACGTGTTCACCGCAGTGAGGAAAACCACATGCGTGCAAGGTTAGCGCGGCGCGAGGACAAACACGCGTGCGAACAGAGCACGATGCGAGGAACCACACGCGTGCAAAATTACGGCGACGTGAGGAACTACACGCGTGCAAACGTACGTGTAACGAAGAACCTCACGTCGTGCAAACCCTCATATTCGTGTCCCCGTATATACCTGAATAGACAGATGACATGCGCCAGGGGATAGTCTCCGTATAACCTCCTTGGTCTGCTAAAGGACTACAGTTTCAGAGAGGCAAACTTCCTTTACCGGGTCTACCAACTTTCCATCTGTCTATTTGGCCAATTTCTACTCTTTCTAGTCGCTTCTGAAGCCTGGCAGAGACTCATTGTTCGAGATTTTCTCCTTTATTTGTTTTGCGGTGGATAATAATCTAGAGATATTGTGGGAACCTCCCTCGTGGTATCGTTGGGCTGCTGTGTGGAACAAGGAGCAAAACAAGATAGCTCTCGTGGCCAATTATTCTTCCTTTATTTGCCGAAATCTACCATCCGTACCCCGTAGGAAGGCCTGGTGGAGGCTAGTTTTTGTGTCGACTGCAAAAAAATAACTACACTGTTTTTGGGAACTGTTGGGACCGAATGTGATATGTCTACTTCACTATGTAACTCAGACAAACCATGACTGCTGCCTTCATAGCAAGTTGCAGTCGTGATCGGCAATTAAACATTGCAGTTTTCCCCCTAATACCTACTCTAATTTATCTTTCTATAGTTGGGGTTGTCCACGCCGATATCCCCGAAGTCTCAGTGAACGCTCTGAGGGAATCTCTGGAAGGACCTTTCGGAGTCATCAGGCACCACCTAGCGAACCCCTCAGGAAAGGCAGCGGCTAGGATACACATCAAGGATGTCTTTGAAGAGTACGGCTTGGAAGTTACGGTTCAGAACTTCACTGGACCGGGAGGAAACCTGGATGTGAGTATTCCAGACATACGTCATTAGAAATGTTTAATTTTACTGCTTTATGAAGAAGAATTTTCCTTTAGATTGCTATGAAATAGAGCTTTACTGAATAGGGCTCCTAGCGGTTCTCTCACCAACATGTATCCACGAAAAGGAACCCGATAATAATTAAAGGGCATCCTATGCAATTTCAGGGCAGCAAAACTGGATCTTCGATCAAAGTCAATTTGCTGGTCATTCTTTTAGTAAGTTGAATCAATCCTATCCCATAGCATACGATATCTGAGGCAAAAATGCGATGTCGCTTGTTTTGCATCGTAGGCGCTAGGCTGGTTCTAGCTATTTACGGTACACAAAAAATAAAGAGATGCCTCACGTAGCTTGTTTTGGGGCTATTTCAATAGCTTCTAGAATGAAATGATGACGGAAATGTGCTGAGAAATGGCAGTAAATTCCAATATCAGACAGATTTCTTCATCCAATTTGTTTTGTTTTGCCGCCCTGAAATTGCATTGGATGCCTTGAACGTTTGTATCACGTAGACTAGCTAGAAGAAAAGACGAAGGCGTTGTGTTGAGAATATAACTGTACACAATTGCAGGAAAGAGGCACCAACATCATCGGCGTGAAGCGCGGGAAACTGAACGGAACTTCAGACGATAAGATCGTGGCTGTGGGGGCACATTACGACACCGTGTCCAACTCTCCAGGTAACACAACTAGCGCTTACTTTTATCGCCGATGTAAACTACCCTTTGAGGTTTTCTACCTTTCGTTTGGCAAAATTGAAAATATGGAGTACGGACCTTATACACGTGTGTATATTCTAAACCCTGTGACTTCATCACCAAGCAGATATTGTTTGGGACAAATAAGAAGGGGACAGCCTGGAAACTTTAGCATCTTGTTTGTTTTTTGTTTCGCGTAACCGGTAAACGGCCTTTAGGCGTAGCATGCCGGTATTGTACAGTAAGTACAAGGTTTGAACCACTCACACGGGGATTGACCCCTACTGTTTTCAATAAGTGTGTCTCTTCTCAAACACGGGACCTCTGGCTTTACGGCCCATCCGAGAGGACGTCCCTAACCGAAGCTAGGTACTCATTTTTACCTGAGTCGAGTGAAGAAATAGGTGTAAAGTGCCTTTCCGGCCAAGGACACAACAATGAGGCCTGCTAGGGATTCGAACCCAGAACCTTCAGATTCTGAGTCAACAACCCTAACCATAAGAGCACCTTGCCACCTGTATCTTCCCTGCCAATATGCTATATCTGTTTAGAGATAACTATGACTGTGTTTCAGGTGTTAATGACGACGGGTCCGGCATGGCGGCCTTGTTGGAGATCGTCAGGGTGATGACGTCATGTAGTCAACAAAATTACACCACCATATTTGTTGCGTTCGACAAGAGCGAAGGTTTGTTAATTGATTTGTCGTTTGCCTAATTCGATTGTTTGAATTTTTAGGATATGTCTAAGAGTTGAAAAATACCGTTGTAGTTATCATTGCAACTTGGCGCTTTGTAGGACGCATGCCTATGTGAGAGCTATCTATTCATTAAGCACCTGTCACAGATTCAGAACCTTCCCCCGAACACCAACCGACCAAGGTTGGCTGAAGTTCGGGAGCAGTCTGACCAGATTTAGGCCACGCCTACCTTTCAATACGAATTGACGTTGAGTTAAATTTGAGTCAAATTTCACTGCCAACCACGCCCCGAACTACTCCCGAACACCAGCCAAACATTGGCCGAACCTCACATTTGTGAAACATTCGGCTGGCGCAGCAGAACTGTAGCCGACCTCGCCGAACACCAGCCAACCACAGCTGATCTTGCTCCCGACCTACTCCTAACCATGGTTGGGGGGAGTTCAGCTAGTGTTCGGGAGGCCATATTCGGCTATGTTTTACAGGGGCTTAACGTAACACTCGCGAATGACAGCCCTTTTTCTGTCTCCTCCCTTGCCAGTCGTTTCCGTATATTAGACTGTACATGTATTGATTGGTCAGTGGTGTGACGTGGTGTCTACATGTATCTAGAATCAGGTTCGGACAATTTTTGAATGATGAAACCGCACACTTGTTTTTTTTTTCTTCTACAGTGCCTGGTGTCTCCCCTGTTGACGTTTCTATCAGCCCCTGTCAGACGAAGCTCGGATCCGACGATTTCGTCTGCTCCTGGCTCCTTCCCTTCATCCAGTCTTCAGGAGGTCCAGAATTCCAGGGAATCTTCATGTTGGAAACCATCATGAACTATGACCCACGGACATACGTTCAATATTTTCCTGAAAGATTCCAAGTGGTACGTAAATATCCAATTCGTGTTACTATTATATGTGGAATAGGTTAAAACACTTCGCTTTATGCTGAAGACGAAGGGAGAGCTACACTTTGGATATTGGGATTCCCTCACCTTGCTTAAGTTACGTTTCAATGTCTATCAGACACCTTCCTCAGAGCTTCTGACTGGAGTACTGCTTCTCGCCGCTATATGTAGCAAATGTAGGTGGCGTTTTTGCGGCGAGAAGACAATCCCAACGTGGCTAAGTTTGTATTCACCCCCCCCCCCTCGTCCCTACCTTCGGCCGTCGGGCGATCCGACTCGCGGTCGGGCCGGTACCTCGGGCGATACGGAATACACTGTGTTGTATTCTATATTTACTTGTCATCCAGGACGTTCTCTTTTCCATTTCAAAATCTGCTTGACAAATTACCTTTATACCAGCAATTGAGCAGCTGTCTTAGCCTCTACCAGGCTTCAGAGGCGACTAGAAAGCTTAGAAATTGGCCAAATAGGCAGATAACATGCCAGGGGAGTTGGTCCGCTAAAGGAGTACAATTTTACAATTTACCGCTCTGAAGCAGTTACCGATCAAGAGAGTCGATATGCTGCAGTTTGTTGCTAACTCGCTTGTGGTGTTGTTGTCCTTTGTAGATGTATCCCAATGCGTACCTTGACGCCACAGCCGCCAACATGTCGGGAAATTTCCTCATGTTGATCCACATGCCTGACGAGGCACAGCTGGTGACGGCGTTACAGCAGACGTGGGGGGAGACGACACAGGAACCCGCTGGGGCCAGGTTACTGGACGTCACTGTACCGTCAGAAGGTACCCCTAACTCAATCACCTTTTTCCCATTCCCTGGATGCATAGCACCAGGAGGTTGATGTACCATGGTCGATGTTAAAGGGACACATTATGTAACATTTTTGCACCAAAAATTGAAATATTTTAATTGAAACAAATCTTCGTGTGATTGTAATTTACTTCCACTTTTCAACATATTTGTGCTAAAGCAGCCGACACGGTAACACTCAGTTTGTGGCACCACCACAAACTAGCAGAACGTAAACAAACATGACTGACAGCTGTGCTTCCAACTTGTAAACACTCCCTTAAGGCGTCATATTTTGGCACCTCCACTTCCTGAATGGCATGTATTCACTTGCAGTGTGATTGATTCAACTTACTTTGTGAAGAAATGCCCAGAAAATTGACTTTTTGTATCGTCCTAATGTTACATAATGCGGTTTTAATGTCAAAGAATATTCTTCTACGTCGACAGTGCTACAAACGCCATGTCTGAATTATACTGAGTCTCATTGAGGAGTGCAGTATGATAACTATGGCTAAAACCTTTGATGGTGTTTCGTGTAGATTCTAAATACTAACCTCAAATGAAATCTTCAACCCATAATTTTTTTCTATTATTTTATTAGGAAGAGCAGTGGCTGGCTCTTACATCTTCGGGCCGAGTGACTGTCTGCCGTTCTGGGCAAAAGCACCGTATTTCCGATGCGTGTCTTTGACAGATACAGGTTGGTGACTTCCACTACTGCTTCCTTCTACAAAAACTGCTGTAGCATGAAAGTTCATTTTAGTTGGTAAATTACACAATGGAAATTAAACTGTTCTCCAACTCAAAAAACGAAATAAACTCAACTGAATTTTCGACCGAATTTTTCGGTCTTCATCAGCTATCTGACCCAACCTTCTCTCAACCAGGACGGGGGGCGGTACCGACTTCCGACGAACTTTGACCCAGTGCTGACGTCACACGTGCGGAAAAAATCACGTGTCTACAACACTGGGGTCAGATAGCTGATGAAGACCGAGAGATTCGGTCGAAAATTCCGGTGTCTTTATTTCTTTTCTTGGTTTACTCCACTCCAATTTTGACCTCTATTGTTTTTGACCCTGGCATATCTAGGACTTTGAGTAATGGACTATGACTTTGTTTTGACGTATTGGATTTTGTTTCTACTGACTGTTGTCTACTTTTGTCTGACTGAATGTAACATGTCTTGTCCTGTATATGCTAGACCCCTCGGAAATCAGCTCTTACAAGCTGAAGTGGCTACCCAGCCGTCTTGTGATGAAATGAATAAAGAAATAATAGTTGCCTCAAAATGATACAAATTTGTCAGGATGAATTCTCATAACCGCTCCACTAAACCATTGGATTTCAGCTAATTATCGAGGAACCATGCGGCAGTGCTACCACAACCCATGTGACAACGTCACCAGCATCACTGACGAGAAGTTGACCTTCTTGGCCAAGGTCACGGACTCCGTGCTGCAGACGACTCTAAGACTTGCTCAAGTCAACATGGACTCCTGCAGTGCAGGTATCTAGAGGCCACTTTTCCAGGTTACCTGCATGTGCAAATAAAGATGGTTGGAATGGTAATTAATGCACATTACTTCTTTCAGAAAGACAGTTCAATAAAAAAACCTGTCCTGACTGTCCATCACAATTATCAGTTCAACGGTTCAACCAATGATAACATGGCAGTTAGTGGTTCGACCAATGAGAAAGTGTCTGCATGTCGGTCAAATATTTGCATTTTTATGTTTAGACCGAGGTAGGCGGGGCTATAGGAAAGGTCCATTGATAATGAGCCATATCTTCCCCAGACCTGTGCATAGATTACCACGATCAGTGTCCGGATTGGGCGGCGGCCGGTGAGTGTGGGCGGAACGAGGGCTACATGCTAGGGGCGTGCAGGAAGAGCTGTGACACCTGTGCTCAAGGTACAACAACATATATAAGATACCTGTTTAAGGTCAAAACGTTTGATCAACATGGGATTGTTCTCACCTAGAGCTTTCAAAAAGTCACTCTGATCTTCTTCAATAGAGTGACCAAGTGAGACTTGTCACGTGGCGTCTCTGAAATGGGACGTTAACACTGGATCAAAGGTATTTGGTAAACGATGTCGGCCCCCGTCGCGGTTGAGTGATGGGTGATGGGCCCAACCGCGACGGGGGTCGACATCGTTTACCAGATACCGTTGACACGGTGTTTACGTCATACTTCAGAGAAGCCACGTGACAAATTTCACTGGGTCAGTCTATTGAAAAGATCAGAGTGACTGGTCGAAACCTCTAGGTCAGAACAATCCCTTGTGTTGGAACAAAAGTTTTAACTTTAAACATGTAACTACTAACACAAATGAACTTTCATGGTAGTAACATGAGATACTGTATGGTGGTTTGTCATCCACTTCTGGACCTGTTATAGCTACTTATAGTACCCTGGCCGGTTAGCTCAGTTGGTTAGAGCGTCGTGCTGATAACGCGAAGGTCGCGGGTTCGACCCCCGTGCTGGCCATTAATTTTAGGACTGCAAGTTGTGCTTTTAAAGCCTTTATTGAAATATTTCAATTGAAAATATCTTCGTGTGATTTTAATTTGCTTCCACTTTTCAACATATTTGTGCAATTATTTCACATTTCTGACATTTATGGTTGGCGCTTAAACAGCCCACTCGAGGCGCACTCTGTTTGTGAACGAGGCGCACTCAGTTTGTGGAAGGTCCCGTGCTCTTGACAGAGCCATAGGGGTGGTGCCCATCTCCATTTCTGTAGCCCTTGGGCGACACACTGTAGCCCTTGGGCGACACACTGCTGTAGTGCCCCTGTGCAAGGCACTACAGCAGGGGGCTGGTCCGCTGGTAGTGCTGTGTGTTTGACCTTCCCACACTCTTTCTCATATGTGCTGAGTGCTAAGCAGAGAAAGAAATGTGTACCATTTTTTTTAAAGTCTTTGGTATGACCCGGCCGGGGTTTGAACTCACGACCTCCCGGTTACAAAGCGAGCACTCTACCAATTGAGCTATTGCACCGGTGGCACCACCACAAAATACTAGAATGTAAACAAACATGGCTGACAGCTAGCTGTGTTTCCAACTTGGCTGACGTCACATTTTGGCACCTCCACTTGAATGACACAATTATTTGCAATGGAGTAGGGTTGATTCAGATCAATTTATACTTTGTAAAGAAATGTCCACAAAATTGACTTTTTGTATCATTATTACATAATGCCGCTTTAAACACCAAGACAGAGATTCATGCACTGACATATGGTTGAGGGACATGCAAAAGACAAACAGCGACGGGGCAGACAGTACTGTATGTCCAGGACATATAAACTGTAGTTTTGCCATCTGTAAATACTGGAAATTTGGTCCCAAGAACAGTTCATTATCATATTCTAGACCACAAGGACAATATCGGGGTTGGAATCTTGGCACTGTGACCTGCTATGTTGGCGTTTTTTAAATTGGTTATAACTTGGGGTTTGATGCATGTATCTTTATGATATTTGGTAGGTAGGTTGGGGTCGAGACGATAAAGGTCAAGATCAATAGTGGGTAATCTAGCGGCTTTGAACGGTACTGCAGCGGTGTACATGGGTATGACATCTCCTGTTGTGGACATGGTACGGTCTGGTGTGTGGCCAAATACCCTAAAAGGTCGATTTGAGCCGACGATACATTGCATAACACACGCCAAATGAAATCACTATAGAAAAACCAACACGAATAACAAACGACGAAGGTATGAGATCTTTGACCTCTGGTTCATTTTGTTTTGTTCAGATTTCTGTATGGACTACTTCCACCGGTGTGAGGAGTGGGCAGCTGACGGGGAGTGTGAGCAGAACCCCCGGTACATGATGGTGTCCTGCCGACTGAGTTGTAACGCCTGCGAACTACCAACATCGGCAACGGGTAAATATAAGTTATTTCTTCATACAGTGTGCTTTACTGCTCCGTGATGTACGTCAGTCACAAACAACAGTTTGGTAAGGGGCTGTTGCATTCCAAAACGTATTATTCCAAAAACGATATCGTCTGCAACAGGCAAAATTATCATGCGACGTTGACCAAACATTGCAACGAAGACCGTGAAAAATCCAAGTTTCGCGCATGCTGGGTCAAAAGTGAATGGAAGCCTGTGCCGTCCTTTTACAGTATTAATCTCCAAGCCGATGTGAATGGCTCAGGCTTGGTTTTCCACGTCTTTCTATGTCTTTAATGTCTGCATTGCGATGCGAACAGAGAAAAACGCGCGCACCACCAGAAGACGTCCGAAAGACATGCTAGCCTGGTGTCCAGTCTATCGTGGTTTGGGCGGGCTCACTTTGGGCCTGTACACGTTCCCCACCGCCCAGTTCAACTAGGCTTCCCGGTAGGTTTTGCACGACCGGAGTTCAATTAGCCCACCACAATAATATCAAACTCCTGTCGTGCAAAACTTCTACAGAGCGTAAAACTCCTACCGGGGAACGTAGTTGAACTGGGCGGTGGGGAACGTCTACAGGCCCGAAGGGAGCCCACCCAAACCACGGTAGACTGGCCATACATCTTCTCGGAGATTTATATATATAACGTTACATGTTTCTGTCGAGACTTTCGACAGAAAACGACGTATGCATTCCTATTGTCCAAACGATGGTGCCTCACGTTTGTGTTTACCTCAGGTTGTAAGGACGACAACGCTCTGTGCCCAGCCTGGGCGGCTGACGGAGAGTGTGAAACCAACCCGACATGGATGCTGGATTCATGCCAGCTCAGCTGTGGGTCCTGTGCAGTAGGTAAAATACTTGTTTTCAATACAGCTTTCAGACGTCGATCGATCACTAATTAGTATATTCTGCCGTGTGGGCTGTTTTAGCACCAACCATAAATGTCAGAAATGTGAGATAATTTCACAAATATGTTGAAAAGTGGAAGTGAATTACAATCACACGAAGATTTTTTCAATTAAATTATTTCATTTTTTGGTGCAAAAAAGTTACATAATGCCCCTTGATTAATTTATGCAGAGTGCAAGCCTGGTTTCAAGGGGTTCCGTGGGAAGTGCGAGGCCAGTCGTGTGTACAAGTTGTCCATCCGACTGAAGTCCCGACCGTTTTCGGATGACCTGAAAAAGAACCAGAGCAAGGAATACGTGGCCTTGGCCACCCAGGTCACGGACACTGTCCAGGATCTCTTCCGGATTTCCAACATCTCGGAGGTGTTCCAGGGGGCCACCGTCCTCGGCTTCCGGGCGGGGAGCGTCATTACTGACCTTAAGGTTTGTTACCTCAAGCTCCTGTCACACATTCAGAACCTTCCCAAGACCACCAACCAACCAAGGTTGGCTGAAGTTCGGGAGCATTCTGACCGCATTTAGGCCACGCTTACCTTTCGATACGAATCGAATTTGAGTTAAATTTGAGTCAAATTTGACCCCCGAACACTGCTGACCTACTCCCGAACACCAGCCAACCATGGCCGAACCCCCCGTCCACATCCGAATGTTTTAAACATTTCGAAGCATTCGGCTGGCGCAGCCATGGTTGGGAGGATTTCGGCAGTTTGGGAGTCCATATTCGGTTATGTGTGACAGGGCACCGGATCAGATATAGTGTATCTTATTATATCTTATGCGCAAGTTTTACTTTCTTTAGTTACTATTCTAGTTTTAGTTTTGCCTTTCACTCACTCACTCACTCACTCACTCACTCACTCATTCACTCTCTCTCTAACTCCCTCTTTCTGTATATGAGAAAATGATTTAAGGGGAAACAGTAGTACATAATGTAACATCTGTTGTTTTCCACTAGAAATACTAATGATATGATACTAGTAAAGCGATCAGCCAATGTACATATGTGGCTCTTTCAGTCGAGTTCCAACTACTAGAGAGAGTTCTGTTGTTTTCTGTAAGAAATGCTGCTCATAATAGGATACTATTAAATCGACGAGCCAATGTACATGTGTCTCTTTCAGCTGACTTCCAACTTCTAGAATGAGTCCATTCATTCCTTCGTCCTCATTCCTTCTTCTTCTTCTTCATTCTTTCTTCTTCGTTCCTTACAGGTTCACATCTTGCAGTCGGCGGAGGAAGGCCGGGAAGAAGTTATAGCGGCGTTCCGCGAAGCTCTGGAATATGAGAACGGAACAGATCTGAACATCGACTTGAACCTGTTCGAAGTGACCGACATGGACGAGTGCGCGGCCCCGGAGCACAACGACTGTTCGGAAAAGGCATCGTGTACAAACACGGTGGGATCTTTCACCTGTAAGTGCCGGGACGGGTACGAAGACCAGTCGGCCGCTCGTGGCGACAACCCCGGACGGGTTTGTGTGGCCCCTACGGGGAAAAGCAAGACGGTGTGGATCGCCGTGGCTTGCGGGGTTTTACTAGCCTGTATCGTTATCGGTGTAGTGATCTACAAGCGTAGACAGCGGAAGAACGCTGAGAATGAAGCCATCATACAGGGTGACAAGGAAGCCATCATACAAGAACCTTTTGAGGATCCACACTCATCCCCCGCAAGGAGCACACCCATCCAACTTGGCCGGATGTCTTGAATATATCTCGAGGTTTTAAAGCCCCTGTCGCACATGGCCTCCCAAACACTAGACCAACTCCCTCCAACCATGGTTAGGAGTAGGTAGGGAGCAAGGTCGGCTGTGGTTGGCTGGTGTTCGGCCAGGTCGGCTGTTGCTCGGCTGCGCCAGCCGAACGTTTCAATATGTTTAAAACATTCAGGTGTGGACAGGAGGTTCGACCATGGTTGGCTGGTGTTCGGGAGTAGGTAGGGAGTGGTTGGAAGTCAAATTTGATTCAAATTCTACTCACATTCGATTCGATTCGTATAGAAATGTAGGCGTGGCCTAAATCTGGTTAGACTGCTCCCGAACTTCAGCCAACCTTAGTTGGTTGGTGTTTGGGGGAAGGTTCTGAATGTGACAGGGGTTTGAAAGAAAGAGCGCCTCCTAGATCCTACCAACGCTATAGATCAAAGGCAAATATCCAGATAGAAAAAAAAAGATAAACGTAGATCGTTTTAGTTCTGCAATTTTCTATATTTTGTGCCAATTTGTAATCATAAAATACGAATTTTTCCTAGGTAAGCGATTTCCTTGGCAATATTTCTAAACACTGAAGATTTTAACGATGTGCCAACTGTGAAAAATATGTCCAGTAATAAAAATTACAAGCGAAGATGAACATGATTGTGTTTATTATGTGTTTGTTATCTTTGACATAGATTAGTCTGATATAGCTGGCATAAGTTACTAGTAGCTGTAGTATTTCTGTCATCGTATTTTCATTCATTCTACATGCTGTGGAGTCTTCCCTTTCGTAGTTTCTACACCTCCCTCCACCCCCTGTCTTTCGTAACAGTGCCACTACGACTGCATTCCCCATTATTGCCCATCGATATACGATATACTGTTCACGTTATACAACTTGTTACCTTCGCCAAGAAGGTTATGTTTTTGTGTCTGTGTGTCTGTGTGTGTGTGTGTGTGTGTGTGTGTGTGTCAACAGCATAACTTGAGAAGGCTTGGATGGATTATCTTCATACTTGGTAGGTGGGTAGGTCTTGATGAGACCTCAAAACGATTAGATTTTGGCCCCCCTGGCGGCTTGTTATGGTACTGCAGCGGAATGTTTTTGTGGTGTTTTGGAGCAAAATTATGTGACTTACTACAGGTCGAATCTGGCAACAAATAGAGTGCGAAATTCTTGTGTTTTTCTAGTAAACAGAGAATATGTGGTTTATAACGTTACTCTCTACAGTAGTATTAAAGTTATAGTAACGTTATATGCCGTCTGTCAGTAGAAAAGGAGATACAAGTATACCTCGAAATAATCCAACAGATGTTGTAGTATACAAGTATAAGGGAGCAGCATTCATTATTTCAGATTCTGTCATCAACGATTATTCTCCATATTTGGATAAATTTTACTGTTTTTTGAACCCGCGTTGCGAGTCTGGTGGTGACTAACCTCACCATAAATCCACCATAGTCCCTCGAAGTAGGGCACGGCCCTCTCTCTTATTTATTTCTCGAGCCACTTGTACTTTGATCCCCTCCCCTCACCCCACCCACCAAAAACCTGGTACTTGGTCACTACTAGGATTCATGCCATCCCTCCCTCCATACGCCCACTTCCATTTGTGAGTATCCCAGCGTTCGGATTGAACACAAGAACGGTGTGAAAGTTAAGAAGGGAAGTGGTGAGGACTGTGGAAGCCATCTTTACTTTATCGTCATGTCAGTGTTTATGACATTGTCTGTCGCAGTCATTGCTGTGCTGTCTGGCCAGGTGGCATCCTCGTCGTCAACAGGTGAGACTTGTCAAAGCTGCATTATGTAACATTAGGACGATACAAAAAGTCAATTTTCTGGTCATTTCTTTACAAAGTTGAATGAAACCCTACTCCATTGCAGATAAGTGCCATTCAGGAACTGGAGGTACCAAAATGTGACACCATAATTACGAGTGTGTTTAAAAGTTGGAAACACAGCTGTCAGCTATGTTTGTTTAGTTTGTGGTGGTATCACAAACTGAGTGAGCATGCCTCGTGTGGGCTGTTTTAGCGCCACCATAAATGTCAGAAATGCACAAGCATGTTCAAAAATTTTCGATTTAAAATATTTCAATCTGTGGTGCAAAAATGTTACATAATGCCCCTTTAAGCAGTATCATTAGTTGGTGTTCTCTCATTCATGACCAATTATTGACTTTTATTGAAACGACTCCCAGGCTTAAAGTAAAATAAACTGCCGTTATCAAAGCTCCATTATGTAACATTAGGACAATACAAAGGTCAATTTTCTGGTCATTTCTTTACAAAGTTGAATGAAACCCTACTCCATTGCAGATAAGTGCCATTCAGGAACTGGAGGTACCAAAGTATGACACCATAATTACGAGTGTGTTTAAAAGTTGGAAACACAGCTGTCAGCTATGTTTGTTTACATTCTGTTAGTTTGTGGTGGTATCACAAACTGAGTGAGCATGCCTCGTGTGGGCTGTTTTACTTTTAGCGCCACCATAAACTTCAGAAATGCAAAAGCATGTTCAATTTCTGCAGTACACAAGGCCTCGATAGGCGACGATTTTCAACACGGTTCGGAGCTCGAATGGACTTTGCCATGTCAGAAACCTGGCCACGCCTACTGAACCACCGGTGAATCTTAGGTGCTTTTTTTACCATTCCCAGGATGCATTGCGCCAGGGGGTCGATATGCGATATACTTTTAACGTTATACAGCTTGTTTTTCTGTGTTTTCTGAGCATTTTGAGTTCAAAATTAGGTGACTTACTACAGGTCTAATCTGACAACAGAGTGTGAAATTCTTGTGGGGTTTATAACGTAACTCTTTACACTAGGTTATACCGTCTGTCAATAGAAAATGAGATACAACTATTACTCGAAATAATACAACAGATGTTGTAGTATATAAATATTAAGGGAGCAACCGTCATTATTTCAGATCCTGCCATCAACGAATGTAAAACCACAGGAACACATATTCCGTCCCCCTGATACCATGCAACCTGGGGATTTTTACCCCCTGGCGCTATGCATCCTGGTAATGGGGAAAATGTAAATGAAGGTTTCTGACCCGCCCCCAGACAGTTTCAGCCCGGGGGCTGCGGTATCAGATCTAGGGGCCCAGTCGCGTTGTATTTTTTTAACGAGTTTGCTCAGAGCAAAGCCACATTGACCACTTCTCGGCACTGAACTCAATGCAGCAGCATCTCTTCTCCCTAAGTCAGAAACATCAAGCGTATAGGCAAGTCAATAGGTGAAGCAGGGGTTACGAAGGGAAATTCCCTACCCCATACCACGCCAGCACCATACAACCATGTCCCTACATGTATATTGTGTTTCCCCCTGGGCGTGACCTGTTTTTGAGTGTGGAGAATTGTTCCACATTTTCCTTTCTTGATTTTCTTCGCCCTTCGATGCAATCTATTTACCTCACAGTTTTCATATCATATGATTATCACTCGCCAGTCGGACCCTTCCCCGGCACTCTTTCCTGCTCTGTCCATAATGGGTTTGTCAGGCGCTTGTTTACTCAAACTCTGTGTGTGTGGGGGTGTGTGTCACTGTGTGTGTTAGTGTTAGTGAAGCAAAGCATGATCAAAAATGAATGATGGAATGCCGTTTCCTCGTATACAGGAAGTGCGTGCCTATCGCTTGATGCAATTGTCGATTTCGTATTAGTTACAGTTCCTGCACTTCATTGTTGGTCCCTATCGTTGCTGTGCAGACATACTGGTTTATCCGCGGCCGCTGGTTGTTGTTACAGTTCTGTATTGTATGTAGACACCGACGTCGTGACTTCGAACCACGTTTGGAAAATATGGCGAGCCATTTTGGACTACCTTGGTTGTTCTTTGCCCTGTGGATACAAAGTGGTGAGATTTTGAGCTATCTAGTAAAACTGTGCGATGTTCCTAGCTGTTAAATTTCCGCACTAGTTTGCTCTGTTGTTACACGCCTGGCCCATGGTTTAGAACTTCCGGGTAGGAAAAGTGCGTAAATCTCTAGCTAACTAAACGTATTGGCCCTTGCCTCATATGATCTGGTATTACGACTGCTTTATACCTATCAGCGTATCATATCTATCCGTAACGACGTCATAGTATTTATGTTGTCCATGAGCCCGCCCCCAAGATACAAAACGTCCCTCCGAGCACGAGTTTTGGCGACTTCCTGCACCGGGAAGGGAGGGTACATGTTCTTTGAGTTTAGACCTTGAACCCAGCCACTCTGAAACGTTGTCAACAGTCTTTTTGCAGTTTTGTCATGTAGTCATGGTTTGGTATCACTTCTGCAAGGAATTCTGAATACATGGCCCTTCGCAACAAGTACCCCACAACCCAGCTATACCGAAGAGATATATGGCCATTTCCTGACCATGTTGGTTTTAGAGTGACTAGCAACGCCATGTTTCAATTGTTTGTACTCCTCGGTTCTCTATTAGTACCGTCCTCACGTCGTGGGCTACACAAAGGGAATTTTGTTCCACGTTTTCTTGTTGTTTGACCCCGTCAGTATATATATTAGAGTGGTTTTGAGCATGTGGAAGGCACTACCACTTTTCAAATCGTCGCCTTTAGTTTCACGTCTATGGCATCATTTCCGTGTCAAAATTTCGTTTAAATAAAGGCACCATAGATAAACGTAAATACGTCGACACCTATCTCCGTTTATGTGACAGGTGCTGCGACCATCGGTGAAGTTTCCGTGGAAAATCTGAGGGAATCTCTGGAAGGACCTTTCGGAGTCAACAGGCACCACCTAGCGAACCCCTCAGGAAAGGCAGCAGCTAGGGAACACATCATATCAACGTTCAGACAATACGGTCTGGATGTGACAGTGCAAAACTTCGGCGGAAACTCAACTGTGAACTCAACTGTGAGTTTGATAAGTAGATGTTAATCGATTTAACTTAGAAAAGATAGGTTTTTTTTAACCTTCGCCAGGCCGGAAGGTTATGTTTTCGGTAGCGTTGGTGTGTGTGTCTGTGTGTGGGTCTGTTTGTAAACCGGCGATAACTCGAGCAAGCTTACATGGATTGTCTTGATATTTGGTAGTAGTATGAGACCTTGAAATTACTAGTATTAGATTTGGGCCCCCTGGCGGCTTGTTATGGTACTGCAGTGGAATTTCCGGTTTTGATATCTTGTGATCTGGACATGCAAGGATCACGAATTTTACATGGTAGATAGCTTCTTGTGCGCTTGGGAAGAAGTGACGTGAGTTTGGGCCCCCAACAGGTTGTTCTGGAACTGCAGGGGTGTTTGTTTCAAATTCTTTTAGGAAGGCGAAGGTATGAGGTCATAGAACTCTAGTGGCTGTTGAATGAACCTGATAAGATTCGTCGGTTAGCCTTTGAATGTTTTTTTTCTAAGCTACATGTAAACTGCTCCTCTACGGTGAACTTATTTTACAAGCGAACGACCTATATATTCTGTCGTACTTGAACCGTTCAGAAGAACCGTCTGGTCATGTATGTAAATACATGTACTTGTCTTAGCCGTGGCCTGCCAGTATATACATACAAATTCGTAAAAGCGGCTACCTGAGTCGCCACGGCTAGTGCTTGTCTATACTGTTGTATGTATGTTTGTGCAGTGACAGGGCGGTGTGCTTGCCAATTGTGTCGTATGGTATGGGTATGCCATTGACAGTTTTCACGGTAAAGCTTGTAAACACTGGACTATGGAGGTACATGTACGCATATCGGAATTCGATCAGAATTTCTTTACACATGAATATGAGGTTAGTTGTAATGCCAATAAACATCAAGGCGTGTTACATGCTCCATGGGTTTTCGTCTCAAACGACCTTTAGGGAAACGCTGGCACTAACATCATCGGCGTGAAGCGCGGGAAACTGACCGGAACTTCAGACGACAAGATCGTGGCTGTGGGGGCACATTACGACACCGTGTTCGCTTCTCCAGGTAACAGGCAAATAAGGACCAGATTCGTCTCTATCCACTCATAATTTCTATTCAAAACACAACTTTGATTTGAATAGAGTGCAAAACTTCTATGAGGCAGTGTAGTTTCCATAGATGGATTTGTGAGCTCTAATCTGGAGTTGAAAAGAAAACTGCTAGATGGGGTCTGACCAAGCTTTTTAAGGTCTACCTACACTTTTTAAAAAAAAAAAGAATCGTCACAATATTCTGTCAACAAAGAAAAATACAAACAATTGCAGTTCGATAGGATGGTTTATTGTCCCCGTTACCTGGCGATTGAGTTTGTACCCACCTTCAAAAGTACCTACTTTTAGTCACTATCTATTTGAAACTTTTTTTAGGTGTTGATGACGATGGATCTGGTATGGCGGCCATGTTGGAAATCGCCAGGGTGATGACGTCATGTAACGAGCAGAATTTCACCACCATATTCGTGGCGTTTGACCACGAAGAAGGTTTGTCGATTAATCTCTACTTCAGCATAGGCATCAGTAGTCGATAGTCTAGGCCTTATCTTAACATTAAAGGGAAACTGGTAACAAAATGATTTTTGCAGGTCTACAATAGTTCTAACGTTATAACATTTCAAATTTACATTTCATATTTCTTTTTAATTCAGCTGGGAGCCCATCCAGCGTTGCTATTGCTACCCCATGTGAAACTCCTATGGGATCCGACGATTTCGTCTGCTCCTGGCTCCTTCCCTTCATCCAGTCTTCAGGAGGTCCGGAATTCCAGGGAATCTTCATGTTGGAAACCATCATGAACTATGACCCACAGCCGAACGTTCAAACGCATCCTGCTCTATTCCCATATGTGCGTATATGTAAAAAGGGATGCCATGTTCTATCATTGCAAGGACAATATGTATTTATGTCCTTGATCATCCCAAATATGGTGCGGAAAAGTTGCCCATTTAGCATGGGGTATGATTTTGAAATAGTCTGTCAATGCACCGGGATGATTTAAGAATAGTCCATTTCTGCATTGGGAAATATCACGCGTTTGCTAGCATATTTAGCACGGCTCAATTACCTTCGTAAGCGGAGGTAATGTTCCCAGTTTGTCTGTGTTTCCGTAAATCATTCCATAGGCTAGTCATCATGATTATTTTCCTCGTTACGTGAAGCCCCTGTCACACATTCATAACCTTCCCCCGAACACCATGCCTACGTTTCTATGCAAATCGAATCGGATTTGACTTAAATTTGAGTCAAATTTGACTGCCAGCCACGCCACAACCTACTACCTAACACCAGCCAACCATGGCCGAACCTCCCTCCACACCCGAATGTTTTAAACATTTTTGAAACACAGCCGAACAGTAGCCGACCTGGCCGAACACCAGCCTACCTTGCTGTCGACCTTCGTGAGGCCACATAGCTAATATTCGGCTTTGTGTAACAGGGACTTTAATGATTCGATGTGTACATCATTCCTGCAGGCTTTCCCAAATGAATACCGTGAAATGGTCGCCTTGAACCTTTCGGGAAGTTTCCTCCTTCTGATCCACAAGCCGGACGAGGCTGCGATGGTCTCCACGTTTGAGCAGACGTGGGGGGAGAGGTCGAAAGCTCCCGTGGCCGCCTCCGTCCTGAACGTCAATGTTCCAGTGACCGGTACGGAAACCTGTTAGCCTCCTGCGCATGCGCAGACTTTACTACCGTTTGTTACCTTCGCCAAGAAGGTTATGTCTTCGGTAGCGTTCGTGTGTGTGTCTGTCTGTCTGTAAACACGCTAACTCAAGAAGGCTTAAGTTACATGGATTGTCTTGATATTTGGTAGGTGGGTAGGTCTTGACGACCTCGAAATGTTTAGATTTGGGGCCCCTGGCGGCATGTTATGGTACTGCAGCGGAGCTACCGGTTTTGATATCTCGTGATCTGGACACGCTAAGGTCACGAATTTTAGATGGTAGATAGCTTTTGTGCCCGGAAAGAGCTTGGGCCCCCTAGCAGCTTGTTCCGAAATTGTAGGGATGATTGTTGAAAAATATTTAAAGGAGGATAACTCAAGAACCGGTTGACGGATCGTCGTGATTTTTTAGTGTAGGTAGTTTAAGTGATAGTTGACATAATTAGATGACGATTATGTAAATCAGGATCTAATTTGTATAATTGAGGAAATTCTATAAATCTTCTGCTTTCCATGATAGGACTATTCTAACTTGTTTGAAGATTCACTTAGTCGTACGCGTTTTTTTTGATAGGCAAACCAACTGATTCGCAGACAAGTCTGTACTACGAATTCCTGGGCAGAAGCGACTGCTTGGCATTCTGGGTCCGAGAGCCCTACTTCCGGTGCATCTTTATGACAGACACAGGTTTGTAGATTTTGTTCAACATTATCTAAGGGCTTCTTTTTTTTACCTCCATGAAAAATGAGAGACCTAGAGGAGTGGAGAAGACGATGCTCTCAACTGACAGGCCAAAAGGCCTACCCGGGGAAGATGTAAGATCTGTATCTGTATCTGTATAGCCAGTATAACCGCCCTTAGGCGTAACACACCAGCTTAAGATGTAAGTAAGTAAGTAAGTAAGAAAAATGGAGGTATTGTTTTTTGGGGTCTGTGTGTCTGTCTGTTTGTGTGTGTGGAAATGTTGAAATGAAACATTACCAACTTATAAGAATTTCACATGTACAATAATGTAATTTGAGTTGACAAAACTATAAATTAAAATAGATTCCAGTGATTACAATCTTATTTACATAGTCGATGAGACAAATAAAAACAAGAATTTGCAACAATTATAAATATCATTGAGGTATGAGGCCTCCGAGTTCTTGTTCGAAATGAGGCTAGGCAGCTGCGTGGTTTTTCTGTCGACAGGGACCACACCATTCTACCTTCTTACAATCAAATCCTATTCAATATTCTTGGAAAACATTATGAGAGGCTAAATAACCTGCCTTGGGGAAGGCGGTAGGCGTTAAACCTCTGCATGCACTTTAAATAAAGAACCCAACACACTTGTCGAGAAGAGTAGGGGGCCATTCCGGTGTGCTTGGTTGAAAGCGCAAGCCGTGGCACAGCTGCTATTATATCCAGAACCCGGTGCCTATCTAGTTCTACGCCTGAATGGGGTAGGGTTAGGATCAGGCACAATTCTGGATAGTCTCCACGTATCCAAGAACGGACATTTGCCCCAGGCACGGTTCTGGATACGCGTGGACTATCCAGAACCATGCCTGAGCATAGTTCTGGATAGAACACGGTTCTGGATACAACAGCTGCATTGCACCCTCAGCTACCGAAAAATCCGTAGGCGTCGCCTCTTTACAGGACGACCTACTCTGACTCTGATTCTGACCAACTAACTCTGCTATTGTCCAACAAATTCGAGTGGTCATACGTTATATTACTGTTTCCCACAGCTAATTACCGAGGATCCATGCGCCAGTGCTACCATAACCCATGTGACAACGTCACCAGCATCACTGACGAGAAGTTGACCTTCTTGGCCAAGGTCACGGACTCCGTGCTGCAAGCGACCATGAAGTTGGCTGAAGTCAACCCGGGCTCTTGCTCACCAGGTTAGCACTGATGATATTATTACTGAAACTTTCTTGTTAACCAGAAAAATGGTTGATGTAGTCATCACTTTATAGTTGGTTGTAAAGTTTTTTTGTTACAAGATAGGAAAGCAACAATCATCGACAATGACAATTATATCTCATGAAATGTAAGGGACGTCTTACATAAATAGATACTTACATGTATATAGAAGAAAAATGGACAAGCACGTCAACCATGTACCATGAATGCAACAGCATGTACAATGCAATGAAAACTCCTGAATTTTTTTCAGGCGTGATGTCAGGTGCGGTCGGCCTTGGTGTCAGTTCCATGACGTCACTGATGTGTCTCGCCACAGCGTGTATCCTGGCCACACTGTTTCACTTCTGAAGCGCCTAACATGACGTCACTGATGTGTGTCACCACTGCGTGTATCCTGGCCACACTGTTTCACTTCTGAAGCGCCTAGCCTGACGTCATTAATGTGTCTAGCCAAAACGTGTACTCTGGCCACACTGTTTCACTTCTGAAGCGCCTAACATGGCGTCAGTGTAGGGTTCCACTATCACCTAAGTCTGAATATATAGGGGCTGGGATGAATATCACCATATCGTATACTTACCGTATTTCACACTGCACAAAAATTTGGATTTACCAATGGTAGTAAATGCCAGTAAAGCTGGGTAATGTTTGCTTTGTAAATAGCCTAGTACCGGAATTGGCAATGGTAGTAGATAAAAGCCAAGTCCGGCAATTTCGGACTTAACAATGGTAGTAAATGACATTACCGGACTTGAATTTTATTTACTACCATTGTCAAGTCCAGTACTGTTTACAAAGCCGACATTACCGGACTTTTTTAATTTTATTTACTGGCATTTACTACCATTGGTAAATCCAACTTTTCGTGCAGTGTCATGTGATATCAGAGAATATTTCTTTAAAAAATAATAGGGTGGCATAGGAATGTTGACCATAGAATACAATTTTTCATGTACATTACCATAAGCAAAGTATGACTTGGATGATGTTTAATTTTCATAATCATCTTAATGACTCTTTCAACTGAAATCAAAATTGTGCACCGTAGATGCGATGTGCATATATCATAAGGAATAAAAGTAAAGAACATATGATTTTTTTTTTAAATCAAGCGCTTAGAACATATTGGTTTGAGATTGAAGTGTGCCATTTTACCATAGTCTTTGCACACACACACAATTAATTGCACTGACGATGGGTAGCTTTTTGTAGTCTCATATGAATTAGTGGACGTTAGAATGTCTATATTTCTTGTACTAGATGCCCATATTTCCATGGATTTTTTGTTACTGCTTGTATACCCCGGAAGCTTTGAATACAGCATTATACGTGTGGCTACAGGCACATGTCATTTCTGTTGTGACAAAGACCCCAATACCATAAAGCCCCTGGCACACACACATTCAGAACCTTCCCCCGACCACTAACCAACCGAGGTTGGCTGAAGTTTTTTTTTTTTATCATTCAGACATTAAAGATGGTATTAAACTATTGGATGAAGTTCGGGAGCAGTCTGACCATATATAGGCCACACCTACTTTGCTATAAGACTCGAATCGAATTTGAGTTAATTTGAGTCAAATTTGACCCCCGAACACGCGCCGAACATACTGACGTACTCCCGAACACCAGTCAACCACCAGCTAACCATGGCTGAACCTCCCGTCGTCCACATCCGAATGTTTTAAACGATTTGAAACATTCAGCTGGCGCAGCCAAACAGTAACCAACCTCGCCGAACACCAGCCAACCACAGCCGACTTTTCTCCCGACCTACTCCTAACCATGGTTGTGAGAAAGTTCGACAATGTGCACATATTCCAACGGCTTCCTATATCCAACAGTCTGAGGAGGATTGTATATATTATGTACATGTAACTACTAGTAACTTCCAGGGGTAGTTTGATACAATTAAGATTAAATGTGGAACTATAGAAAGGTATAATGTTTACCTTCGTATGGTCTAGCCTAACAAACTACTGCTTTGTTTATTCATACTCAAGCACATAAAATATATATGGTGACCAGTCCCTCCCACTCTGTTCCGGCTACTTGCTACATAATGTACCCAACACCTGAGGGTGTCTGCTACAGGACCAGTTACCATTAGGACAGTTGTCTGGTCCAGGTCATTGACCTTATTTGTTTGAAACAGGAGATGAAGAAACGGAGCAAAAAATTATCGCACTCCAAACACACTGTCTCTCTAAAATTGTATCAACCGACTCTTTAAGCTTTTTAATAAATTAAGCTGCAGGTATATGTCACATGATGGCTGTGAATGAATAAATGAATGAATGAATATTACAAGTGAGAATTGATATAAAATCCATTCAATGCATCATGAAATGACTAGCGCAAGCTAAATAGACCAAACACACATCAAGTACATTCAACTATCCATTACTACAACACACTGATGGCTGCGCTGAAATTTTGGACTTAATTCATGGCTGACAAGATGAAATTTTATCAATCACAATTCTCTTAACTTGCAGCAATTCATAACAAGTGAATGTGCTTGACTAGGGGGCTGAAGTGGCCTCCCAAATGTATGAGTCTGACAGACCAATCCAGACCAATTTGTATCTGTCCTGGATCTCGTTGAGCATCTGCAGGAAGTCGTCTGTTTCCCTGTCCTTGGGCATAGCCAGGAGGCCTCCGGCAGCCTGACAGGCAGCCTGACAGGCAGCCTTGGCGTCGGTGTAGTTCTTCTTGTCAGTAGAGAACTTGTAACACTTGTCCGGCTTTTCGCAGAACCATTCATACCCACTGGGACAGGGTGTGGTCTTGTTACAGTAGTCTGCAAAATGAGGATGATAACAATATACACCTTATCTGAAAGAACCCACCAAGTACACGAGAAGAGTCTGAGACTTACAGACATTAAAGAACGGTTTTTGAGTTATCCTCCTTAGAAGATTTTCAACAAACGCGCCTGCAGTTCCAGGACAAGCCGCTAGGGGCCCAACTACTCTACTCTTTCCAGCCGCTTTCCGAAGCCTGGTAGAGGCTAGCAAAATTGTGTTCCTTCCTCCACAGCTAATTACCGAGGATCAATGCGGCAGTGCTACCACAACTCATGTGACAACGTCACCAGCATCACTGACGAGAAGTTGACCTTCTTGGCCAAGGTCACGGACTCCGTGCTGCAAGCGACCATGAAGTTGGCTGAAGTCAACCCGGGCTCTTGCTCACCAGGTTAGAACTGATGATATTATTACTGAAACTTTCTTGTTATAAACCAGAAAAAATGGTTGATGTAGTCATCACTTTATAGTTGGTTGTAAAGTTTTTTTGTTACAAGATAGGAACGCAACAATCATTGACAATGACAATTATATCTCATGAAATGTAAGGGACGTCTTACATAAATAGATACTTACATGTATATAGAAGAAAAATGGACAAGCACGTCAACCATGTACCATGAATGCAACAGCATGTACAATGCAATGAAAACTCGTGAATTTTTTTCAGGCGTGATGTCAGGTGCGGTCTGCCTTGGTGTCAGTTCCATGACAACTCTTGTGACTTCTTCCCTGGCCCAAGAGCTATCTACCATGCAAAATTAGGGATCCTAGCATGTCCAGATCATGAGATATCAAAACCGGAAGTTCCGCTGCAGTACTAACGAAAGCCGCCAGGGGCCCCCAAATATAATCATTTTTAGGTCTCACCAAGACCTACCCACCCACTAAGTTTCATGACAATCCATCCTTAGCTTCTTGAGTTATGCCGTTCACAAACAAACAAACAAACAAACAAACAAACAGACAGACGGACAAACGCTACTGAAAACATTAACCTTCTTGGCGAAGGTAAAAATACATGCCTGTGCTGAAGATGATGTTACTGGTATGCATGTATGTTAGACTTACCCTTCCTGGTGCGGCAGAGATCTACTGTAAGATTCTTGACCTGCTCCTTTATCTCCTCGACCTGTCTCAGCAACAAGGCGATGAGCATGTCCTACAATTGATGCGAAAGGATGTGTTAAAGCTTTGACATAGAGACATAAAGTACGAAATAGTCACCAGGTTCAGTTCAATTAACTACTAGTATACTACTTAGTTGCCAAGGTGAACTTCGGGGTTTGCTAGTTGCAGTGAAAATAAATTCGTAGTTTGGATTCTCCAGGTGCTGTCTAATAGGCTTGGTGTAATTTGTAACCGTTTTGGTCACCATGGCATGTCGTACTTTGAAGTTTGAGTAACGTAACGACACTAGTACTGTACTTCGGGTAACAACTAGACTCTCTAAGATATATATCACCAGACCTCGGATCTTTCCTATTCCATCCCAAGCAAATGTTGACAAGAGAAAGGAATTATTTACCCTTGATGACGAACAAAACTAAGAAACACATCTCCTGGGCGTTTCACGGTCAATATGTAGCTCATACCTGGCTCTTTTCTGACGTGTCACTTCCTCCTGGTTTGCCCCCAATGTTGACGTTGATGTTTATCTCCTGGCCTGAAGCCTGCTGCAGGGGCATGAGGACAGCCAGGATCACAAGCAGTGCGTTTAGCATCATGGTTGGTTCTGTCGGTGAGCAACAATCTGGAAACGAGTTTTTCAACTGCAGCACTTCACAAGGGAATGGCTGATGACCTTGTCGATGTTACCAGTACAGAGCAAACTGTGTGTCTAAAACCACCATCATCTGAAACCCAAGACTGCTGGCATTGTCTATCATTTTGGATCTCTTTGTAGAGAGCAGGGGAATGAAGAAGGCCAACGGCCAGTTTTATTTAACCATTTGAAACTCAACGCCGATGGTATATCTTGCACCTCTTCAAGCCAGGCACAGTTTGATTGTTTGTTAAGCAAACACGTCATCATTAAGTTACAACCAGGTTTTTATCGGATTTGGTGGTAGGTCCATGTAGGTCTTGCCAATGGGAGAAACTCAAGAACGACCCCTATTCAGCTGCACACTTACAGGTTTGCTGCACACTTACTCAGAAGGTCAACTAAGCAGTAGGCGGGTCAAGGACACCCAGGAGGCCTTAAGAGACCAGTTTTATACGAAGAGTTATCTGAACCTCATCTCTTCAATTAGTTAACATGTTTAATACTGTTGGGGATATAATCAATGACGTTGAACATTTTACTAACATATACATGTACTTTGAATAGAAGTCATATTTTATTTTTATTTATTTATTTGGTACCTACACTTCCTGAATGGCACTTATTTGCAATGGAGTAAGGTTGATTCAACTTACTTTGTAAAGAAATGACCAGAAAATTTACTTTTTAGTCCTTTTGAACTGCCTTGTCGTATGGAAACAGTAACGTCATTGATTACATAGCTAGGGCGGCAAATACTGAATAAGTGACAGAGTATATTAGAGTTGAAATTTTATCTACTATCCTTGCATCTCACGGAAGTGTCTGTGGCGTCCCTGTCTCTAGTTGCATCATCATGATAGTTACATACTTGCTTTTAACGACAGAAATGATAATTGCCTGTAGCCATACACTAATGCTGTATTCAATACTTACGAGATATACAAAATGTACAAGCATGCAGTAACAAATGTTGCCAGCTACTTCTAGAGATATAGAAATCCAAACATCTGCAAATTCATATCAGGGAAAAAAACACCCTTCTTTGGTAAAAAGTATATGTCAAGTCTATGGTAATATTGAATCTATATGTATATGGTGTACAATTTGAAATATTTTCATGAAAATTAACCGGCATCGTCTCTAAGTCCAAGAATCTGCCAGTATTAATGCAGTCTTACGTATAAAAGCAATGTCTCGCTGCACAAGCAAATAGGGCATAGGTGTAATGATGGAGAATGCAGGCGTAGTGTTACGTGAGGCAGGGTAGGGGGTCTTTCAAACAAAAGTAAAGACACTATACTAAAGCATGTAGAAAGAAAGAAAATACGATGACAGAAATATTGCAACTGCTAATAACTTTTAGCCAGTGTCTCTCTCAGTACGACTACCATTTACAGACTGAGCCCAAGCATGGTCTTTAAAGCCTTTAGAACATTACGATGGATTACCTTAGCTAATAGTCTATAAAGAGAAATTTCATCATAAGGCCACAGCAAGTAATCTTAATTATCTTTTGGGTGACATCAGCGCGAGCATTAATTTTCGATTGTCGACTTCGAAAAAAAAGTAAGAAATTTTCTTGCACTCTGACGGTGGTCAACATGCCGAAATGGGCAAATAGTCATAAACTCAGGGATCCAGCAAACTTGAGGCTCGCGTTTGATGGCAAGTACTATGCCGACAGTCCAAGGTATATGAATACCTTATCGCATATGAATACCCAGTGTAGTAGCTGCATGCCCATGATGGCACGACAAGCTCTTTTCTACAATTGTTTTAGTTAATCGAGATGTATATACATCTATAAGGACAGGTAATACTGTTGAATACAGGAGTAAAAAAACTGTTGATATCATGTTTTGCAGTCTCACAAGTTCTTGTTTAACAAGGTTCGTGATCTCAAGTTTTGAAAATCTAGGAATCTTGCTTTTTTGCCCGCCTTCTTTTTTTTCGACCTATCGCATTAATTTTGGAGTCTGCGCAGGATGTTATCCATAAAATTTACTTGCTGTGGCCTAATAATATATGTGCTATCATATAGGAGGACACAGCTTCAACTTGCCCTTGTTCTAGAACAGGGTTTCAGTATGATAGGTTACTCATTGCGATCGACGTTCCAAACGCTATATTTCTGACGTAACAAAAAAACATAGAACAGAGTTAGGTCTCTTTCTAAACCTACAACACTGCTAAATCGTAGCGCTTAGCGTCACGTATTATATTCAGTGTAATTGCTTGAATTGTTTTTTGGTGATACAATCGAAAATCGAATTGCGAAATGGCTTACCAGTTTGCCACCGGGCTTGTCTGTGGTTTTACCGGGTTAGAGAGTTGGAGCGCCAAACAACAAGCGCCAACGCACCAGGCAAAAATGACCACATTGGAGCCAGATACACCGGCCACATGTTGCTACGGAGAACCGCAGAAACCCGAGAACATAACTGACGACATTTATACATTTTTCAAATCGATAACGAAGGAGAAATTCCTGGCAGGAGTACCCACGGTATGTTCAGGCCTGAAATGTTTGCTATCACACCGCCATGTACTGAGCGGGAGGATTTTGGATGCTGGGTTGACGTACCGTATGGCAACGACCAATCCTGTGAGGAGGAAACAGTGGATTCAAACCTGGAACTCCATTAACAACAGATAACTTCAAGGTATGGGACAAGGAACTGGTTCAGATTTTTTATGTGAGAGTTTTTAGACACTGAGGGTCACTGAGGAACTGGTTCAGATTTTTGAAATGTTTTGTAGGGGGTGCAATGTCACCGCAATATATAACGTTACTCCCTTATGTGAAGTAAATTAAACGAAAGAGTTTGATTGGAATTTCATTTCGTTTTCAATGCCGACTTTAAATATGTGGCAGCATTTGGTTATAACTTGTTGAGGTCAAAGAGTGGCAGGGCTTTTTATAGTCTTGGTCAATGTGTATAATACGCCGCCTAGCGGTTGCCAACGCTATGACCTAATTTGGAGGTAACTCGAGGCTACCGTAGGCGTTTTCATGGTCCAAATTGAACGAATTATTTAGCCATATAGAATTCAAAGTGAGGAGGCAATCATTCAAAACCCCTAAAAGATGTGATTTAAGTCAAAAAGACTTACATTTGTGACGAGAAATGTCACAAATTTAGTTGAAAAGGTAAATTTGTAAACCCTAAACCAACCTTTCCTAACCCGAATACGAGGCTGTCACCAGTGCACAAGAATCCAAGATGGCGATGCGCGTACCGAAAGCGCCGGGCTTGGCGCAAATGCTAAAAGAAGGCTCCAAGGTAAGGTATTTCCCTCCTAAACGAACTCTAAAACGAAACCTGAATATGTATTTGATCTCTGTGTGGGATCTGAGAGGTCTCGATCCCCGTATTTTGTCGTCTGTCTTTGTGACTTTTGTGGGTAACTCTCCTGCACGTGCAGCCTACTAGAACATTCTACACAAATCGTGGGAGGGGGGCAGAAATTATTTCATCTCATAATCGTTTTATGCCGGGCAATGTACGTAAAAAGACATCTAGAATGTGAAACTATACAAAGGCAACAAATCCTGAAGTTTTTTTAAAGGAAGGGCCAAGCTTGAGAAGCAAAACGGATGTAGGAAAGCTGTAGATAATGGAGTTGTATGATATATGATTTTTTTGCAAGTCAGAGATACCCGTGTCTCTTGTCTCTTTGTGTAGTAGGTCGTTGAAGCCTCATTCACGTTGGATCATCAGTAGACAAGACTACATTTGCGCGAAAGGCAACAACGTACTAAATTGCCAGTTATGACTTATTTACTCTTACCGAGCTGAGCAGCCCATTATTAATTACAGGATTCAGCTGAATAAGTACTCCCCCCCCCCCAAGAAAATTCAATTTACCGGTACATTTGAATCTTCACATGAATAGAGTTGGTCTGTCTCATTTTTACCAAAGCATTGTCAAATTTACTCACCCAAAACTCCAGTAGAATCAGCCTAGTGACAAATGAAATGCTTCCGGAAGATTCTAGAGATCAGAGACAGCATCTCAAATGATGAAGTACTAGTAGATGTCAAACATTTAACATAGGACTGTATGAAGACCTCCTAACCACAGTAAAGAAACGGAAACTGAAGTGGTATGGCCATGTGTCACGGTCATCGGGACTAGCCCAAACCATCATGCAGTGTACGAAATACTTTTTTGAGCCAGGTTGCCCAGTGGCAACCTAGGATGAGAGCTAGGTTGCCCATCAAAATTCCAGGTTGCCCACTTGTACATTATGTTAGAATGCAATGTAAAATTTACACATTTTTGACAAAGAGTTGTTTCTCCTTACTTGAGTTCTTCTCAATAAACAGTTCGCAATGGAAGAAAGGGGCATCCTTACCACAAAATTTAGGTAGTGCACTGAGCTACCTAGGTGTAGAAATAGGTTGCACCAAGCAAAATATGGTTGCACGTTGCAACTGGGCAACCTAGTATTTCGCACGCTGATCATGCAAGGAACAGTACACGGAGGAAGAAAGAGGTGCAGGCAATGGAAAAGATGCAAAAATATATGCATTGTTCAATTTGTTGTAAGCTCTCTGCATATTAAGAATGTGTGTGAAATTCCCACCCCCAGACATACCATGGTCTGGAGGAAGCCGTGTACAGGAACATCGATGCCTGTCGTGAGCTGGCCAAAACTACACGGACAGCCTATGGACCCAATGGTAAGGTTACAACAGTATTTATCATTTATGAAGACAGTAGTTACATATGAACGGTTTAGACGTGATCAGTGTGAATGTGATTCCTTTACATTGGTTGTTGAAAGCCAAGAAACACATGCTTAACCAATCAGAACATCACATACATATGTTTTGACAGGAATGAACAAGATGGTGATCAACCACCTTGAGAAGCTGTTTGTGACCAACGATGCAGCCACCATCATGAAAGAACTAGAGGTTAGTCGGCTGGTTGTTTGATGTTCAGTTGTTATTTTTTAAATTACTCTCGTTTTGTCAGTCATGTCAGTAGACTCATTATTTAGCAATGTGTTACAGATGTAAGGCCACACCAATTTGATTGGTTGGTTCTCAGAGTTTTGTTTAGAAAAAAATGAAGCGATAGGAAAAAAAAAAACAGGCCTTGGCATCCTATGATAGCTCAGGTTGCTATGATAGGAGCCATGAAGTCAACATACCAGGCTGGTTTGTAACTCAATGAATTTTAAACTTTGAATCAAACCACTGCATTGATAGATAGAAAAACTGTAATAACTAGGAAGACAACAACTTTTTTCAACTGTTGGGGCCAAAATATGAGCATTTCGAAGTTGATTCAGAACCTGATTTTTTTTTATTTTTGAAAATCAAAAAAGAAAAAAAATGAAGAGGGTGACTCCGAGAACCAATTGATTAAATTGGTGTGGCCTAAGAACACAATTTCAACTCACCATAAGGGATGGGAGTTTAGGTGTATTGTAAGATGTCAGCAACTGAAGTCTAGGATATCAATGAATTAGGTTTTACATGAAGTCTCATGCAATTTTTAGATTAAAAAAAAAAGAAATCCAATATACATGTATGTATAAAATCCATGTCAGAATCAGTTACAATTGTTTCCGTCTTCCTACTGTGTTTTCCCAGGTCCAGCACCCTGCAGCCAAAATGGTTATCCTGGCCTCACAGATGCAGGAACAGGAAGTTGGGGATGGCACCAACTTTATCCTGGTGTTCGCCGGCTCCCTTTTGCATAATGCTGAGGAACTGCTCCGTATGGTGAGTGGTCACAGAACTGAAAACTGCAGACATTTTATGATGTATTTTTCTTTGTGTTCTCTTTTTGTTGTATTTTGCACCTGTCGCAAGTTTGAGAGTTGATTTTTTTATCTGCACAGGGTTTGTCTCCAACGGAAGTCATTGATGGATACAACATGGCTGCAAAGAAGGCCCTCGAAATCTTGCCAGGTAGGAAAAATGATTCTTTTGTAATGAAAGTCTATCATTTGCTGGTTTTTAAATCTTAACATTGTGTATTTCACAAAGAAAAAATGATTATTTGATCTGCAGCTTTTCCAGTATCAAGCACATCCTAGTTCAGGGCTCGAAATACTTTATTCTGCACACCTGCACTGATGTAGGTAACAATGAAAATTACCTGCACCAGACAAATTTTACCTGCACCACTCAGAATTTGGGAAGTATGGATCACACTAAAAACTGTTCAGAAACTATTGCCATTATTTCTTTTACACTTCATTCAAAATGTAGGTGGTACCAGTCAATACACAAATAAAAATCCACATAGTGACATACACCTACAGTTGTGTATATAAACCCAGTATATGGATCAGTGTAGGTTAGGTGCAGGTCAGATCAGAAATACATGTACCTGCACCGTTCCACTTTTACCTGCACTAACCTGCATATGCAGGTGGGATTTCAAGCCCTGTAGTCTTTGTAATGATTAGGCAGAGTAGATGGAGTTGACTATGGTCACATGACTGGCACATGATTGTCACATGACTGACACATGATTGACACATGTTTGATTTTAACGGCTTGTTTGTCTTCAAAAGACCTGGTGTGCGGAGAAGTGAAGGACCTTCGGAAACACGAAGAGATTTTCAAGGTCATTCGAACGGCGGTGGCGAGCAAGCAGTTCGGAAACGAGGACTTCCTCGCTAACCTCATCACCAAAGCTTGCAGTAAGCCTTCCTTCAATACCCAACTTTTAGTGTTCATTTTCAGTCTTTTGAATGTTTTATTTGTAACAACAAAATGTATTGGCAGATTATGTACATATACATTTGTATTAGAATAAAAATCTACAGAAAGAAAACCTTACAAATATAGGTGAGCACATGTATAATTTATTGCTTCACTACATTGTAAAACTGTGATGGCATCAAATGGCCGAGTGGCTAGGCTAGCAGACATGAGATTGAAAGATCGCGGGTTCAATCACTGGCATTCTGTTGTGTCCTTGGGAAAGACACTTTACATGGCTTTTCTCACTCCACCCGGGTGTAAAAGTGGGTACCTGACTTCAGTTGGGGAGGTAAAAGGCCGTGGAAGGAGAGGGATGGGCCTGGCCTTCCAATACCGTGCCCTAGACACAGTGGACTAACAACCCACTGCCCCTACGGCCCGAAAAAGGCTATGGGACTACCTTTACGTTGTAATAAAAGATTGGCTAAGATATTTAGATACTGTACTACACGACACATTGCTGCATTGCTGTAGTTAGTCATTCTGAGCTACTCTGACACACGTGTGTTTTTCCCCTTTAGTCATGGTTCATCCCAAGAAGGCAGCTTTCAATGTGGACAGTGTCCGAGTCTGCAAAATGCTGGTCAGTAGTTTATAACTTTTTTAACTTGTTGTATTTTTGCCTTAGCACATTGCGGTTGCTATTGTTGTTTTATGGGCATTTTTAAGTGCAATAGCAGTGGAAATGAAGGAAAACATATTTATTGTGCATCTGTGACCTGTGTTATGGTAGGGCTGTGGCGTGTATCGGTCTATGTTAAAGGCACCCAAAGCGATTTCAGGGCAGTAAAACTGGATTTTCAAAGTCAATTTTCTGGTCATTTTTTAATGTAGTAAGTTGAATCACGTAGCATACTGATATCTATGAGGAAAAAATGCGATGTCGCTGACAGAAAACGGTTGCTTGTTTTGTATCATAGGCTGGTTCTGGCTATTTGGTGGTACCTCATGTAGCTTGTTGCTGGGCTATTTCAAATGCTTCAAGTATGAAATGACGATGAACATGTGCTAAGAAATGGCAGTAACTGTCAATATCAGACAGATTTCCTCATTCAGAATATTTTTTTTTGTTTTGCCGCCTTGAAATTGCATTGGATGCCTTTAAAAGTCAAGAGTGTATTTACTGACTGAGTCTGTGACCTGTGTTACGGTAGGGTTGCGGTGTGTACCAGTCCATGGTGATCCAGGGCATGGTCTTCAAACGCGAGGCCGAGAGCGATCTGAACAAGGCCAAGGACGCCAAGATCGTGGTGTACAACTGTCCGTTCGACATGGGGAACACTGAGACCAAAGGCACAGTACTCATCAAGTCAGCCAAGGAACTCGTGGACTTCAGCAAGGGAGAGGAGGGACTCATGGATGCAGTAAGTGGGATTGGGTTGAAGTAAAGTGGTTTCTAAACAGTTTTAGCATTTTTGTGGCATCGAATGGCTGAGTAGGTAGGCTAGCGGACTCAAGACCAGGAGGTCGTGAGTTTGATTCCTGGCAAGCCGTAGTGTCCTTGGGAAAGGCACTTTACATGACTTTCCTTGCTCCCCTTTGTCTCAGTCAGCCAGTCTCGGAAGACGATGACTTAACTATATTTTAGCTCCCTGTTAAACAATGTCAACAATCTTGAGAAAGAACTTCCACTCCCCGCAGAACGAGATCTTCCCATCTCTACTTTTCCACCTACCCTTAAAGAAACCAAGATTGCAATAAAACAACTCAAACCCAAGAAAGCAGCTGGTCTGGACGATGGAATTACGGCAGAAGCTCTCCAAGGCGGGGGAGACACAATAGCCAAAATGCTGCACAGCTTCTGCGCTGAAGTTTACACCACTCTTGTGGCACCTGAACAGTGGACCACAAACGTCATTATCCCTCTGCCTAAGAAGGGCGACCTGACCCAAATGACGAACTACAGGGGCATCTCCCTCATGTCGATTTCAGCTAAAACCTACAATAAGATTCTACTCAACAGGATCTACGACCACATTGACCCAATCCTGAGGACAAACCAAGCGGGGTTTCGGAAGGGCCGTAGTTGTGTACAACAGATTCATACCCTCAGGCGGATCATAGAAGGTTTCAAAAACCATCAGCTTCCACTGTGGGTGACGTACATAGACTTCAAAAAGGCGTTTGACTGTATCGACAGGGAAATGTTGTTTGCAGTTCTGAGACATTACGGTATCCCCAGGGCTGTTGTTGATGCAATCAGCGTTCTGTACAGGGACTCAAAGAGCGTTGTCATGGTTGACGGACGCATGTCCGAGAGCTTCCAAGTGACCACTGGAGTTCTCCAAGGTGATGTTCTTGCTCCATTTTTATTCATCATCGTCATTGACTACCTTCTGAGAAGGGCCACTGCAGACACCGACTCTGGGATTGTCACTCACCCAAGGTTGTCTAGCCGGTACCCAGCAAAAAGGATCAACGACTTAGACTTTGCTGATGATTTAGCCCTGCTGGAGTCAGCACAAGAGAGCACTCAAGCACAACTGACAAAAACTGCCTCAGCGGCTGCTGAGGTTGGTCTAGTTGTTAGTGTGTTGAAGACAAAATACATGTGCTACAACGACAACCCAGGTCAGCCCCTTCAAGTATATGGCGAAACCATCCACCAGGTGCAAGACTTCACATATCTTGGCTCCAAGATGGCCTCTAGTAGTAATGATCTGAAGAGGCGCAGAGGCTTAGCCTGGTCCACTTTCTGGAAATTAGAACATCTCTGGAAAAGCGGCTGTGTGCCTATCGCCACCAAGGTGAAACTGTTCCAGGTGTCCTGTGTAACAATACTTACCTATGGGTGTGAGTCATGGGTAGTCACAAAGGATATGGAGAACAAAATCAATTCATTCGCAACCTCGTGCTACCGCATCATGCTGAATATTAAAAGGCTTGATCGCGTATCCAACAGTAGCATTTACGAGTTGACGAACACCAAACCTCTGATGGAACAGGTGCATAGGAGGCAGCTGAAATTTCTGGGTCATATTATGCGTATGCCCGAGGAAGAACCAGCCAGGCTCTACGCACTTTATGTGCCACCTCATGGTAGAAGGAGACGTGGTCGCCAACCCACCACCTACCTACAGTACATCCAACGGTTGTTGGGGGATAACAACTCGGACCTTTCTTCGAAGCGTATTGCTGACATTGCCCAGGACAGGACTAACTGGAGGGAACTCACAGTCGTCTGCTCCGCAGCCGCCAGATGATGATGATGATGAACTATGCAAAACACGGTAAAAGACGATGGAAGGAGAGAGATGGGCTCTGCCTTCCAATACCATGCACCACTCAAATTTTACCTGCACCACTCAGAATTTAGAAAGTATGGATCATACTAGAAACTGTTCAGAAACCACTGCCATTATTTCTTTTATGCTTCATAGGTGTTGACAGTACAGCAAATGAAAATCTACATGTGTATATAAACCCAGTACATGAACCAGTGCAGGTAGACATCAGAAATACCTACACAGCTCCAATTTTACCTCCACTAACTTGTATATGCAGGGGGTATTTTGAGCCCTGCAATGCAACAGCGTGCCATGCAAAATGTTGAATGTGAAACATGTAGGAATCTGTGGTCATTTAAAAGAAGGTATTGTTCCTGTTTCAATGAAAGTCATCAACAAAGTGCACATCAGTGAAAATAATTATGGACTCCAAGATCTGCAGCAGTAACACTTAATAACTGTTTTGCTTGTTCACTTATCAGCAAGTAAAAGCGATAGCAGAGACCGGCGCCAAGGTCGTGGTGTCTGGCGGAAAGGTGGCGGACATGGCGCTCCACTACGCCAACAAGTACGGGCTGATGGTGGTCCGGCTCAACTCCAAGTTCGACCTGCGGCGTCTGTGCAAGGCTGTGGGCGCCACCGCTCTACCCAGGCTGGTGAGGGCTCTTACTGTGTCTATCAACAACACTTAGTCTTGATTATTCGACCGTTGGGGCACCACAGACGATCTGACAACCAGTTTTCTCCACCCTTCTCGGTTCTCTGTTCTCTTAACGTTTAACTTAAGCTCCTGTCACACCTTCGGAACCAAGGTTGGCTGAAGTTCGGGAGAAGTCTGACCAGATTTAGGCCACGCCCAGCTTTCTATATGAATTGAATTGGAGTCTAATTTGACCCTCGAGCACGCCAACCAACCACCAACCAACCGTTTTAAACATTTTGAAATGTTCGGCTGGCCGAACTCCAACCAACCACAGCCGACCTTACTCCCGACCTCCTCCTAACCATGGTTGGGGGAGTTCGATAACCAGTGGTTTGTGATGGGGAGATTTTAGGACCTTCTTAAGACCATGATGTTGTTTGAAGTACCAGTTCTAACTTGGTGCTGTTCCATTGTCCATCCAGACCCAGCCAACAGCAGAAGAACTGGGCCACTGTGACCTGGTGTACTCTGATGAGATTGGGGAGGACAAAGTTGTTGTCTTTAAGCAAGGTTAGTAGCACACTGACACACAACTCTAGCTACTGTGCAGCTTTCATGAACTTGTTATTCCATGACTCAGTAAAACAATTTAAAGGCATTCAGTGCAATTTCAGGATGGCAAAACAAAAAATATTCTAGACGAGGAAATCTGTCTGATATTGACATTTACTGCCATTTTTTAGCACATTTTTGGTAACATTTCATACTTGAAGTACATGTAATATCCCCAAACAAGCTACATGAGGAGTCCCTTTATTTTTTGGTACCACCAATAAATCGCTAGAACCAGCCTAGGATATGAAACCAGCAAACGTTTTACATCAGCGAGATCGCATTTTTGCATCACAGATGTGCTATGGTAGGGTTGATTCTACTTAATACATTTTAAAAAATGACGAGAAAATTAACTTTCAAAATCCAGTTTTACTCCTGAAATTGCATTGGGTGCCTTTAAGGCACGTTTGATCCTCATAAAAATGCTTGTTCCAAAATTATTTATCCAAAAAGGCTTAAGGCATAAATTTGTGTGGCATGAGCTAATGTTCTGCTACATTGTGCAGAGAAAGAAGAGAGTGCCCTGGCCACCATTGTCATTCGGGGATCAACAGAGAACATCATGGACGACATTGAACGTGCCATTGATGACGGCGTGAACAACTTCAAAGTGATCACAAGGGTAAGGCTGGTCTATATGTTATGAAATCTCTACTTAATACAATATACCACAACATGTAAATATGCTCAATGGAGTGTTTTTATGTTTTAAAACTGTACTGGTGACAGTATAATTCACTATTATGAATCTTGAGGTATATATACTAAAGCAATCTAACAACTTAGCTCCATTAAAAGATTCCATGTCTATCTTTGCTATGTTTATAAAAGCATGAAAAGGTCACTAGGGAAAAAAAAGGAAAGTGATCTTGATCCAGTTTTAGCTCACTGAAGAGCTAATCTTCCACTGGTCGTAACAGAGAAGACAGAAGCTATGTACAGTATTTACAGGTTCATTGTACCGGGGAAATTCCCCTAGCTCTTTTCGACAAGCACAATGTGGACCACAACTTAACGTCCCGTCCTAAGGACTGAGACCCTTTACAGTAGGTGAACGACAACAGCCAGGATTTGAACTCCCAACCTCTTAGTCCAGAGGCAGGGTCGCTCACCAGTAGACTACACAAGCTACTCACATGCTATTCACTAGAAGCTTTTTATTGGTTTAATGTTGAATGTTTTATTCTGTCTCCCCAGGACCAACGGCTGATACCCGGTGCAGGGGCTACAGAGATAGAGCTGGCCAGGCAGCTAGCATCATATGCAGAGGTAAGGGCTGTAGTATTGAAGTTGACACTCACAACTAGACTACTAGAATGTTTCAGTGCTTCTGTTGAAAGGAAGGGTAGGGTTAGATGCTCCTGTCACACATTCAGAACCTTCCCCTGAACACCAGCCGACCAAGGTTGGCTGAAGTTCGGGAGCAGTCTGACCAGATTTAGGCCACGCCTACCTTTCTATACGAATCAAATTGAATTTGAGATAATTTTGAGTCAAATTTGACTGCCAACATTACCACGACCTACTCCTGACCACCAGCCAACCACCAGCCAACCATGGCTGAACCTCCTGTCGACACGCAAATGTTTTAAACATTTTGAAACATTCGGCTGGCGCAGCCGAACAGTAGCCGACCTCGCTGAACAACAGCCAACCTTGCTCCCAACCTACTCCTAACCATGGTTGGGGGGAGTTCGGCAGTGTTCAGGAGGCCATATTCGGCTATGTGTGACAGGGGCTTTAAAGTAGCAGACTCTGATAAGATAGATCTTTCACACCACAATGGTTTTCCTTATTTGTGAGAAAGTTAGCAGTTAGTCTGAATACTTGCTAACATTACATATATGTCCAGTATACTGTTGGAATGCTTGGTGATTGCAACAACTGAAAATATTTTTACATGTCTATGATGTAATAGTCCACTTCTGTGTCCCTGGAACCTCCTTGCTCAGATATTGCCATCTCATGTTCTGACTTGCCTTTCCTCCTCAGACTTGCCCAGGTTTGGAGCAGTATGCAATCATGAAGTACGCGGAGGCTTTCGAGTCTCTCGTAAAAGCGCTAGCTGAGAACTGCGGCATTAAGGTCAGTTTCATGTGCCCTCAGCCCAATACTTGTCCTTTTTACCTTCGCCAAGAAGGTTATGTTTTCGTTAGTGTTTGCGTGTGTTTGTGTGAACACGATAACTTGAGAAGGCTTAAATGGATTGTCTTGATATTTGGTATGTGGGTAGGCCTTGATGAGACCTGGAAATGATTAGATTTTGAGCTACCTGGTGTCTTGTTGTGGTACTGCAGCAGAAATTCCGGTTTTGACCTGGACATGCTATGGTCACGAATTTTGCGTGGTAGATACCTATAGTACTCAGAAAGAAGTGAGGTGAGTTTGGGCCCCCTAGCAGCTTGCACTGGAACTGCACGGACATTTGTTTAAAAATGTTTGAAGGAGGATAATTTTAATGATGTTACCGGTATAACTACTTGTAGATTTACATTTATTAAAGTATTAAGTATTTAACTATGTGAACACTGACTAGTCTAACTTGCCAGTGCAAAAGTACCGTTTGAGTGCTACTCTATGGAGAAATTTTACAAGTAGGTGTTGCTGTTAATGTTGAAACAATAAGTTTTTGTCTTCTAATTTCTGCAGAGCCAGGAGCTGATAGCCAACCTGTACGCTGAGCACCAGCAGGGAAGGAAGAACGTTGGTTTTGACAACGAGGTAGGACTGCTGCTTTCTCATGTGGCACAGAGTCTGTTAGGTTTGGGTTGGGACATGTACAGGATTTGGATAAAAGTATCCACTGTTATGAACCCACTAATATGAACAATTTGTCCCCTACCACACAAAACCCCCCTTTCTTAGAAGTAGAGCAGTCCTGATACAACCTGAGTGATGAAACGTTGTACAATCGGTTTTCCAACATTCACATTGAAAATATAAGTGTCCTCATTAAATTTTTACTTTGTTAAAATACTGTATTGTATATGATGGATCACTAGAGATCGCCAAAGTCTAAAAAAGAAAAATGAAAAAAAAAGATAATCCCTACCTACCGACCCTAATTTTTTCTCAGGACTGAAACAGGAAACACAGCATTTTTTCCTAGGCCTAGTCATGTACTATTACCTGATGTACTGAGATCTTACATAACATTGTTGCACAGGGTGAGGGAGTTGCAGTTAAAGATGTTGCGGAGGCCAGTATCCTCGAGCCGTACCTGACCAAGATGTGGGGCATCAGACTAGCCTCCAACGCCGCGGCCACGGTACTGAAGGTGGACCAGGTATGGGAATTTTTTTCGTTCATACACCTTCATACGCCACACCAGTGTAATCAATTTGTTCTTGAGGTCACCCTCTTCATTTTTTTCTGATTTTCAAAAAACAAAAAATGTATTCAGGTTCTGAATCAACTCAAAAATGCTCATATTTTGGCCCCAACAGTTGAAGAAAGTCCTTTTCTTCCAAGTTGTTATAGTTTTTTTCCATCTATCAATGCAGCGGTTTAATGAAAAGTTTAAAATTCATTGTTTGAATTACAAACCAGCCTGGTATATTACTTCATGTCTCCCATTGTAGTATTTGGAGCTATCATAGGATGCCTAGGCTGTTTTTTTGTTACATAATGCCCTTTAAATTTTGACCATTTGTCTGTGTTGTTTTTCCACAGATCATTATGTCCAAGCCCGCTGGAGGTCCCAAACCCAGAGAGAAGGCAGACTGGGATGACGATGACTGATTGTGTAACTCCACGTGCCTACGGAACATTGTAGTCTAGTTAGCACCAGTGTCTGTTTGAGTGGATATTTAACAGTACATGTAGCAGGGGGGACCACACAAGATGGAACGGGAGAGTGGAAAACCTGTTAGTTACTGTGTGTGTTATCATTCTCCAGTTTTGAATAATGCAACAGTGGAAGACATTGGATGTTAAAGGCACCCAAAGCGATTTCAGGGCAGTAAAACTGGATTTTCAAAGTCAATTTTCTGGTCATTTTTTTCATGTAGTAAGTTGAATCAACCCTATCCCATAGCATACTGGTATCTGTGAGTCAAAAATGCGATGTTGCTGACGGAAAACGGATGCTTGTTTCGTATCGTAGGCTGGTTCTAGCTATTTATTGGTGGTACCAAAAAGTGAAGGTACTTCTTGTTTTGGGGCTTTTTTAAATGCTTCAAGTATGGAATGGTGATGAAAATGTGCTAAGAAATGGCAGTAAATGTCAATATCAGACAGATTTCCTCATCCAGAATATTTTTGTTTTGCTGCCCTGAAATTGCATTGGATGTCTTTAAACTGTCCACCTTACCTCAAATGTGGGGACTCTGCTAAGAGATGGACTCCTAGAAGTATGAGATTACTGATACGTAATTTGTAGACACCCAAGAATCTCCAAACGCTACAGTGTTACTTTGCAATTGCAAGGATTCCCAGAGTGTACTGAACACTCCTGAATAGTTTCAACAGGTTTCAAGGGCATACTGGGATTTCCGCATACACAACCAGTAATGTCTCTCACCTTGCTTTCGTTTCGATGTCTATCAGACACCTTCCTCAGAGCTTCTGACTGGAGTACAGCTCTAGCCGCTATATGTAGCCAATGTAGGTGGCACTTTTGCAGCGAGAACACTTCAATCCCAAATATCGGCTACATATAGCGGCAAGAAGCAGCACTCCAGTCAGAAGCTCTGAGGAAGGTGTACGATAGACACCGAAACATAAGCAGGTGAGAGACATTCCTGGTTGTGTATGAGAAAATCCCAATATTCTATGTTCCACCAACCTGATGAAATTATTTTCGGTACATTTCTTTTTATGCAACCAAAAGTAAACTACCTGCCAACAGTTCGATTTTCCCTTGCTACATTCCTCTGGAAGACAATGACTGGAGCTTTGTGTCCCACTAGGTTAGAGAATTCAGTCCCAAACGGAATGAGGGGGGCCCAAAACTCAGTCATGTTTGGGACTGCATTTTTCTTGCTTAAGTGCCACCTAGTGGCGAGAAATAGTACTGCCATTATTGCCCTGAGGAGGGTGGCAAAAGGGCTATCCAAACATTGGCAGGTATTTTACTTTCATATCCACTGTACTGGACTTTGCATGATGTCGAAAATTCATTAGCAACATTGTATCTTTTGCTTTTGTCACACCCAATGTAATGTATACAAAATTGTTCAATTTCTGCGATAGCAGCTTTTGTATCATATTACATATTGTGTACTTCTCGTGGGGAAATATTGCATTCCAAATATGAAGTAGAGCTTTCAAATGTACGAATGTTGTTGCATGCAACATCTCTTAAGCCATACAGGTGCTAGATTTAGACCATAGCTTTTCTACATATTACATGTACTTCTGTTCTATCGCAAGGTGCATTTCAACAATGATATTGTTTTTGTGTGTTTGTGTGTGATTTATGAATTGTGACACTGAAAGACTTATTAAGTGCAAGAACATCTGCTTATGATGAATATACACTACTGTTGTATTTGAAAATTAAAAATGAAATGACAGACTGTCACAAGGTTTCTTGTCAGTATCTTTTTACAGAAACACGTACCCTTGTTAAGACTCAGTCATACACTATAAAGCCCCTGTCACACATAGCCGAATATAGCCTGAACACTGCCGAACTCCCCCAACCATGCTTAGGAGTAGGTCGGCCGTTAAAATGTGTAGAACATTCAGGTGTGGACGAGAGGTTCGATCATAGTTGGCCAGTGGGTGGGAGTAGGTCAATCAATCAATCATCCACTGCCAACAATGTCCGCAGTGATTGTGACATGGTTGGCAGTCAAATTTGACTCAAATTTAACTCAAATTCGATTTGTATAGAGAAGTAGGCGTGGCCAAAATCTGGTCAGACTGCTCCCAAACTTCAGCCAACCTTGGTTGGTTGGTGTTCGGGGGAAGGTTCTGAATGTGGGACAGGGGCTTTAGATATGTACATGTATGTATGCAAACCCAGCTTCAGCAAGATAGTTGTTTTCATTGATTACAACTGCAAATGAATATTTAGTTAAAATCTCGGTCAACAAGTGTTGTAAACCATTCAAACAGGCTCACTATTCTACATCCAGGAAAGTAAGTTTTATACAACAAACATTCAATGTAGTGTTCTAAATCTCTACATAATTGCTAACTAGTCACAACAGCATAAACAGTTATATGTTTGTCTCTGGTGTAACATTAGCAAAAGAGTGACAAAATTCTGGTTTTTGATATCTTCATGTAGTGTTTGTCAACGCCTGTGGAACGACATTCTTATTCAGTGACGAGCCCTTAACTAGCGGTCGAGTCAGCGGTAACAACGGGAAGGGAATAGTCTTGTTATACTTGTGCATAAGACTAGTCAAGACTTCTGATCTTCTTTCGTCTTCCACGGCCTCGTGCCAGCGCCCCCATGCGGCCCATGGTGCTCTGTGCAGGACTTTGGGTGACGACTGCTTTGAAGTTTGGCCGCTGACATGTGAAACTCCAGGGAGCCTCTTCGTTTCTGAACTTTTAAGTTCCGTATTGCTTTCTTGTACAACAGTTGCTCCAGAACTCACTGGTGTTTTGAAAGGCAGCAGAACTAGTGAAAAAGTTGATACTGTCGTTCTTTGAGGCTCTGTGACGTTGCAAGGCAAATTCGACTCAGGAGTCACACTTGTAATACACACAGAACTGTCTGGCACAACACCTGAAGGTTTTGAAGACTTTCTTGAACGCCTTCTTGATTTTTTGTGGCTTTTCGAGTCAGGTTTTCTTGTAGACGCCCAGAGTTGAGCGGTTTCTTCTGTGCACAGTCGTTCCTCAGCGGCCTTGTCACGATCAGAGCTGCGACGTTCTGCCTTGCCGTCCACATGTGTGTCACTAGAGGGCGCTTTTCCTTTGATGTGTATCCCTTTGATATGTATCTCTTGTGTCTTCAAGTTAGAACTTGATGACTGTCTCCTTGATCTTGTCGCAGACGATGCTCCTTTAGAAGAATCTCCGGCGTCGTAACCCTCGCATATTTCCCTCGGTTGGTTCAAAGTGAAGTATTCAACTTTAACATCCAGATATTTCTTGTTTTCGTGGTAAACTGGAGTCAAACTGTTCCCGGTACTTTTGTAGATGGCAGACGAAGACGTAGGCCGTTGATACAGCGGATTTTCACTGGATATAAATGTGACTTTTATATTGTCAGATTGGAACGGCGGGTGCTTCCTTGAGCTCGACATTGCGATAATCCTTCAAAAAAACTTGATACAACTTTTCAAACCGGAACAATGTAAGCCATTAATAGATTGTTAGTCGGTGGCTGAAAGCCATTCCATTGTTTGTTTTTAACTGTTCCTAAGTAACTCGATTCGTAATTCTACAAAACGTTATTCTATAAACTGTTACGACGTTTGGCAGCCTGGAGGTTTGTAGAATTGTGATCGGCTTCCGTTCTTCTGTTAAAAAACTTGATTTTGAGCTATCTATCCACCGCAGAAAACATATTTCTTATTGTTGTGGTCGGAATTATTGATTCAAAGGCAGAACGTACTGCACCTGCGCGAAACCCGTAATGTATTGTGCATAGCACTTTGACATAGAGCATATAAGGTTGACAGCCTGTCTGTAGTTTTCAGATGTTGTATAGGAAAAGATATCGTCTGCAACAGGAAAATTTTGATGCAACGTTGACCAAACATCCAACGAAAAACGTGACAAATCAGGGTTTTGCGCAGGCGCAGTACGTTCTGCCGACGTGCTGGTGAGGAAAAAAAATGTTTTTCTTCTCTTCATGGGAAGCGCGAACGTGTTCAGATGTCGTCTGCAGCAATTATGTTACAAATTTAGCCTCCTTCTTTTGTTCACGCGGCATGGTAGGGGCGGTTGCCATGTCGCTGATGACGTACTAGTGACGTCAATGGATTAACTATTAGCCTTGATGTGCCCCGGTGCGTCAGTTTCAGCAAAATTAGATCTGTAATGTGGCCTACGTGCACAAAACAAACCTTCATACTGCATAAAGGAACATTTTCACACTCAAAATAATCGAGCAATTTTATTACGAATACCCTGCTCGATGATCCTAAGGATTATTAATTTTTTATATTTTCACGATCTAGTAACACACTAAGACTGCAGAAAATAAAATTCAACACGTGTTTCTTGTATAAAGGGTGGTAGTGAGGTCACGATTATAATAATGCATTTTACGGTAACACAGCTGGCTTTACGTGGCGCAAAGGCGCAAAGCGGGTACAGTTGCAGATCGCCTCAGGTGCGATACGGTTCTTCCGATCTCAAAAATCTCTGCCATTTCATTTTCTTTAGTGAGAAGGGCTACGGTCTTAGCTCGAGGATTTCTTACATCATCCACTTTCTGCAAACAGTACATGCAACAATGCTGAAGGTGGGTGAATTTTCTTTTCCTTTCTACAGGCATAACGTTATGACTTGTGCATGCTGTTATCAAATACCGGTCGTTAGGCTACATTGTTTTCACGCGCTGCAAGTCATTTCGCTACATCGGGAATTGAATTGTCTGCTCCTACGTCTTTATGTGTGGACACATATATGGGTGTCACTTTGTGTTTTCAGCTCTGTTAAGACCCCAGTTCGTGTAAATTACAATTAATGAGGGTAATAGGGCCGCAAACTAATCACAGATGACGCCTATATCGTTTTTTTTCCTTCATGGTATCTGAAATCTAGCCTCTGCCAGGCTTCGGGAAGCGGCTAGAAAGAGTAGAAATTGGCCAAATAGACAGATAACATGCCAGGGGAGTTAGTTCGCTAAAGAGTACAATTTGCCGCTTCTGAATAACTGTAGCAGACCAACCCCCCTGGCATGTTATCTGTCTATTTGGCCAATTTCTACTCTTTCCAGCTCTTCCCGAAGCCTGGTAGAGGCTAACTCGTATCCTTGGCTAACAGTTTACGTCACTAGTCGGCGTTCTGCATCAAATCCCATCCGGGCATGTGTACGGGCCGGGTCCATTCGTCATAATGAAGGGTGACGCAAAGCAAGGGTTAGTCTCAGGTGTTCAACCTATGCAAGTAAATGAACTTAAAGGCATCCAATGCAATTTCAGGGCGGCAATACAGAAAATATTCTGGATGAGGAAATCTGTCTGATATTGACAGTCATTTACTGCCATTTCTTAGCACATTGTCATCATCATTTCATACTTGAAGTGTTTGAAATATCTACAAAACAAGTAGTACATGAGGAGTCCCTCTATTTTTTGGTACCACCAATAAATAGCTCGAACCAGCCTACCATACGAAACAAGCAACTATATTTTCCGTCAGTAACAAAGCATTTTTGTCTCAGATATCAGTATGTTACGGGATATATCTAGAGTTGATTCAACTTAAAATTGACTTTGACAATCCTGTTTTACTGCGCTGAAATCGCTTTAGGCGCCTTTAAATTCAACACTTATCGAGAACTGCTACTAGCTAAACGAAAGTCGAAAACTTTTCAACTCAGTTGAAGATGACTACCATTTTATCTTCAACTCATCTATGCAGTTAGTACTGATTCATCTGTCCACAGGCAATGGTACATTGTACTTGATTGAAATTTTCCTTTCCCATTTCCCACACAGGTGCCAATACTCGTTCTTGTGCTGTTGTCGGTTGCAAAGGCCAGTTTTACCCAAGAGAAAAACTGTAAAGGCAGTCTGGACACGAACAAGGCTATGAAGTTCACAACAAAGAGAGATTTGCGGAATATGAACTCAGCAACACCGGATACCAGAGGCGTGGACAGATATGCGTCAATCGGTGGCGGGGAAGTCCATAAAATCATTTTGCCGACTCTTTTCGGAAGTTTCGTGGCTCGGGACAAAAGAAATGAGAGCCTGTCCTATCAGAGAGGTCTAGAAATACAAGCAGCTTGTTCATCTCCCACAATGAAGAATGGCGCATCATCATCAATCCGCTCATACAAGCAGAGTGATGGGGACCGCACAGCAGCGCTCCTATCAACTAGGATGCAAACTGCAGGGCAAAGAGTGTCTGGGCAGCGACAACATTCTGAAGGATATCCACCAAACTCTGTAATAACATTTGCTAGATGCCTGCCATCACCGCGTCAGTTTTACTTAAGAAAACTGTCCATGCTTTGTGTTTTGCCGGTACAAGTCGTTTTTCTGGCTATGTGTTCTACCACCATTTTCCTTATTCTCGTGTTGTTTGTTCAACTCCTTTTTCGCTCCAAATATATCGAGAAGGTTTTAGACCACTGCTTTAACCGTTTCGTGCTACGTTTTTTGTTGATTTCAATAGGCATTCTCGTACTGAATGGGGTGTTTCTTTTCATTGGGTGTACAGCATGTTTTGTATACGAAAGCGCTGCCCTTATTTTCCTGGATCAGAATTCGAAGCGTGGAGTTTACAAGTGTATTTTCGAGTACCCAGTTAAAGTGTTGTGGGTGCTACTACGGGAGTTGAATCAAACCAAAGGGCACTCCCCATATGTACACTCCTCTTTTCATGTAAGATATCGGAGAAACGGGTAGCTTAAAAACTACCTAAACGGGTTGACTTTAAAACTATATTGTTACATACATGTAAAATACTCAGTAATACAAGAAGAACACGTATTCATTTTTTGTTGTTCTGTATATATGATATTGTATAGGTTTGTTTGTTTGTTTGTTTGTTTGCTTGTTTGTTTTATTAGGATCTCCATTAGTGTTTATGGTATTGTGTAGGTTTGTTTGCTTGTTTGTTTTATGAAGCCATTAGTGTTACATAAATTTCACACTATTCTTCCTGGAGTAGGTCTTGTTAAAACGTTCTTGCAAGAGAGTCTATCAATGACCATCGACACGGTATATGTACAACTTGCTACGACGGTGAATAAAAATAAACAGATGTGAGCATATGTTTCGATTTAATATGGATCTTTGTCTTTATACCATGACCGAGATGTCAGAATTTGGATGTATCTGTACGTTATTGTTAGTGCTACATCATCTTTCGAGATGGAAGGATGCTTACTACTACTAGTACGTTAACGTTATTAGACATACGCAAACAGGACAAACCCGAAAGTGCTGCCGCAGTACCTTAGAAAGCCGCTAGAATGCCCATTAAAGAACTTGACCTTCCTATTCCCGGCCCCAACCTACCAACAAAGTATTATGGAAACACAATCACAACATCAAAAGTTATCCTGTCTAGTTAAATTCCGTCATAAAAATCCCACAGCGCAGTTCCAAAAATGCAGCTATTTCGCTGAAAACTATCCAGGCACCTATTGCCCAAACACCTATGTCCTACTCAAAAGTCAAGGCCTACATATGGTGTACCTAACACAGAAAAAGAAGAAGAACTTTATCGCACGACAATTGTAACCGATACAATGTATGGCAACATATACATATAAAGTTGGTATTGCTAACATTTATCTACATTACTGGCAGTTCTAATAGGTAACAGTTCTAAGAAGCCGATCTACTTTTATAGGTAACAATAAAGACACTCTAGTTATACTACTCTAACTATAATGGTAATAACATGATATTGCGTCAGGAATGTATTACATTGTCTCGCACATAACCTTCTCGACAAAGGTAATGAAAAGCATAGAAAGAGACTCGATGCACATCGAGGGGTATGGTATCAATCTCCGGGGGAACTGTGATTGGTTTCTGCTATGATTTGATTACATTTGGATATTGATGAACTGCTGACGCATTTCGTGATATATATAATTGTCTCGCGAACCCCGTGTGTGTGCATGTGCACGTGTGTGTGTGTGTGTGTGTTTTGCCACCCCAGTCTTTTCAACTCCGACAGTTACTTCGAACAATACTCAATAGCCTAAAAAAATAAGATACTTATGTCTACTTGATTTCAATTCTTTGAACCACACACACACACACACACACACATACACACACACACACACACACACACACACACACACACACACACACACACACACACACACACACACACACACACACACACACACACACACACACACACACACACACACACACACACACTCACACACACACACACACACACACACACACACACACACACACACACACACACACGCACATTGATAGATGTAGTATTCACTTCAGTAATTTTCCTTTTTTTGGTCACTGGTACTGACATAAAAGAACGTCCATGTGCGCCAAAATATCAACAAGGGGAACCGTGAGTTTTAGCTGCGAACACGAAAAACCGGCTGACCACAATACTCCTGCAGGAGGTATACCTCCTTCACGGAGTAACTAGTATCAAAATATCACGTGTCATACACATGTGCCAATCTAGTACACCAGGAGTGGTAAGGGATGGAGGCTGGACTCCAGAGGAAACGAGACAGACAATTTTACACAAACATGTTATTTTACCTGCTTGCTTTTGAATATCCAATACCCACGAGAGGCCAGAAGACAATGATCATGTGTATGTAGGCAGTGCCTGCCCCACACTCCATGCAGCTACATGTGATATTTAGAGACGCCGGCAGACACTGGGGGACTTATAGATTCTGACAACGTTCGACTGACTGGGACCGCCTTGGGCGCAAAACTACATGTAGGTCTCCTCTTGTGATTGAATTCTGTTGTAAGTGAACGATACTAAGTATTAGTAGAGGGGATTCATTCCTCAAGCTAACCGACATCTTGCACACGCGCAGTCGTCCCTCAGTAAGGCATCTGGAGCCGCATAGTTCCCGTTTAGAACTTTTATTCAGCCTGACACACCTGGGACGACTGCATGTGCAAGATGTCGGTTAGCTTGAGGAATGAATCCCCTCTACTTTATACTGAACGATACTAAGTAGTAACAAAAAGTAACAACACGAGGCATTGGCGACTTTTATAGCTCTATCTAGAAACGTATTTGATGATCTCCAACATTCACTGTGGCTCACGACAGTTCGACTATTATCCCAAGATTTTATCTATTAAGTCTATACCTACTTTGTGAATTTTTGTTTATATGTAAACTTGACACTAGTATTCTTTGATTTACTCTATGATATATTGTGAATGTTTTGATGTTTTGGTGATTATTTATACATGAGAAATGAGAAAACATATGCCGTAAATTGTAAAAAAAATACTGGAAAACGATACTAATGTCGTAGAATGCCAAAATCAATTCCAAAGGAAAGGAAGAAGATGTGAAGAAATAAAAATGAAGAGTCTATTATTCGCCACACCATACTTTGTGTGTTTAGTTATTCGTTCAATCTTAACGACCACGTAGATTTCATAATGAAGGCAACTTTTTTTTGGCCAAACGTTTTTTATTCGTACGCTCGCATCAGTTTTGGGGTTCCCAGAGGATGTCATCCATATAATCAAATCAACATAACCTAAAATAAAATATTGTTCTATCCCCAGGACGTTGTTACAGAGGAGCTGGAAATCATGAAAGTCTTCGTCATCCTGTGTGCACTTTTTATCACTATTCTGTGCGTTGCTACACCCACCAAGAGTGAGGTCTTGCCCAAAGACTGCATCCGCTCCAAAACATCGACAACTGGCGCGCTGCGTGTGGTTGTTACTTGTGTATCACACAATTTGACCAGCTTCCCCGACGACATCCCATCCGATGTTTTTGATCTAAAGCTGGCCAATAACAGAATCCGTAACGTCCCGTACATTCCACCGCTGAAAAACCTGAACATATTCGACCTCAGTCGGAACCGCATCGAAACGCTGTCGTGGTGGTCGCTCTGCAACTTGCCGGCAGTGAGCAACATCTACTTGAACCTAAACAAGATCACAAGCGTCAAATTTGAGAGCTGTATCAACAACCTCACAAAACTCCGTTTAGTCGATCTGGCGAATAATATGATTACATCCTTGGCTGAAACTGACCTTGGACTTCCTTTCACGAAAGCAAAAATATTCCTAGTTAGGAACCCTTTTCACTGTGACTGTAAACTGGTATGGCTAATCAGCAAGGCGAAGTGCTTGAAAAACAATGGGGAGTCGACTAGGGACCCTGTAACGTTATCCTGCAACGCCTCCTTTCTTTCCAACGTAGACTACTATCAAGATTACTTCTACTGTGGTTCACCTATTCAGTTACATGACCAACCCCTGTCAGAAGTTTCTATCCCTGAGTTAGGCTGTGCAACGACGCTTCCATCAACAACAGTGGGGGCTTCGACAAGTCATGAAGTAAGTGGAAATACGGATGCTGATCGTGGCAAACTACTAGTATACGGCACAACACAGAGCATACACGCACCGGCTGGTACAAGCCAAGGAAGTGTTCACCTTCATATGAGCGTTCCCCATCATGTTACCCAAGGCAACGACATTGCATCGCAAGGCACCACCGCATTTGACAACACGACAGAGACTGGAGTTGCAACCGTCAGCACTGACATAGTCATCATGATATCAGCCTGTTTGCTAGGTTTGGTCTTCACCGTCTGCCAGATTCTAAAGTTACTCAAAGACTGTCGGTTGCAGAACCTCCGAAACAGGACAGCAAACCAGAACCAGAACACTTTGTCGTTCCAGGACCATATTTACGCCAGTATCAGCACAGAGAACTCCTTGTCTGCGTCCCAAACTGGACCGCTATCAGCCATGGAACTGTCGCTGCTAGTCCCGCCTATACCAAACTCATTGTATCACCGTAATAACCCAGCAACCATGCCAAACCAGACACACTTTCAAACTTCAAGCAGCATGGAAGTATCCCAACTGGTCCCGCCAATACCAAACTCGTTATATCACTGGAGTAACCCAGCAACCATGCCAAACCCGACACACTTCCAAACTTCCCTCCCGCCAATACAAAATGTGGCCTATCACAGGAACAACCGCCCTGCCGCCTTGTCAACTCAGGAACCAAACTATACTTACGAATATGTACCATAAATATAATCAACGGTAGTATATAAGGCCGCCACGCTTAATGAGTCAGTTGTATCGACCCAATTTCTGTAACGTAAAGTTTACATTTCAAGCCTTTCAAAAATGTTTCGTCGTCTCTGTTTCTCAGCCTAAATCCAATCAAATTTGAGTTGAATTTGAGTCAAATTTCACAGCTTTTTTTATTAACATTAGACGAAGGACATGGGCAATTAATGTGACGTTACACTCAAGTTACAACTTATTTTATAACGCCACATACACACATAACAGGAATCATGTTAGAGTGATTTATATATACAGTGCGCTCCCCTGCCCGCTTACCCAATGATGTAATTGACTTGTAACTAATTGCGATATATATGTATATATGTACATAATGAGTAAAAAATGAAGTGTTGTGACTTCTATATATATCTATTTGACGGAAATGTTCATCAGTCGGTTAATCTATTATGTGCACTTCTTGAGACCTACATTTGTACCTATATATGCGGAATGACCCAAATAAGGTGACAATGATATGAATGTAACATTATAGCTGAAAATCTGTCGAGACCAGTTGATGTAGTTGTACAAATTATTTTAAGTCCAGCTCTAGTAGTAGATTATGTCTGATATCTCATTAGCCATCCAGACATTTGGAAAGCAATATTAGAGTGTCTGTGACAAGACAGTGGGACAAAGTCCAACACCATTTAGATCTTACATGTCCTAGCAAGACAGAATACATCGAAGCAGACAATACGTCTCATTTAGGAGATGTTGCAAATTGAGTACTTGCATGTCTGGACCTAGAAATTAGTGCCATTATGACAAGGTAGTGAAGTAATTATAAGTCCTCGGATGTTTTATTTTCTTGATATCCCTCAAAATATATAAAATCATTGTGAATATTTATCTAGAAGTATTATCATTGTAGAGTTTTGATCAATTATCTTTGTAGAGTTTTGGGAATATGATCAATTAACATCATCAAGATATTGCTGAGGCAAGCCTTAAATGTTTAAATTTCTTACGCAATTTAGATGAAGCATATACTAGTGCTTTGTACTAGAAACGGATTGCTGTTATCAGGTACCTAAAACACTGTATGCATATGTCAGCTGTTGGTATCCAAGAAAAATAAATGAATTGTCATTGCCTACCTGCCTACCTTCCTATGTGCACAGGCCATGTAACATGTGATGCAAGTGGTCAGATCGCTTCCCGATAACTTTCTCCCCAGGAAACCAACTGTGGCGCATACAAGTATGTAATGCTCACACACTGCTTACTTCGCCATATTGTTCCCAATCTGCAAAATATAAAATTTCACGGAGGATTGTCGCCTATGACTACTTGTTCTTGTTTTAATTTGTCGTGTGAAAATGCAAAACAAAAGGACTCATATACACCTCATACTAGTTACTAGTATAAAGTAACAAGAAGAGAATAGTATGAAGAGTGTTCCATGTCCATGGTACTGCTTAGCCGTCACTTGGTACATGTCATGGGTATTGTAGTGACTGGAGTTGATAAAAAAAGCAAAAGAAGGGAATATGCCTAAACCAATATGATATGTACCTCTATCTTTACTTAGTATATTAAAATTTTGAGATAAAAAGAGGAAAAAAGAGTTGGGTTCCACTATATTGGCCGGGCTGAGACGCAGTGCCTATTCACGGGCGCGATCCCACTACTGATCGACACGGGGACTTTTGCCTGCTTTGTTTCCAACCTGGGCCGGTTCGTCCCTCCTTAGACGACCTGGTTGCCCTGGGCTCCCCCGGGGAAACCATATCGATGCCGAACTTAGCGTGGACGCCCGATCGCCATAGGACAGCACGCCGCAGAACCCCCGGCCTCAAGCGGTCCACCAACCCCAGCCTCCAGGTAGCTGGATTACAGGCGCGCGCCACCACGCCCAGCTGACAGCAGTAGGCATTTTCTAGGAGGATATACATCGTAGTCACGTGACTCATCACAAGCCTCACGGGAACCCGCGAGATTTGAATGTGAAAAAGGCGTTGATACTAGACATGTATTATATAATTTTTCGCACAGATTATCCACAGATGGATAGCGTAAAATGGACAGAGCAAAACGTGACTGTAGGTCTTCGATTTTCCCCATGCATTTTTATCAAATATTACTATATTAATTCAATATTCTAGGAGTATATAGATAAGAGTCACGTGACTTGACATGGCTCTGACATGGCATCATTATATCTTGTCTTTCGGGTGAATTGTTTCAGAATTTTACAACATCAAATTTCACAGAAATAAAGTCAAACTGGAAAGACAAATAGACAAATGATAGAAAGCATTAACACAAGTTTTTGATTGCATATATTACAGCAATTAGTCATAAGAACCACATCTATAATCATTTGCAGTCTTAATAGAAGTCTTGGATGATTATATTTGATGCAAATATTGCCCTTTTTTCAAAGAAAAACACGAAAACATCAAATTTTCACATTTTTTTAGGTCGACAGGTGCATGTAACCTCTGACCTTAACATTCCCAGAATGCACTGCGGCAGCCTCGGTATCAGGAAGTGGCCCAGCCCTTTCCTTCCTGTGTTTTTGTTTCCTCCGCCAAATGTGAACCTTTTTAACGCATTTTAGCTCAAAAACACAAGATGTCGCGGACGGGGCAGCTCATCCCCAGCCAGCAGAAGCTGGCGGAGAAGCTCACAGTGCTGAACGATCGGGCAATGGGCATGCTGACGAGGATATACAACATCAAAAAGGTGAGGCTCTCTCGGGGGAATTATCATGATCAGGGGACAGACTTGTCAGACGGGCTGGTTTCGGCAAATCAGACGATTTTTGTGGTGTTTTCGACATATTTTAGAAAGAACCTAACCCCATAGCTCTACGCTGTTGGTAAGGTGGATGTGGTATTGAGGTACTTGACCACAGTAAACGTTAGCTTTCACTACATGCCCATATAGAACAAAGGATTCCGGGACGGACACATGATTATGATGAATTTGCCACTTAATTTCATTTTCAAAATTAGCTGTTCCTGAAACTAAGCATTAAGAGATCCCAGCTGTTTATAACTTCCCCAAACTGCATTACCCCTCCCTCAATATGTCCCAATGCCTTCTGGGTGTATCTGAATATAAGACCCCGTTCATACGGAATCGCTTTGAGCGCGATTCGGGTAAACAACATTCCTCACATCTGGTCCACGTGCCGCACGTTCCGTCTAAACCGTGCCCGAGAACGATTCGCCTAAACCACATTCATTGTTGTTTGATGAAAACACGCAAGGTGGCATCTTGCCAATGTTAGAGGTTAGGGGTGAAAGTGCATCCTACCCAAGAAGTTGTCGTGTTTTTCTTATGGATAATCGCTTGCAACCGGCTCAGAGGAGTACGAAGGAGAAGCAGGCTACGGGTGGCCCTTGCAAGAATTTGTTGCTGCCGCCGCCGCTTTACGACCCCAATGATAGGTAGGTTGGGGTCGGGACGACAAAGGTCAAGATCAATTATGGGTAATCTAGCGGCTTTGTACGGTACTGCAGCGGTGTACATGGTTATGATATCTTGTGTTACAAGTGGGCATGCTATGGTCTTGCTTTTGTATAGGGCATACTGTAGTTGTTTGGTTGGTAATGATATATTTCCCCCCTGGCTAACCTGCAGGCCTGTGGAGATGTGAAGTCCAAACCTGCCTTCCTGTCGGACAAGAACCTGGAGGGAGCCATCAAGTTCATTGTCAGGAAGTTCCCACATGTGGACTCCAAGAACAACTATGTAAGAAGGGTCTCTGTTCATTTCAGATGAGTACTAGTACATAGTACAGTCTTTCATACATGTATTATATGTACTTTCATATTAATGTACTTCTTTACTGAATTCCTTTATGAAATTATAATGAAGTTTTGATTCAGAATTTTGTGTTTTTTTGTGGTTTGAATGTAGTCTAATATTGACATGATCATTTGTGCACTTATCAAGGTAAATCTATAGTAGGTTTGGGTATATAGAAGGGTACCACTGTAAATTTTTTTGAGATTGAATTATTCAGATCTGATTCTCCTCTTCACATTGAATTTACAATGAAAAGTGCATATGTTGTTTAAGAGATATAGTACACTTAGTCTATCATTTAATTGCAGATACAGTAGAATCTGTAATACTAATAATAGTTCAAGTGTCTTCTCAGCTCCCTAATGACAATGACAGATTCTGATTGTTTCTGGAGTAAAACAAAATTATTTTCTCTAGCCTAGCAAGGCTTGTGCCTCATATATCTGTTATTGTTAAACAAGATAGAGCAGTGCATGCCACTCCCGTTTTTAATCAACTGTTAGATTTTCGCTTTATCCACCAATCATTGATATCTGGATAGATTGCATTCTTTAGCTGCAGTATTGTAAGGTGTATACATAGATAATTTTGCTCTAATTATATTAGACATGTACATATATGTGAATATCACATTGCTTATTGATATGAAGTCTGTATCCTCTTCCCTCCAACACTAGACTAGTTCCTATCCTCTAGTCCTGTCCTTCCCTTTGCCAACTTTCCTCTATCATATGTATGTCTTGGCAAGTAGTATCTCTGTTTATCCTTTGGCACAAAAAGTGTTGTACTTATCATTATATACTTTTATTTATAAGTTAGTTCCTTAGAAGCGTTGACTTCCTTTTCACATTTTTTTTGCTCGTTTGATTTTGTTCAGGTAAGGTTTTTATGAACACTTGTATATTTTTTTCTAGAAAGTTTTGCCTTTCATTCATCTGTGGTATTTGTATATACATAACAAAGCCTGAGAGAAATGTCGTCATTTTTGATAGTATTTCTTGCTGTGGTGGAGTATCTTTTTTGCTCTCTGAAATATTGCCATGCCAAATGCAATCTTCTTATTATTTTCCAGAGGTTTTTATTTGTAAGTATTTTTCTATTTGCTCCATTCCCTTGTTCAAGCTTTTTAAAATTAATCCATATAATTTCCCATCCGCATTGTGTAGTCATCCTCACCCAGAATTCACCAGTTCCCAGAATTCACCAGTTCTCCCAGAATCCACCAGTTCATTAAGTTTTTACATTTATTTTTCACCCCTCCCACTTTCCTAATTTCAATTGCCCACGTGCCTGCAATTTTGCTAATTTCATCCAAAAATGTACTTGCCACTAAGTGCTGTAGATTTAGACATAACCGTACGCTTTTTTAACCATGACAATTTTTTTGCCATATCTTATCCTTGCATGTGCAGTGGACAATGCCTTTTGTGCAGGTCAGTTGAGTCGACTTTTGCTCTGGAGAGATGTTATGCACTGTTGCACTGCACTTTGGTGTGGTCAGGCATTTACGTTTTTTTAAACCATTTTCTTTTTTTTTGTGGTAACTTTCGGTCAGATGTAGTATTCTGTTGGGGAACGGGTTTTATGCATATGAAAAATTAGCGTGTAAAAAGCTTGCACGTGAAAAATGAATGAATATGCCAGAAAATATGCAGTACCAAATTCTTCAGCAAAGAAATGTGACCCTGTGATCACTGAAAAATTTACAAAACAAGCTTAAGGCTATGTACTCCAGAATGCAACAATATAATGGTGCTCAATTCTATTTCATGACTTTTTTAATATAAACTTAAAAGTCTAAAACAGCTAAAAGTTTTTAAATCCCAAATTTTTCATGTGCACAAAACCCCAACCCAGTTTCTGTTGAATACCGTTGTGTTTCAATATGAGATAGAATGGCTAGCACAAAGCACAGCATTTAATGGTAATATATTATAGATAGATCACACTGCACACTATGGTATCTCTCACATATTACTGTCTTCTATTCTTCTCTCTCCTCCATTCTTTCATTCTTCACATCTTTCAGCTCAGTCTTCCTGACTAATGTTTTTTGTACTAATTTTGACATTTCTGATAAGGAGCAGTTATGATTTATTTTTTACATGTTCATCCTTATATAATTCTCATAAAATGGTAACTTTTTGTTGGAAACGGTTGGGAGATCTAAAACAGAGAATGACAATATCATGATACATTGCCAGGCTACGTTTTATATTGTTTCAAATGTTCATGCATATACACATTGTTTTAAATTGTATGATATGTCTCTATACCAGCTTATAATGCATGGCCTTTATATGCTTAATCACTCAAATTAAAATTCATACTTTCAAAGTACAAGTATAAAATTCAATGTTGAAAGAATCACAGAACTGCCTGGTGAGAGTAGTCTGCCTGGAATTTGCATATAATTAGCATTCTAATTGCAGAAACAATTTGTTTTGTCACATATTCCAGATTGAATCTTTTGCAGAAGTAAACGTACTGAATTATGCACTCTAATTTCTAATCTTTCCAATCTCAAAGCAGTTACTGGGAGAGAATCTCCACTGTTAGTTCTTCTTTTAAGGCACCCAAAGCGATTTCAGGGCAGCAAAACTGGATTTTCAAAGCCAATTTTCTGGTCATTTTTTAAATGTACTAAGTTGAATCAACCCTATCCCATAGCATACTTATCTTTGAGGCAAAAATGCGATGTCGCGGACTGAAAGCAGTTGCTTGTTTTGTATCATATTCATAGGCTGGTTCTAGCTATGTATTTGACTGGTACCAAAAAATTTTAAGGGACTTCTCCTGTAGCTTGTTTTGGGGCTATTTCAAACACTTCAAATATGAAATAATGACGAAAATGTGCTAAGAAATGGCAGTAAATGTCAGTATCAGACAGATTTCCTCATCCAGATTATTTTCTGTTTTGCTGGCCTGAAATTACATTGGATGCCTTTAAAGAAAGATGGAAGCACCAAAGAAGCTTTCAAGAATTGAAAAGAATATCATATTTAGATGATTATTAATGCATCTTTCTGCATACATATGTGACGACATGTCTTTTTTGTTCCTTTTTACCAGTTTAGCTAGAGGCTAGGCATGCTATCTAGAACTTACATTCCCATGGTTTATCCTTCCTAAAAAGTGGCTACTTATACATTTAAAAGTCTCTGCGTGATACATATAGCAAACCAACAATCTGAATTAGTTTTGCAAAAAAAATATAAAATGCTCCTCTTTTGTTTGATATAATTATCATTATTATATTATCTATATTATATAAATCTGAGTTCACCTGGGTACTATGTAGTGTGTATGTACATAGTGCAAATCATGACTATGAAATATATGTAGTATTGATTTTATACTGAGCATGACTACATGGATGTTCTTACATGAAATGGTCTACTGTATTGTACAAGTTTTGGTTCACCTTGTTGTTACGCCCTTTGCCCCCAAAGTCTCAGCTGCAGCAGGTCAACAACATCAAGGGAGAGATAATGAAACAGCTCTCACTCTACTACTTCACTTTCGTGGATGTTATGGACTTCAAGGTACGCGATTCAAACGACTTTTGCACAAGAAATAAACGAGATAAAACCGTGTATAAAACGCATGGGAAGGGAAGTAAAATCGAGAGCTGTACTGTAATAGTAACAGTGATTTATTTGTGAGTGAGCTATATTACCTCTTATTTATACTGACTGTGTTGTACAATGTATTTTCTATAGGACCATGTCAGTGAGCTGCTCACAACTATGGATGCCTGTAATGTTCATTTTGACATTGTAAGTACTTCAACACATTACTTAAACTAAATTTACAGAAATATCATTACGCAGCTTTAATTACTAAATAGTAATCATAATTTCAATTCAACATTGCTTTCTTCAAATTCAATCAAAACTTCCACATAACATGTATGCCTTATTCAGCTTATTACATGTATGGCATCTAAATACTGTAATTCCTGATTTTTTCACTGTACTTTAAAATGTTCACGGTTTGCATGGTCACTTCAAGTTCTGTACTCTAAACTTATCATTATTGTTAAAAAATCGTCTTTTGCCCCCCCTCCCCCTTGCCACTACCCTGAAGGTTAAGTTTCGTGAAGATGTGTATTTTCCTCAGACTGTGAAATTTTGCTACCATGAACTGATGAAGACAAAGTAAACTGCAGTACAGTATACGTTTGTCATTTGATTTCAATGTTTTTCTTCTCACCATATATAGACAACAAACTATGACCTGACGAAGGGTTACCTTGACCTGATCATTTCGTACGTGTCTCTGATGCTCCTACTGGCTCGGATCGATGACAGGAAGGCCGTACTGGGACTGTACAACTACGCCCACGACCTGACACATGGCAAAGTGTGAGTTGGACTAATACACTCAGTCAGTGTTCTCAGTGTGATACTTTGTCTACTTACAGGGCTTGAAATCCTTTTTTCTGCATACCTGCACCGGTGCATGCAACGTTGAAAATAACCTGCACCAGACAAATTTTACCTGCACCACTCAGACTTTAGGAAGTATGGATCATACTAAAAACTGTTCAGAAACCATTGCCATTATTTCTTTTATACTTGGTAACAGTCCATGCAGCAAATAAAAATCCACATACACCTAGTACATGTACATGTAAACCCAGTACATGGACCAGTGCAGGTTAGGTGCAGGTAGACATAAAAAACACCTGCACAGCTCCAATTTTACCTGCACTAACTTGCATATGCAGGTGGGATTTCCAGCCCTGGATAATCCTGTATGGCCATAACTTCTTTTTTTTTCCTCAGGGATCAGAACTTTGCCCGTCTAGGCCAGATGATTCTGGACTATGAACAGCCTCTGAAGAAGTTACAGGAGGAGTTCACCCCTCACAGCAAGGTAAACATCTTCAAAACTTGTCAGACTTGTCAGAATGTTTTAATGAATATATTAATATTATATTATATTAATATACTAGACAAATGAATAGTATGAAACTAGACTGTAACTGTAACATCATGTGTTGGGCAGTGTTAGCTAGTTGCCAGTGTCCTGCTATTTAAGATTGCTGTACAATATTGATAATGAAACAGTTTTTTTGAATAATCTTATTGTATGCTAGCTGGTGGCCTTTTATGAGCAATTTATTGTATACTAACTTGTAGCCTGTGCCCTGCCTCTTATTGAAGTTCTGTACTGTGTTATTATATACTAGCTGGTGGCCTGTGCCCTGTTGTCCCTGCACCAAGTGTACCCGCGGCGGAACCTCCCTGCTGAACAGTGGAGACAGGCCCAGATGCTGAGTCTGGTCAGCGCCCCAGGACAGATGCTCAACCCTGCACAGAGCGAGACGGTAAGACACACTATTGTGTACCTTTATGAAGGTTACTTATCCAGGATATATATATATATATATATGATTTATAAGGCCACACCAATTTGATTTGTTGGTTCTCAGATTTTTCTTTAGAAAAAATATGAAATATGAAGCAACAGGGCGAAAAAACAGGCCTTAAGGGCCATCCTATGATAGCCTGAAATGCAATGATAGGAGCCATGAAGTCAACATACTATCACAACTATGAAGACAAGGACTTTCTTCAACTGTTGGGGCCAAAATATGAGCATTTTGGAGTTGATTCAGAACTTAAGTCTTTTTTTTTTTTTTTGCAAATCAGAAAAAAATGAAGCGGGCGAATCTGAGAACCAATGAATTAAATTGGTGTTGCCTAAGGTGTTTAAATGTTGAAAGCTTGTTGTAAGTGTTTATATGAGATAAATGTCATTTTTTGGTCAACAAGTACAAGTAGTGTTGAAATCTGTTCTGTTCTGTTTGCTGGTCCTAGCAAACCTGTCCTACCAAAGTAATGTCTATGAACCATCCTGACGGACATTTTCTATAACCGTTGTCGTCGCGACTGTTAGCCTCACAGTATACCATATGTCATTTCCTCAAGTGTTGTACATTAATGTAAGACATTTGTTTTGTTCCTTAAAGATGCCCTGTGAGTACCTGTCTGTGGAGACCATGGAGAAATGGATCATCTGTAAGTACAGTCAGGAAAAGAAACTGCAGTTCTTACAGTATCAGACCACAGTAAGACGTTGATGTAGTCAAGGAGTCATACTGAACGAAATGACTTTACGAAACTAGAGTCAGATCATAGTCTTACAGGGCTTGAAATACCCCCTGCATTTACATGTTAGTGCAGGTAGAATTAGAGCTGTGCAGGTACTTCTGATGTCTACCTGCACCTAACCTGCACCGGTCCATGTACTGGGTTTATATACATGTAGATGTATGGCTTTTACTTGTATTGGCTGTCAGCCCCTATATATGAAGTATAAAAGAAAAAATGGCAATGGTTTCTGAACAGTTTTTAGTGTGATCCATACTTCCTAAATTGGATAAGGTGGTGCAGGTAAAATTTGTCTGGTGCAGTTAATTTTCAATGTTACCTGCACCAGTGCAGATATGCAGAAAAAAAAGTATTTCAAGCCCTGTATTAACAAATATTTCTTGCTCCCTAATATTCAGGTGTATTGAGGAAAAATGTTGACAATGGAGTAAAGATACATGTAACTAATACTGATAAGTACATGTAGCTTCTGCTTAGTACAGCTTAATTGTTAAGCAAAATACTGTATGACCTTGACATTATGTTGCTTTTCCGTAGTTGGTTTCTTGCTGTGCCATGGACAGCTGACACAGTCCGACTCAGCTGTTCAGCTATGGCGACTTGCGCTGTCCGGGAACTACGTCATCACGCTGTTCCGAGACGAAGTGCTGTACATTCACAAGACTGTGGAGGGCGTGTTTGAGGGGATCAAGGGGTAAGTCTGTTTCCTTTCTTCTCCTTTGGTCTTAAAGTCATGCAATGTAGTTTCAGGGCAGCAGCACAAAAAATATTCTGGATGAGAAAACCTGTGAGACATTTTTGTCATCATTTCATACTTGAAATGTTTGAAATAGCCATAAAACAAGCTACGTGAGGAGTCTCTTTATTTTTTGGTACCACCAATAATAGCTAGAATCAGCCTATGATACGAAACAAGCAACTGTTTTTCGTCAGCGACATCACATTTTTGCTTCGCAGATATCAGTGTATGCTATGGAATAGAGTTGATTCAACTTAAACCCGGGGATTCTGATACCTGGTATCGGCCTAGTAATGGGCCCCATCTGGTCCCAGGCTTCTTATATTATATAGATTCCCCCGGGGTTTAAGAAGAAGACCAGAAAATTGACTCTGATACCTGTTTTATAATGTAATTTGTATTCATTTTCAGGTACGGCAAGCGTGTGACTGAAACAAAGGAGTGTGCCAATTACGCTGTTGTTAACGCGTAAGTTACTGGTATTAATATCCAACATTACAAGGCAGTCTGTGCTAAATTAGACACATTTTATTAACATGATAAAAGAATGTTTCTTCTGTGTTTTAGAAGGCAAACTCAGGAATGAGCAGTTAAAGGGAAAGAAGTTTTTGTACAGTGAAGAACATGATGTGAGAAGTGTTGTGCTTTGCATTGAAACGATTTTTAAAGAATATGTTTCTTTATTCAATTTTTCAAATAAATAAACAGTAACAAAGAATGGCATGGTAGATTACAATGAGACACATGTGGTACCACAAAATCAAACATGAAAACCAGAAACAGTCGTTTTTATAAACATTTGAAATGATTTGTTGCACAGGGGTCCCTTTCACCGAGAGAGACGAGCGTTCCTCCGTACAGCTCTGAAGGAGCTGGTGATGATTCTGGCCGACCAGCCTGGTTTACTGGGGCCCAAGGTACAACTTCTACAGACACTTTACTTAAACGATTATAACCTTTATATGTAGTTATGTTGTCTTTGCTCTGTTTCTTCTTCTCCAAACAAATAAGGTCTATGACCTGGACCAGACAGCTGTCACCATGATAACTGGAGCTGTAGCAGATACGCTGTGGTGTTGGGTTACATTATGTGGCAAGTTGTTGGACAGGGTTGGAGGGGATGTATGATTATGTGTTTCCATTTAAGAATAAACAGAGCTGTAGTTTGTTAGGCTAGACCATGTGAAGGTAAACATTATGCATTTGCTTTGCAAATGTTACTTGTTTGATTCCTGTTTTGCAAATGTTACTTCTCTAGTTTCTTCTAGTTTCTCTCTTCTTCTCAGAGATTTGGCAACTTGAGTTTCATTTTAATTACTGTCTCCCATGTTTTATAATCATGACTCTAGTGTCTTATAAAAATGGCACTATTTTTGCAGATTTGTAATGTTGTTTACTTTTTCTGCAGGCTTTGTTTGTGTTTATGGGTCTGTCGTTTGCTCGAGACGAGGTACTTTGGCTACTGAGACACTCAGAAAACCCTGCGCCCAAACTCAACAAGCGGCCCAACCCTGTGGATTATGAAGACAGGTGGGTAGTTCTTGTCTGTGCTTCATAGTGAGTTTGACATCATTTCTACAAGGTCTTACAATTTGATGGCAAAGTTTTTCCCATTTTCTTTTACCATCTATTAATGGGTAGCGTTGAATGGCCAAGTGGCTAGGCTAGCAGACACGAGACTGCGAGGTGATGGGTTCAATTTCTGTCATTCCTGGCTAGACGTTGTGCCCTTGGGAAAGGCAGGTTACATTGACTTTCCTCACTCCACCCAGGTGTAAAATGGGTACCTGACTTCAGTTGGGGAGGTAAAAGGTGGTGGAAGGAGAGGGATGGGCTCCGCCTTCCAATACTGTGCCCTAGACACAGGATTAACAATCTACCATCTTTTACCATCTGTTGTTTCACCAGACAACTTCCAGAGTTGCTGTACTACATGGAAGAGTTGCGAGGACTTTTGCGGAAGTATAACCAGGTCATGCAGCGGTACTATGTACAGTACCTCAACGGCTTTGACTCCATCGTGCTCAACAACCTCGTGCAGGTAGGTTGTTTCCGCAACATGACTCTCTGCTGCCGGCAGTGCAACTTGTAACATGGCCAAGCTTTCAGAAGTCACTACAGGGCTCGAAGTACCACCTGCATTATGCAGGTTAATGCTGGAAAATTGTCTACCCGTACCTAACCTGCACCGGTCCATGTACTGGTTTTGTATATACTGTACATGTAGATGTACATGTATGTGGATTTTTATTTGCTGCATTGGCTGTCACCACCTGTGAAGTGATAAAGAAATAATGGCAGTGGTTTCTGAACAGTTTTTAGTGTGATCCATACTTCCTAAATTCTGAGTGGTGCAGGTAAAATTTGTCTGGTGCTGGTAATTTTCAATGTTACATGTACGTGCACCAGTGCAAGTACGCAGAAAAAGGTATTTTGAGCCCTGCGCATGTTTAAAAAAATGCGAAAACCATTCCGTGATTCTAAAATTGTTTCCCAACATATGTGGACTGTCGTTGTACAAAATGAGCACAAAAACTCTATCAGTATACCATGTTATGAGTTGGTTTGCATGAAAAAATTATCAAGCATGAATACACAATAATACATTGTATACCAACATGTGAATTATAAATTGCATGCTCATGATACATGTATACACAGAGTGCATGAAAGGTGTACGACTTATATGTTTCTATTTGTATTTCAGTAGTCAAATATTTGCATGTAGAGCACCCTGGAATAATCCTTCTAATAGTCTGTCTTCAAACACACCATTGCCTAGCAAGCTACATGTAGTTGTATCGCCTGTCTAGATGTGTTAATAGTTATTGTTATTGATATGAATCTAACACTATGTTCTGCATTTCTGCAATTCCCATCTTCTCATTTTACATCATTCCTCCTTCCTCCATCCTCCTCACTCGTGTCAGTTCAAAACTCACCCCTCGATAAGTACATTTGTACCTCTAGTATACTTGTCTTACCCCCCCCCCACCTTTGCATGTAACCACTTCACAGTAGCATGGTCATTTCTCTCACTGTAGTACAGAAAACTGTTAGAATATTTTATCTGTTTCCTGCCTTAACCCCCCCTCCTATCCTCCACTCTGAGTCAACGTTCACTTCCAAGTGCATTTCAAAGTCCAAGCGCATCTCAGCTCTGCCTCTCCTATATCTAACTCCATCACATTTATAAGGCTTTTAGGATCTTTTTGGCAAGAGGTGGTTGAAATTTTCTTGTGGACTTCTTTTTTCCTCTCTTGTAATGCTCTCCCCACCAAAGAACGGATTGCACCAGGTAGACCTAACTTGTGGAATCTGCTTGAGTTTTGACACTTTTGTCTGCATGCCATTTAGTGTGCTACATGTAAATGCTAGACGTACAGTTACTCTGTAGAGACTTGTAGAAACACGTTCAGTGTCTTGCTTTAGTACTGTAGAAAACTTAGAAAACTGCTGTCAAAGATTGAACACTGCTTGTACGAAAGTATGGGAAATGCGACTGTAGTTTTGTGAATACAGTCTAGTTGTAGTAGTTGTATCTTTTTGTTCTATTGTGATGCAAGGTTAACAATTGAATGTACAGTTATTAGAAAAGTTTAGTTTATAACAAATCATGCTTATGTTAATGTTTGTAAGCACAGATGGTACTAGGCATGTTCATATTTTGGCTGCCATTTTCGCTTATCAAATTAATTATCAATCAGCTGCTTGCTAAAATATTGACACTTAATTTTGCATTGAAGCCCTCTCTGTTGTTTTTTTCAAAACATTTTTCAACACATGAGGTTCTGATATATATAAAGTGGTTGTTGAACTGGAAGAATTTCATGTCTGAGAACAAACAAGAACAAAAAAAGACAAGGCAGTGTACCCTTACGTTGTATATGATATGCTCCTCCCCCACTTGAGCGTGTCACTCTTTTGGTAACCAAATTTCTCTTGTTGTGTTTTCCTGCGGCCTCCGCAAGCCTCGCTTGCGTGCGAGAGAAAGTTTCAACAGCAAACGTAACCCCACGTGCCAGGAAGACTGGGTAAGCCAGTCTATCTCGGACTTGACGTTCCCCCCTCACCAGAAATAACTGCGAAGTCGGTTTGTTCATCTCCTTGGCACCGACTTCATCCATCTTTTTTTTTATTTCTGGAAAGAAATCACGACTGCTTGTCACACTTTTTTTGTGTCTGGAAGAAACACGTCAAAAGAAGCATCCATGGAATGAAGAAATAGTTCCCCCCTCTCCCCTGACTCCCCTTTTTGTATTCAAACTTGCTGTTTTTACTATGAGCTCTATCGATAGAAGTACTGAGTGGTGTATTTGTGTCCCCCATCCCTGTTAAACTACTAACCCTGTAACCATTTCTATACAAGTATCTAAGTACTAACCCTATCCCTGGGTGGTATACAGGCATTGTGGAACTGAGACCATTCTTTTGTAGTACTGCATGTACAGTGTGCAACGTGGTTGAAATTTATATTGTATCTTACATTGTACAATGTACCTTTGGCACTTTACCAGTGTACCTAGCCTCCTATGCAGGCATTCCCAGTGCGGTCGGTGTTCTTTGGGGGGAGGGGGGGCGCTGATTTGCAATCTTCTAGATCTAATTTACACTGTTTTCTGATTGGCCAAGGTGGCAGGCAGTCAGACTCTGGCATGTGCAATCAGAAAACTTGGCCAATTAGAAAGTAGTGCAAATTAGAAAAGTGCAAATCAGCGCCCCCCCCCAAAAAAAAAAACCTGCAAAGGAGGCTAAGTAACCATTATTGGTGGAAAGCTGTGAAAGATTACATGTATCCTGAAGCAAAAAACCTGTATAGGAACTCATAGGGATGTCTAACTTACTACAAAACTGCACCAAACATGTTTTAATTTTAAATGGTACCATTTTGACTGTTAAAACTGCATTGCAAGATTGCTATCATACAATATACAATGTATGTTGTAGACCATGCTTTTATAAAGTTTTATCTTGGCAGTAGCTTAAAACATGTCTGGTTTGACAGACTGAAGAACCTGATCCATTTTGCCTGTGTGACCCCTTGTTCCTGTAAGTTTGACCTAGTAAGGTTGTACTGTACAGTAACAGATCCCGAATAACTTCCCATCTGCACGCGTGAAAATCGCGATAAAAAATCATGTGAAACGTGATTAAAAGCTGTGCATTTCTTGATTAAAGCATGCACAAAAGCTGTGCACTTCTCATTTAATTCACGCTCATTTCTCATGTAGAACACGTGCACTAGATGTTCGTGTAATCGCGTGTGGTTATGCTTTATAGATAGCCACATGCGATTGCAGCGCATGTATGTACACGCAGTTTACATGGCTTTTGCACGAGTTTTAACCACATGTTACACGGCTTTTACACGACTTTCAATAGTGATTTAAATGCAATTTACACGACTTTTGCACGAGAAATAAACGAGATAAAACCGTGTGTAAAACGCATGGGAAGCGAAGTTAATTGAGATCTGTACTGTACATTCCTAGCACTGCCCTGCACCGATGATGTTAGTTGCCACGTTGGCCTCTGCATTGTTTGTGTTGTTTCTACCTTCCAGAATCTGTCAGTGTGCCCAGAGGACGAGTCTATCATCATGTCGTCTTTTGTCAACACTATGAACGGCCTGTCTGTCAAACAAGGTACATTTACATCACAAGATACACATTTGTATATGTGCATGATTTGGAGCTATTGTAACAGTTGTATCCAGAACCATGCTTAATCCAGGCATGGTTCTGGATAGTTTCCACGTACGTGTATCCAGAACTGTGCCTGGGGCAAATCTACGTGCCTGGATATTCGGAGATTATCCAGAACCGTGCCTGATCCTAACCCAAACCCATTCTGGCACAGAACTACAAATGTAGATAGGCACGGTTCTGGATACAACAGCTATGCTACTTTTGCATGTGGCAAACAATTACAAAATTTATGTACATACATGTATAGGGTGATAGAATTGTTTTATTTAATGCATCTAAAGGCTATTTTTTATTGATTTTTTAAAAAGTAAATCTAGAGACTATCTTTGTGTATTTTTTAAAGGTTGGTTTGTTTAAAATTTGAGAAACATGTTGTTCACTCAGTTGAATAAAAATGGGTGTGACAACTTACATGGAGGTAACATCTGACACCACCACTCTTTCTCCTTGCTTCATTATCATACTAGGGACAACTCTTCTTTGTGAGTTTTGAACATCAAATCAGTACTTCCCTGTCCTTTATTTACCTGTAGGACTGGCTTACATACATGTACCATCTCTTAACACTCTTCTACAACATGTACATGGAGGTTGACGTATAAAATCTGGTATGACCTGGCAAATGTGTTATCCATTTTGAAAGCAGTTCCGGAAAAGTACATGTATTAACTTAGAAAATAAAGCAAACGTGCCTAACGTCCAAACCTCAGAATGATTGTGTTTGTATGTTCCAGTTGAGGAAGGCGAGATATTTGACTTCCGAGGGATGAGACTGGACTGGTTCAGACTACAGGTACTTCAGTTTAGTTAGACATTTCTTGTCCTGAAGTCAAATGTATTTACCATACATGTACATTGTACAGTGTACAATGGACTCCATTGACAGTTACACAAATGTATCTGACTCCCTTACAGCTACCAGCTACATGTACATGTAACCAGTATCGAATGTAGTCACCAGGTCCTGATTTTATTAAAGCCAGAAAGCTATAATACATGTTTATTATCTAGTACATGTACATTGTATTTGTGGTGAAATGAGAATGCATTTAAAAGAACGTCAACTGTGATTTGTATTTACTGTATTTACACCACAACTTTCAGTAACTTTATTAAGACAGTTGTACTTGTTTCTTCCCTTACCTACATGTACATTGTAGCACGTCTCAAGAACACCATAAGTTTTTAGTAACCTTAGTTACTTTTAGTAAAATTAGTAACATTAGTTACTTTTGAATTTAGTAACATTAGTAAAATTAGTAACAGTTTACTATGATTACTAGTAACATTAGTAAAATTAGTAACATTAGTAACACTTTAGTATGTACATGATTGTGCTTATTCCTTCCCTATCAGGCCTACACCAGTGTGAGTCGAGCCCAGCTGGTTCTAAGAGAGAACCCTGACCTGGCCCGGCTCATGAACACCATCACGTTCCACACCTACATGGTGGACAGTCTGGACGAGATGGCCAAGGAAACCTCTGACCTCTCCAACTTCTGGTACAAAACCTTCAGTTGTTCCCGCTGTTAACTAGTGCAACAATAGCCCCATCTTTTACATTGTATGTCACACACATTCAAGAACAACAAGTTCTTGAGTTATCCTCCCTCAAAGATTTTTAAACAAATGCCCCTGCAGTTCCAGAACAAGGTGGCCCAAGCTTGTGTCCCTTTTTCCCAAGCCCAAGAGCTATCTACCATCCAAAATTTGTGACCCTTGCATGTCCAGATCATGAGATATCACGTTCTGCTGCAGTACCATAACTAGCCACAAGGGAGCCCAAAATCTATTCATTTCGAGGTCTCATCAAACATAATCTTCTTGGCAAAGGTAATAAACAATGTATGGGAGGGGAACTGTTTTTTTATATGTTTTGTTTGATTTCATTCGGTGTCATACACTTGTTACTGGCTGCAGCCTCATGCCTGCAAAGTGAGTTAAGCAATTCAGATTTAGATTCTATACGCTCAAATTGTGTTAATAGTGATTATTGTTGATCATCATCATCATCCGTCAGCTACAGACTGATATAAATACACTGTAGCAGACAATCTCACATTTAATTCCTAAGTTGTGGATAATGGCATCAAACTGTCGTACCTTCATAATTCATTATTGTTTGCATGAAAAGTACATAATTATTATGATTGTTGAAGTACATGTATACTGACCGTTGTTTTCCCTCCCCCCCAGTTTCTATGGCCGTCTGTTTGAGCAGTACTTCCAGTGGTGCCTGGAGACGCCGTCCCAGATGCGCTATTCCATCAGCTTCCCTCTCATCTGTTCCCACTTCATGAACTGCACCCACGAAATCTGTCCTGAGGAGGTAGTGGTGGGGTCCTTACTTATATTATCCCTTCCCTTCTGAGTGCACCTATCAATGCAAACCCTTCAGGGTTGGGCTGTAATCAGTTTGACTGCTGCCAACCATACCTTTCAGTTTCATCTTCTTTTTTATTGAAGACATCTGTACCCTTCTTTCCTTGATTGCTTGCAGTCTTAATTTGCCTGTCATTTCACTTTGCTGCAAGATGATTTGCTGAAGTTTTCTCTCTCGCTTTTTTTGCTTATCTGTGTGTCACTGCTCAAATTTGTGTTGTTTGATTTGATTTTCATTTCTAAGGATGTCACAGTCAAGTTCCTGATACAATTATATCAAAAGAACTTTCTCATACATGTAGCAGTGAGCGTTTCAGTCGAAATATGTTGTGGACAAGATGGCTACCCCCTAAATATTCCCAGCTGTTTGCCCCAAGGTTTTGCACTGATAGGTGCTGACATTTCCCCCTGGCCATTCCCTATGATTTGCCTCAGCATTTTGTGTCTCCCTACTGAACTGCCACCAACTTTTTCACTAATCTTTTGTGATGTGCCTTTCAGAAACCAATGCTGTCATACAAGCAAAATGTATGCATTCATATTTCTTATGTACAAGCTTGGTAGTACTCGCTCGTGGCAGCAGAGTTGCACTGTATTTTTTTTTTTCATTCTGGCCGAGATCTGCTGAATGTGGTAAAGGCATGGGCAGCGTACGAAATGATCGGAAGGCTGGCGCTCTTGTCGCTATTGCGTACATGATTACAAAGAGCATCTGACGGACAGAGAGTCGTCCAAGCCAATGCATCCTTTCTTAGTGCATGTTTTCATCGATTGTGGCTTCATGTCTGCATGCTGCAATGTTGCACATGTGGTATTCGACAAATCAGCTGAAATAAGGATGAAATGTTACCGTACTCATTTACATTGTACATGTGTTCTAGCCAGTGTCCGTCTTTCCTTCCTTTTACGGAGTTTTGCTGCTCGTGACAGACAAAAAGTTTGCCCAATCAGTGATTAATGATTGACAAAGATCGGTGTGTACATATATTATGGAAAATTAGAGATGTCATTAAACTAAGCTTAGTCTACCAGCAAAATTTGTTCCTTAAAATGCAGGAAATAGTGTTTCAGAGGGTCAAGATTTCAAATCCCCTTAGGATTGTCGCACTGCGCTCAACATGATGTTACATCAAACAAAACTAAGATGACGGAAAAAAAATTTCAGGCTGGCTAGAACACTGTGTACAGACAAAGAGTTTGCTATCTGGAGGGCAGAATGGATTTTGTAAGCCAGCGTTCGAGTGCTTATTAACCATAATATATGACTGAACCCCACAGTTGAAAACCACTGGGGGCTCAACAAGAGAAAGAAAAACTCAGGGTTCAAGTTTCTGTGAACTTCAGTCCAAGGTGCACAAAATCCAAACTGTAGTGATACAGTATACTCACAAGGCATGAAACTACAATTACATGTACAACAGACTGAGATCTATACAATCTGTAACATGACATTGTCAATGTAGGAGCTTTAGAAATATCTGGCAAGGAGAGAGACAAACTTTTTGTTTTAGATCAGTTTTTGAGCATGACACTATCTTAAAGGCATCCAATGCAATTTCAGGGCAGCAGTACAAAAAATATTCTGGATGAGGAAATCTGTCTGATATTGACATTTTTTTTACTGCCATTTCTTAGCACATTTTCGTCATCATTTCATACTTGAAGCATTTGAAATAGCCCCAAAAACAAGCTTCGTTGAGGAGTCCCTTTATTTTTTTGGTACTACCAATTGCTAGGACAGCTTACGATACAAAACAAGCAACCGTTTTCTGTCAGTGACATGAGATTTTTTCACAGATATCAGTGTGCTATGGGATAGAGTTGATTCAGCTTACTAAATTACAAAAAAAAATCACCAGAAAAATCGAGTATTACTGCCCTGAAATGGGTGCCTTTAAAGGTACAAGAAGGACTGGTCTTCTGACTCAAGGACCTCATATTAGACCAGGCAGTGGAAAAGAGCATGTGCATGCTTTCATATCCTACAATTACCACTTGGACATCATGTCACATTAAGCATAGTAGAAGTACATAAATGTAACTTGAAGCTTTCTGTAAATTTGTAGCGACACCATATTGGGGACCGTAGCCTCTCACAGGCCAACTTCTTCCTGGATGAGATGGCAAAGGAAGCCAAGAACATCATCACTTCCATCTGTGACGAACAGTGCAAGCTTGGGGATCAGGTAAGACCTTACAGAGCTCCAAATACTTTTTTCTGCTTACCTGTACTGTTGAAAATTACCTGCACCAGACAAATTTTACCTTCATCACTCAGAATTTAGGAAGTATAGATCAAATTATAAACACTGATCAGAAACCAATGCCATAATTTTTTTTACACTTCGTTGAAACTATATTAGGTGATACCAGTCAATACACACAAAAAAAATCCACATACACCTAATAGATATATACCCAGTTCATGGATTGGTGCAGGTAGACATCAGAAATACAGTCATGTACCTTCACAGCTCCAATTTTACCTGCACTAACCTGCATATGCAGATGGTATTTCCAGCCCTGCAATCCTACACAAAGAAGGACTTGGATAGGATTGCAGTAATTTCTACAGTACGATGCCAAAACAACAACGGATTGTTTTGTTTCCCAGCTGTTGCCCAAGAATGCTGCCAAGACCATCAGTATTGCCATTGAGAGGAAGAGGAACCAGAACAAAGCCAAGAAGCTCCCGCAGGAACCAGACAAACCTGGGAGGGAGAGCATGCGGCGTTCTCGCACTGATGTCACAAGGTGAGCAAGAACTCACTACAAATTATACCAGGACTCCCAGGCAATTGAAGATACATGGGCTTAAGTTGGAAAAGCAAAATTTAAGATGTAGTAGAATCCCATGGCATACAATGTACTTGTTCAAAACCAATATTGTATGACCTTGCATGTATGGACCTACAATGTACTTGTTAACAGAGCACGTCATCATTAAATATCGCAAATACAACCTTAAACGATATGTTTGTCTATGTTACGGGTTTCGTTAACAGTACAGTATTTGTTCCCCCAGCATGGACAAGCTGTACCTGATGCTGACTGAGCTGTGTTCTGCCATCAACTACACCCCGTCCATCCAGGTGTGGGAACACACCTTCGCTCCCCGGGAGTACCTGACTCAACACCTGGAGTCCAGGTTCACAAAGTAAGGCTCAACTCTATTAGATTAGCAACAAAATGAGGTGGCAAGGTGGTCTTGTGGTTAGGGTTGTTGACTCAGAATCTGAAGATTCTGGGTTCAAATCCCTGGCGGGCCGCATCGTTGTGTCCTTGGGAAAGGCACTTTACACCTACAAAATAAAATGTATTTTGGATCCTCACTCCACTTAGATGAAAATGAGTACACACATGGGGACATCCTCTTGGACATGATGTAAAGCTGGAGGTTCTGTGTTTGAAGAGACGTTTAGAGAGCCTGATTTATGATCATATTTTTCTGAGCATTCATGTTGAAGGAAAACACTATCTTACCAAGACTGATAATTTTGTTTGCTGTATTCCAGAGCCCTTGTAGGAATGGTGATGTACAACCCTGACTCTGGAGAGATTGCCAAACCTTCAGAACTACTCAACAGTGTGGAGGCCTACATGGGGGTACTGCAGACCATAGAGAATTATGGTCAGTCATTTTCTGTAGTAAAAAAAGGCACTGCATTCTTGAAAACAAAACTACATGTACAAAGATCTGACATGTGACTCAAAGATGCCCCACAACTTCAAGGCTGTGTGATTCCTGTGCTTGTTATTTTCATGTGCATACATGTACATGTACATGTACATTGTACATGTACATGGACAATTAACCTAGCAACAATGATAAAAGAGTTGATAGTTTCATAGAATTTTCTACGGAATACCTTTTGCCAGAAATCTGTAAAATACATGTAGTTTCACATTTGTAAGTTGTACATGTATAGCACTACCCAATATTTTATAACCTTGATGTTTCGCCGCTGCAGTTCATCTGGACATCACCAGGGTGTTCAACAATGTGTTACTCCAACAAACCCAGCCCCAGGACAGCCATGGAGACAAGACCATCACAGCTCTCTATACTAACTGGTCAGTCACTGGGGCAGAGTTTACAAAGCTTGCATATTGCTGGGTAGTTGGGCACTAAGAATTTATCATTAATGAAGATCACATTACAGTCAAACTTGGTGAAGCGACCACCTCTATAAGTGGACTGTCTGGCCATGAGCTTTTTCTCAGTCACGATTTTATTTCCCATAGACATACATGTGCAATGTACTTGTACCCATTAAGGAACTTGCTCAAACCGAGCACTTGTCTAATGCGACTGCAACCAGCACAAATTGGCCTTGATCATGATGTATTTCAGTTTTTCGTTGTTATGCTGTATTATTTTGCTGAATCACTTTGGTCACAATCTGCTATTTGTAAGAAGAAAACATTCTCCTCAAGAGAATCCCTACCTACCGACCCTACAGTAACCATTAGCTATCTCAGGACTGAAACCAGAAACACAACATTTTCTCCCTATACCCTGTAGCTGAGCCTTAATATCAACTTTGTATTGGCTACAGCATTAGGCAGCAGGGAGAAGGTCAGAAGTGTATGAATTGGTTTCTTACCTGTAAATCTCTTCCCAGGTACTTGGAGGTTCTGCTGAGAAGAGTGAGTACAGGACAGATCATGTTCTCACCCAACAGACATGCCTTTGTCAATGTGGGGGTGGATCCCAACCAGGTGGCAGTCAACGCTGAGGAGTTCTCAGATATCAGTGGTGAGAATAGAAGAATATTTTATACATTGTTTTTTTTTTTATGATAAAACTATATTGCACAGCATTTGTACCAGGTACAACGTATGGCATCTTCTGCTTTTTATGTCGTACCTGGGCCTTGATAACGTTCAATACAGGTGTTCTGTGTGATAACTACTGTATCACACAGAGTTCGTTTATCACATGCACGTGAGTTTCCAAAAGTTTCGAACGTGTTTCGCGTGCACAGCTTGCGCCGCTTTCGAAAAGCATTGAAAGATATTTAGGTTTTATGATGAGCACAGGTTATTTAAATGATGTCAGTAGCTACATGTACCTATAATGTGATTGAATGTTTAACTTTAAGATAAGTTGGGCAATGTTAAATATAGTCTGAGTTTCTGTTGACAAAGACTCCGATCGGAGCTCCGTCAGTAGAATTGCTGATTCTACCAGATCAGAGTCTCTACCCTGACATACAGTATGCCTGTACTATTCTGAGCATATTTGTTGCAGATACTAGAAGACTTACAATGTACATGTAGTTCAGTTGTTATTAAGCATACACATGATTGTATAAAATGCAGTAGTGCTCTTGACTGAAATCCATACCTTACAAGACATGGTTTGCTTGCAGAATTAAGATCCCTGGCTGAACTGTTGGGGCCTTATGGAATGAAGTTCCTGAACGAGAGTTTAATGTGGCACATTTCCAGCCAGGTGGCAGAACTCAAGGTCAGCAGTCTACATGTTGTACATCAATGTTGCAATGATATTAAAGCTGCATTATGTAACATTGGGACGATACAAAAAGTCAATTTTCTGGTCATTTCTTTACAAAGTAAGTTCAGTCAACCCTACTCCATTGCAAATAGGTGCCATTCAGGAAGTGGAGGTGCAAAAATATGATGCCATACAAGTGTGTTTAAAAGCTGGAAGCACAGCTGTCAGCCATGTTTGTTTACATTTTGGTAGTTTGTGGTGGTACTACAAAATGACTGTGCCTCGTGTGGGTTGTTTTAGCACCAACCATAAATGTCAGAAATGTGACACAAATATGTTGAAAAGTGGAAGTAAATTACCATCACACACAGACTTTTTCAATTAAATTATTTCAATTTTTGGTGCAAAAATGTTACATAATGCCCCTTTAAGTAACAAGTAAAGTCATCTCTGTGATCCTGTGTGTTAGGTAGTAAATGTTGTCTCATCATGGTTGAATGTATCCATATCTAATGTACATTTATCACAGAAACTGGTGACTCAGAACAAGGATGTGCTGACTACTTTGAGGACCCACTTTGACAAACCAGCCTTGATGGCAGAGCACTTCAACAGGCTGAGAGGTACATGTAGTGTTTTCAACTGTTTCCTTGTAAAATCATCTATGAAACAAGATTGTTTGAAAATTGTTCATTTTTACAGTCACTGCTGTACTACTGTCACTCAAGTAGTCATCAGTAATACATGTATTACTAAGTAATTAATTATAATTTATACATGTACATATGCAAACTGGATAGATTTTTATTCCTGAAAGAAATATTTTTCAGTACAGGCCAGTTTTAAGGCAAACTGTTTAACTGAAAGGGTGAGGTTGAAGTCATCCTCATATGAAATGTACCCTACATGTACATATACATGTATGTCCCCTCTCTAGATGTTGACAATGTGCTGAAGAGGGTCACTATTGTTGGTGTCATCCTATCCTTCAAGACACTGGCTCAAGATGCTCTGAATGATGTAAGACTCTTTTCTTCATCTACATGATTGTATGTTCTAGACAGTAAAAGACACACTACTGTATCTAAAATGCTTGCTGCTGTTTTCCCGATTGAGTGATAGAGGTTTAATTGTAAGATCTAGAATTAGATAGCAGCTACTGCATTGTTGTTCCTTCTTGGACGGAAGTATTGACCAGGAATGAATAAAGTTCAAACATAAACCATAGTGTAATAGCAGAGTAAGTTTCATCATACGGTTGAATGGATAATAATAAGCATCAGATGGAATTCATTAACACAAACTATATCTACATGTACATGTACTTCCCGGAAGCTTGAATTCTGGTTTGTCAGTGTATTGCTGTTACAGTAAATGTTGACATTAGACTATCATCATCATCAGTCCCTGTTCTTGAATTCCCCATAGGTGCTGAAGAAACGCATCCCCTTCCTGATGAGCTCCATCATCGACTTCCAGAAGCACTTCCCAGAGACACCCGAGAACAACATGGTCAGTCAGGGTTCGAAATACTTCTTTTCTCAGGTTGCCCACTAGGCACCCTAAGCCAAAAGCTAGCTATAGGTTGCCCATCTACAATGTATATTTCAGGTTGCCGCCAACACTGTGTATTTATTATAGAAGGCAAGCCGTAAGCCAGGCACCCATGCTGGCCAAGACGGGACACAGTTTATTTCAGAAGCTGTTATTGCGGTCCAGCTATGACATACATGTAAAGTGGGTTATCAACCTGCTGCATCGAAAAAGACTATCATGGGAATACCTTTCCCTTTTTTTATCTGTGTTTAAAGTAGCCATCTTCAATATTTCAATGGTTGTCATGACAATTATTGTAATGTATTCTTTATCTTGGTGAATGTATGTTTTAGGTTCGTGTTGAGATCGTGAATGAGATGGCCTCAGCAGCTGGCCTCCCTTGTGATGTAGACCCTGCATTGTGTGCTGCTCTCAGAGTACAGAAATCAGGTAAAACCACCAAAAGAACAAACATGTGGCTTGTGTTGTCTTTTTTTGTTTTATGGTTTGAATTTTGTGCTTATTTGTCACATCTGGCAAGCTTTATTTTTCATCAATGTGGTTAATTTGTGTCCATGCTTCAAATAACAAGCACACTCACTCAGTCATTCATTTTTAAATCAGATCATATACAGTAATCATCTACACGTAACTGCCCACCCATGTCTTTTTTGTGTTTTACCTCATTTTTTTCAGCTTTTCCTCCATGTATGCAAATGCATTCCTTTAAAGGCATCCAGTGCAATATCAGGGTGGCAAAACAAAACAAAAATGTTCTGGATGAGGAAATCTGTCTGATATTGACATTTACTACCATTTCTTAGCACATTTTTGTCATCATTTCATACTTGAAGCATTCAATTCTGCAAAAGCCCCAAAACAAGCTATGTGAGGAGTCCCTTTATTTTTTGGTGCCACCAATAAATACATGTACCTACATTGTAGAACCAGCCTACAATGCAAAACAAAACAAGAAACTGTTTTCCTTCAGCGACGTCACATTTTTGCCCCACAGATATCACTATGATATGGGATAGGGTTGATTCAACTTACTACTTTTAAAAAATGACCAGAAAATAGACTTTGAAAATCCAGTTTTACTGCCCTAAAATTGGTTTGGGTGCCGTTAATCCATGTTACTAAAGCTACTAATCTATTTGCACTCTAAATCTGCTTACTCCTGTCCACCTTTGCCTCATATATACATGTAAGCCTACATGGAGGAGTTTTTCTTTGTGTGTTGGTCATCTTGGAAACCTTACAGGTGCCGGTGCTGAATACTTTCTCCCTCAACCGTTTCATATGAGACGACAGATTTGGGCAGGTTGGACCACACTGACTGTTTTTTTGTTGCACATTTTTTTTGTCAACTTTTTTTTGGTTGATTTTTCAACTATTTCATGCCATTGTGTGCAACTGCACTGTCATGTACAGGTACATGTAGTTGTCACATTGAAGTGAGCATCACACTGTACTTTTTGATCAGGATTTTGAATATTTAGTTGTCTGCTGAGTCATATAGAGTACCGGGTATTTGAATTATAACTCAATCTCCAGTAGAATGTACATGTCTGTATTTTGGGTCTTATCACAAAAGCAGATGCTGGAAAAACTGCAATAATTATGAATTGAAAGAAAGTTTTCATGGGGCACTATGTGTATCTGCAAGTACATTGGCAGAATGTACTGCACCTGTGTGAAACCCAGATTTTTAGCGGTATTCGTTGGATGTTTGTCAATGTTGCATCAGCAATGATTCAGAATTTTGCTTGTTACAGACGATATCTTTTCCGACAGAACATTTAAAAACTGTAGACAGGATGTCGTCCTTAAATGTGCAAATACAACTTTAAATGAGATGTTCTGCCAATGTGCTACATGTGCAATGTCATGTACGTTACGGGTTTCATGCAGCCACAGTACGTTCTGCCGACGTGCTGTATCTGCACGTTGGCAATGATTTCCCTTCATAGCCTCAGTTGTGTTATTTGTTCCACAGTTTTATGTACAATCACCCTTTGTACCTTGTGTCAGGTACTTCATTTTAACACTAACAGGGCTATGTTCAATTTAAAACTCTTTGTGACTGTGACACTATGTTTACAGAGAATCCAGACGAGGATTACAAGATCGCGTGTCTGCTGATGGTGTTTATTGCCGTCTCCTTGCCGATGTTGTCACTAGACTCCCAGTCTTCCTTCAGAGCAGATCTAGAAGGTAAGGAAATTCAGTTGAAAGTGTGGTCAGCAGTGCAGTCAGTTACTCTAAAGGCAACTATATACAAATGTTTAGAAATATACATGTATTCCATTATGCGTGGAGAGGTGCACACTACAATGTAACATTCAAAGGGCTACATTTTTTGTACTTACATGTATAAAAATACAATGAGCTCATTAAAATGTCATGTAAGTGACAACATTGTTCTCTACAGTTACATGACATATGTCAGGGTACAGAATGTACATGTAGAGACTCCGATCTGTTAGAATCGGCAATTCTATCGGTGGAGATCCTGATTGGAGTCTCTGTCAACAGAAACTCTGATCAGGATCTCTGCTGGTAGAAAATCGTTGATTCTACCGGCTGAGATCCCAGTTGTAGTCTGAATTTTAAGAATCTGATCTTCACTTACATGTAAAAGACAATCAGAACTTTTCAACTTTGATTTGTGTCACTTTAGATCAATGGATTGACATGAAATTTAGGAGTTGTAAATGGGAAACCACCCTAACACATTAACAGCTCCTGATCAGAGTCTCTGTTGACAAGGACTCTGATCGGGATCTCTTATCGATAAGAATTGCTGATTCTATCAGATTGAAGTCTCTACCCTGAGATATACAATGTACATGTACATCCTCTTGTGATGTACATGTACAAGCATACAATATACCAGCATTCTACTGTTACTGTAGTGTTGTACATGTATTTTCCAAGTTGGCTATACCTGTGTTGAAATCCACACCTTACCTCAAGATATGAATGCCTCAAACTTTAGTCAAAGGGTGCCTCAGGAACTGGAATGTTATATGCAAACTTGTATGATTGTTTTGTTCTTGTTTGTTTGTTTACCTCTCCCAGGACATACAAATAACATCCACTGCCTGGCTAAGGCTGTCAACAGCATCGCTGCAGCCATGTTTACCATATATGGAAAAGGCAGAGCCACCATTGAGGAAAGGCTCAAAGAATTCTTGGCTGTAAGTCACACTATCAGATGTACATGTACAAATGTATACAGAGGAGGGACCAGCTAATGATCTTTCCAATGGAAGCTACATGTATTGTGACGCCATGAAAAACAAGCACTTTAAAACAAATTTACAAAATTTATTTCAAACCTCAAGTCTTTCCCCCCACTGCAAAGCTGGATTTGTCAGGTTTCTTTGGATACAAATAGTGGAAGGTCAACTCTGGCATTTCAGCCAAAATATCAAAATGACACCAGGATTTCACCCCCTGCACCAGTGGGTCAGTCCAGTTAGTGAGGAAGCATGTAGGGGTCAAGTACAGGGTAAACCGTGCCAAAGCTTAAGGTCACCCAGTTTGGGCAGATTTCAAAAATATGCATTCTTCTCTCCTTTGTAGCAGAAAACTGGGCCTTTCTGAGCAAAATTTGCCCAGGAAAAAATAATTAGAATGCACTTCAAGTACATGTATCCAAGAATATACAAAGAATTTTCATTCAGACGGCATTCTGGTTCACTCTGTGAAGGGGTATACATGTAATATAAGTTTTGTGACATTTTAAAGAACATGCTTTCTTTATAGTGTGATGTCTGTATGTAATGATAGTGTGTAATAGTACATTGTATGTACACAATGTCATGTATTTGTGGGGATTGCAGTTTTCAGAATTACTCTAAATTTGTTGTAACAATGTCTTCACAACTTGTCCTTGTTCCAGCTGGCCTCCTCCAGCCTACTGAAGCTGGGACAGGAAACCGACAAGTTGGCCCTGCGGTCCCGCGAGTCAGTCTACCTGCTTCTGGACCAGGTGCAGCCATTTTGTTTCCTCCTTGGCTTTCCTTTCCAATTCTAATTCCTCAGTGTGTTCTGCCCAACATGGTAAGGAACCCACCACTGCTCCTTTTCACTCTGTAGCTACTCTGTAGAATTAAGTGCTGGCTTCTGTACAGCTAGTGTTTCTTACTGCTTTGTGCCCTTTTCTTATCTTACTTATTAGGTCTTGAAACCTAGGTGCTGATACGGCATTCTGGTACTGCAGCTACTACTACTGACTTTACTCCTGCATGGATGTGTGTAGAGCCCCCTAGTGACACCCTTGCTCACTGCAGTAGAGCAGGCATGATTCTTGTGACTAAAAATGTTAACAAAACCTGTCATGTCCACATGTTGAAGACTATTGTCAGCATCATCCCTGCTCTCTGTAATCGCTTATTCTATGGCGGACAGACCACAAAAGAACAACTGGGCCAAAACTGTAAAGGAAAAAAAAATGTTACAGCTATGGCAACATTTCTTTCTCAACATAGGTTACATGTAAATCGCAGTGTATGCAATTTTTTTTCTAGCATTAAAACATCGTTCCTTTGTGGTTTATCCCATAACACTGCCCCAATAATTGAGTTGTAGTTGGTAGAGATTCTTGTATGTGTAGTTTGATGACTCTTGCATGCCATTCTGTAGCTCATAGCTTCACTCTGCCTTGTTTGTAGTCATAGGTTTTGTATGCGTTATAAATGTACAATGTATGTATTCGTGTCATCAAGAGAGACTGGCCTCTAGTTCAGATTTTTTGTAATGTTAATTATTTCCTGCTCTGTGTTTTTCTTTCTTTGTTTCCTTCAGATTGTGAGGGAATCCCCGTTCCTGACCATGGACCTGTTGGAGTCCTGTTTCCCCTATGCTCTGCTGCGGAACTCGTATCATGCAGTACTGAGACACGACAACCGACTGTAACAGAGGCAGTAACGGACTTCTCTGTCATGAGTTAGTAGCAATGCAGGGCTCAAAATACTTTTTTTCCTACCATACCTGCACTGATGCAGGTACATGTAACATTCAAAATTTGCTGAACCAGAGGAATTTTACCCGCACCATTTATTTTCTATCCCTTTCAGTCCTTAAAAAACTGTTTGAAGGTAGACCTGGTGCCATCTTATGTCTTGTAACTAAGTTGTATAACAGGATGCTAGTTTGGACAGGTGCAGGTAGACATCAGAAATACCTGCACAGCTCCAATTTTACCTGCACTAACCTGCATATGGAGGGGGTATTTCGAGCCCTGCATGGTGATGTTTTTGAATTGCACTATGTGCATGAACGAAAGACAGACGCATAGAAATGTACATGTAAATCGCAGATGAGGGCATTGTAACCTGCAAAAGCGCAAGATCGTAATCTACGAAATCGCGTAACCCTTGCCTCTAGAATGGGAAATGCATAGATATCAGATTGGGGGTGTGAAGTTGCCTTTGGGCATCTTATTTACCAGCCAAATCAATACTAACTTTGTTGTGAAAGATATGAATTCATTATCACAGGTTGGATGAGAATGACAGTTATGTGATATTGTCTACAAATTAGTTTGTTTTATTTTTGGGGTGCTAACTAAATATAATGTTTTTAAGGTTGCAAATAATTTCCACTGTAAGTATATTTAAAGTAAAATCATTCCTTTAAGCAAGTAGATGATCGTAGAATAAATCAAAGGTTCATTGCAAAGGACATGTGTTATGCTTTCAATTAGGACAGAATTTGTATAACATTTTGTGTGTGTATATGGTTAGTTAATACACAAAGTGTGATAGCAGTTGTGTTAGATATTTACTCCTAAGCTGATTTTTATACTTGTAAGTGTGCAGAGAACTACACAATCTGTGTCAAAGAATTTAAGAGAAGTCCTAAAGAGAAAAATGTGAAGAAATCCTGCAAAATCCTGCATTCAGTCTTGCTGTCTTTTGTATTGTTGAAGAACAGAATCAGATTTTCCAAACTAATGGCAAACATGACACCATATTACAAGAACGTATTGTAGTATGCAAATACATAGTGACAGCTGCTTGCTGTATCTAACCATACTTGCATAGCGTTAACTACAACATTAGACATACAGCGCATTGGTAGAACGTACTGCGCCTGCGCAAAACCCGTAGTGTATTATGTATAGCACTTTGCTGATTTGGCAGAACTTCTTATGTACATGACGTACACTGTACATGTAAGGTCATATTCAGGTATTTAAGGATGATATCCGGTGTATAGTTTTCAAATGTTGTGTCGGACAAGATATCGTCTGCAACAGGCAAAATTATCATGCAACATTGACCAAACATTCAACAAAAGCCGTGAAAATTCCAGGTTTCAAGGCGCAGTACGTTCTCCCGACGTGTATAGTAGTATGTTGTGTTGAAAGTTTTAGGTTTAAATAGGAGATTTAAAAGCCATGTAGAGGCATTGAGTTTGTTTGTGCATTGACCCTGTAGTTCCTTTTTGTATATTATCTCCTTATTTTGTAATAAAATTTTGTATTCATGTATATAGGCACCATAATGATGGATTTTATGTCTGGTGGTTGGACCATTTGACTATATGTGGACGGTGTCTGGTGATTGGAAAAATCTGTGGATAAATCCAAAATTTAAGTGTCAAATTTGTTCGAACAAATGAGTATTACATTGTACCTTTACCAGGTAGCAAGGATATATAACACTGTGACACAATTCTTATGCTAACTCTTGTACATGATTCGTTGGCCTACAGTACCTCAACATACATGTAGGACTTGACTTGGAATAAATAAGCTAACATCTCACCCATTTGTAGTTTGTCTTTACTTTTTATTGCAAAACATAAATGCAATGGAAGTTTAGTAACATATTCACTGAGTGACTTCGGCAACACTTCATAGTAAAATTCCTTATGTAACACATCTCAACATTCCACAACAACATAGTAGCAGCAACAGTTTAAAGATATCCAGGTTACAAGGTGGTCTATAAGGTGGTTTTGTGGTTAGTGTTGTTGACTTAGAATCTGAAGGTTCTGGGTTCAAATCCCTGGCGGGCCGCATCGTTGTGTCCTTGGGAAAGACACTTTACACCTACATGTATTTCCTCACTTGAGTCAGGTGAAAATGAGTACCTACATGTAGCTTCAGCTAGGACGTCCTCTTGGACAGGACGTAAAGGCGGGGGTTACCATGTTTAAGTTTAAACTGACCCTGACATACATGTATGGGGGTTAACTACATGATGATGTTTAACTTTGCTCTATCATAATAAATACACCATGTACAATAATCAGCAACAAGTAACAGTCCAAATGAATGAATTACTGATATGAAGGTAAGTAGCAATAGGTTGCTTTCCACATCCCATGCAAGACTCCAACACAGATAAAACATATCTTGACAACAAAACAAAGCTCCAAAGGCCTTCAACAGGGTTCCAGATGGTCAGTATGTGGTTCTAAAATCTCTGAAGTCCAGTTGTTTTACTTGTTTTTCATTCGTGAAGTTGCATTTTGTAATCCGTGAGGATGGACTTCCTTTCTTGGCTAAAAACTCCTGCCTGGAAAAAAAAGTACAAAGTTGGCATATATATATAATTTATACAGTAGTGTAAGGAAAATAAGACTACACTAGAAAGGTAACAATTACAAAGCAAATGCATTATGTTTACCTTCACATGGTCTAGCCCAACAAACTACTGCTCTGTTTATTCTTACTCAAACACATTCATAATACATGTATATGGTGACCAGACACTCCAACTTTATCTTCGTTGCTACATAATGTAACCCAACACCACAGGGTGTCTGCTACAGCACCAGTCACCATGGTGACAGCCTGGTCCAGGTCATTGACCTTATGTGTTTGGAGAAGAAGACCCAGAGCAAAAACAATATATGTTTTCCTTCTGTGAAGGTAAACATACATGTAATAATTCTGTTCCCCAGTCATTGAAAAAATACATTGTAGCATTGATGCAAATGTCCAGCTTCCTTTTATACCACAGGATGGTACATGAACAAATCCAGCATGCCACATACATGAACAATCATCAAACATTCAAAAGGCTTGTTACTCCAATGTTGGGTCCTTGAAAGCTGTAAAATGCAAATGCAGCTTTACCTGAATTAGAGCAAAATACCTTGGCACTTTAAGTCATTTTTTAAGTCATATATCTGTAGACTGTATGACTGTGATTTCTCAACTGAAACCGTGCATGTTAAGCAAGATGGTCATGAAGCTGATGTGTCATAGCACTGCTTGGGAAAGAAACTTCAGTTTGTGTCAGCAGTCATGCATCTTTGACCCTACTAGTACCACCAGCCTGGTTTCAGCCTCAGCAGTCTGTTGGCACACTCAGACCTTTTCTCTGGCAGTCAATCTTTCCAGCCGGCCTTTCTAATTACTGGGGACCTACTTGAAAACCCTAGCATGCGCTGGGCAGGTGGGTGGGCGAGCAACACATTATAGAGATAATGCGGAGCCATGAGAGTCTGTTCACCAGGCTACTTTGAACCTTGTATGACACAAGTTAGGCAGACACCTGCACAGACTAGAGACTCAGTATCTGGTGAAGAAGCCCTTCTGGGTAGGCTTGCTGATCGTCTTCTCATTCCTGAAAGTGGCGTAGTCAATAATACTGGACGGGCTTCCCTCACGCTGCAGCCATTGTTTCCTGCGTGTTTGAAACGCTTGTAAGGGTACTAGTAGTGTGTGATATAAACACCTACAAGTTTTTCAATAGTTGTGACAATTTTATGGTACTAGTATTGTATGGGCTCTCAAACTCAAAGACTTCCAGGTTGACATATACAAAACTCTTCATCTAGAAAAATAAAATTTGCAAAGCAAATACATTAATGTTTACCTTCACATGGTCTACTGCTCTATTTATTCTGACTCAAACACATTCATATATATGGTTAACAGCCCCTCAAGCTATATCCTGCTACCGGGTACTTGCTACATAATGTAATCCAACACCACAGCACCAGCATTGCTACAGCACCAGTTTACCATGGTGACAGCTGTCTGGTCCAGGTCATTGACCTTATTTGTTTCGAAGGGAAGAAGAAGAAACAGAGCAAAAACAATACTAGTCTGTCTTCTTCTGCGCTATTGGAAAAGTCTGTTGACTGAATGTAGAAACAGATCAATGGATAAACTAGAGATACAGAGAGGACTACTCACATCTGTCTGACTTTATCAGTAGGCCCTTGTACCTGTCCATCCACAGTGCCCTGACGAGTGTTCCTCACCCAACCAACCACACCTAGCCTGCGTGCCTCATCCTCCGTATACTGTGGGCACATAACATACTACTGGACCAGGTGTAATGTGCAACTATAGTGAACTATAGCAGAGCATATTGATGTTGGTCTTTATTAAACACCTGGTCTGTACACACTTAATAATTACAAAGGTTCTGTGAAAGACATAACGCTACTGTTTATTATTGGAACATGTAATATAATATCATCACTAATATAATAATCACAATATACTGAGGCTAGTAGTAACAACTATGAAATATGACATGTACCAAATTGAATATATTATATTTTGTTGATATCATATATCTAAATAGTTTTTTTTTTATTTCACAACAGCTTCTGGTACATTACACATAGTATATAATGTTACACATACTATATATATGTGAAGTTGGGTAAGTTTTACTTACCATTCGAAAGCAGACACCTATAATTTTTGAAGGGAAAAAAGAAATCAGGTATAATATTTGGATTCAGTTACTTTTTGCAGTATTTCGAATAAAAGCAGTAATGTTAATGTCATACTTTTACTACAGACAAACACGGTGAATTATGCAATATTCGTAGATCATCCTACGCAGATTTGCATCCACAGATAGTTCGAAATGCCATCATGCACCAATTTTTTATGATCCATTCTAGAAGCTTCAATACCAGCCCCCCCCCTCCCCCTTGCAATTGTACGACGTTTATAGACTATATATTGGCGAAAAACAGTTCTATCGAGACTCAAAAGACACGTGAAATATCATTGGAGTAACATTTACCCCGAAAGGAGACAGAATTTCTCATAAATGGACCCAATCACCTTGAACCCGGCCATGAACTTCGAAGTCCACCGAAGTGTACGACATGATGTCGTCTGCGTGTTGTGGTCGCAGGACACAGTATTCATGGGCGACCCCCGTGGACCATGACGCGGGTATAGAAAATAGTACGGAGGATATTCTTGAAGCCTGGGTAGAAAGCCTGATGTTAGCGCCAGTCAGATGTAAATTGTGCTGTGTGGTATAGGAATGTATCGGGTTTGAGACTGTGTGATTTGAATTGTGAAGGTTTTGCAGTACGTGTATAAATGCGCCGTATTACGCAACTGGCTTTCCGGGTGAGTCGGCTGCAGTTCAATTGACCTCCGTAGAGGGCGATTTCAAAGTGTACGTTACGAGCAGATACGCCGACAAAATTTTTTGGTTTCTAGATATTTTGTAGTTTGTACCTTCTTCTCAAACATATTCGATTTTCGTATTTGTGAAGTGCACCTTACTATAATTTTTACCGCGTCGAAGTGGGTCATCTTGGGATCCTTAACTATAGGAATCCCCATAGGGCGAAAACTGCGGTCTGCTACCTTCAATAGAGACGGGAATTGGCCGAAAATTGGCAGCAGCGTTATTTTCTACCAAATTTGCTTGGTATGCCAAGTACTGACGTTGACTCACTTGAAATGTACCGGTTTGTTTCACCGTCAGACCCCCGTTGCCATGGCAACGGCCACTATGACCGCCGCCTATGCTTAACTATGGGACTTAGTATGGAAGTGCCACTGGCCCGAGGCCGCGCTCACCCCCCCCCCCCCCTTATCTGCCGTAAACAAGGCTTACACTAACCAAGAATCACTCAGAAGGTTAGAGTAGGCCCCAATGATCACCGTTAACAAGAAAAAGACGGCCAGAATAGTACTCTTGACCGTATAATGAGACCACTAAATAGCCCCTCGTACGGGCCTTGTACGGGGACTACCCCTATGGCAGGTGCCGAAGTGCAAAGTTGGCAATATCTCAGCAACCGTTTGGAGTTGTCAAATGAAATTTGGCCAAGTTTCACATCTTGTCTAGTGTGGTCGAATGATCGAAAGAAAATCCAAGGTCAAGTTCGTTCAAGGTCGCAGGACACAGTATTCATGGGCGACCCCCGTGGACCATGACGCGGGTATAGAAAATAGTACGGAGGATATTCTTGAAGCCTGGGTAGAAAGCCTGATGTTAGCGCCAGTCAGATGTAAATTGTGCTGTGTGGTATAGGAATGTATCGGGTTTGAGACTGTGTGATTTGAATTGTGAAGGTTTTGCAGTACGTGTATAAATGCGCCGTATTACGCAACTGGCTTTCCGGGTGAGTCGGCTGCAGTTCAATTGACCTCCGTAGAGGGCGATTTCAAAGTGTACGTTACGAGCAGATACGCCGACAAAATTTTTTGGTTTCTAGATATTTTGTAGTTTGTACCTTCTTCTCAAACATATTCGATTTTCGTATTTGTGAAGTGCACCTTACTATAATTTTTACCGCGTCGAAGTGGGTCATCTTGGGATCCTTAACTATAGGAATCCCCATAGGGCGAAAACTGCGGTCTGCTACCTTCAATAGAGACGGGAATTGGCCGAAAATTGGCAGCAGCGTTATTTTCTACCAAATTTGCTTGGTATGCCAAGTACTGACGTTGACTCACTTGAAATGTACCGGTTTGTTTCACCGTCAGACCCCCGTTGCCATGGCAACGGCCACTATGACCGCCGCCTATGCTTAACTATGGGACTTAGTATGGAAGTGCCACTGGCCCGAGGCCGCGCTCACCCCCCCCCCCCCTTATCTGCCGTAAACAAGGCTTACACTAACCAAGAATCACTCAGAAGGTTAGAGTAGGCCCCAATGATCACCGTTAACAAGAAAAAGACGGCCAGAATAGTACTCTTGACCGTATAATGAGACCACTAAATAGCCCCTCGTACGGGCCTTGTACGGGGACTACCCCTATGGCAGGTGCCGAAGTGCAAAGTTGGCAATATCTCAGCAACCGTTTGGAGTTGTCAAATGAAATTTGGCCAAGTTTCACATCTTGTCTAGTGTGGTCGAATGATCGAAAGAAAATCCAAGGTCAAGTTCGTTCAAGGTCGCAGGACACAGTATTCATGGGCGACCCCCGTGGACCATGACGCGGGTATAGAAAATAGTACGGAGGATATTCTTGAAGCCTGGGTAGAAAGCCTGATGTTAGCGCCAGTCAGATGTAAATTGTGCTGTGTGGTATAGGAATGTATCGGGTTTGAGACTGTGTGATTTGAATTGTGAAGGTTTTGCAGTACGTGTATAAATGCGCCGTATTACGCAACTGGCTTTCCGGGTGAGTCGGCTGCAGTTCAATTGACCTCCGTAGAGGGCGATTTCAAAGTGTACGTTACGAGCAGATACGCCGACAAAATTTTTTGGTTTCTAGATATTTTGTAGTTTGTACCTTCTTCTCAAACATATTCGATTTTCGTATTTGTGAAGTGCACCTTACTATAATTTTTACCGCGTCGAAGTGGGTCATCTTGGGATCCTTAACTATAGGAATCCCCATAGGGCGAAAACTGCGGTCTGCTACCTTCAATAGAGACGGGAATTGGCCGAAAATTGGCAGCAGCGTTATTTTCTACCAAATTTGCTTGGTATGCCAAGTACTGACGTTGACTCACTTGAAATGTACCGGTTTGTTTCACCGTCAGACCCCCGTTGCCATGGCAACGGCCACTATGACCGCCGCCTATGCTTAACTATGGGACTTAGTATGGAAGTGCCACTGGCCCGAGGCCGCGCTCACCCCCCCCCCCTTATCTGCCGTAAACAAGGCTTACACTAACCAAGAATCACTCAGAAGGTTAGAGTAGGCCCCAATGATCACCGTTAACAAGAAAAAGACGGCCAGAATAGTACTCTTGACCGTATAATGAGACCACTAAATAGCCCCTCGTACGGGCCTTGTACGGGGACTACCCCTATGGCAGGTGCCGAAGTGCAAAGTTGGCAATATCTCAGCAACCGTTTGGAGTTGTCAAATGAAATTTGGCCAAGTTTCACATCTTGTCTAGTGTGGTCGAATGATCGAAAGAAAATCCAAGGTCAAGTTCGTTCAAGGTCGCAGGACACAGTATTCATGGGCGACCCCCGTGGACCATGACGCGGGTATAGAAAATAGTACGGAGGATATTCTTGAAGCCTGGGTAGAAAGCCTGATGTTAGCGCCAGTCAGATGTAAATTGTGCTGTGTGGTATAGGAATGTATCGGGTTTGAGACTGTGTGATTTGAATTGTGAAGGTTTTGCAGTACGTGTATAAATGCGCCGTATTACGCAACTGGCTTTCCGGGTGAGTCGGCTGCAGTTCAATTGACCTCCGTAGAGGGCGATTTCAAAGTGTACGTTACGAGCAGATACGCCGACAAAATTTTTTGGTTTCTAGATATTTTGTAGTTTGTACCTTCTTCTCAAACATATTCGATTTTCGTATTTGTGAAGTGCACCTTACTATAATTTTTACCGCGTCGAAGTGGGTCATCTTGGGATCCTTAACTATAGGAATCCCCATAGGGCGAAAACTGCGGTCTGCTACCTTCAATAGAGACGGGAATTGGCCGAAAATTGGCAGCAGCGTTATTTTCTACCAAATTTGCTTGGTATGCCAAGTACTGACGTTGACTCACTTGAAATGTACCGGTTTGTTTCACCGTCAGACCCCCGTTGCCATGGCAACGGCCACTATGACCGCCGCCTATGCTTAACTATGGGACTTAGTATGGAAGTGCCACTGGCCCGAGGCCGCGCTCACCCCCCCCCCTTATCTGCCGTAAACAAGGCTTACACTAACCAAGAATCACTCAGAAGGTTAGAGTAGGCCCCAATGATCACCGTTAACAAGAAAAAGACGGCCAGAATAGTACTCTTGACCGTATAATGAGACCACTAAATAGCCCCTCGTACGGGCCTTGTACGGGGACTACCCCTATGGCAGGTGCCGAAGTGCAAAGTTGGCAATATCTCAGCAACCGTTTGGAGTTGTCAAATGAAATTTGGCCAAGTTTCACATCTTGTCTAGTGTGGTCGAATGATCGAAAGAAAATCCAAGGTCAAGTTCGTTCAATAGAGACGGGAATTGGCCGAAAATTGGCAGCAGCGTTATTTTCTACCAAATTTGCTTGGTATGCCAAGTACTGACGTTGACTCACTTGAAATGTACCGGTTTGTTTCACCGTCAGACCCCCGTTGCCATGGCAACGGCCACTATGACCGCCGCCTATGCTTAACTATGGGACTTAGTATGGAAGTGCCACTGGCCCGAGGCCGCGCTCACCCCCCCCCCCCTTATCTGCCGTAAACAAGGCTTACACTAACCAAGAATCACTCAGAAGGTTAGAGTAGGCCCCAATGATCACCGTTAACAAGAAAAAGACGGCCAGAATAGTACTCTTGACCGTATAATGAGACCACTAAATAGCCCCTCGTACGGGCCTTGTACGGGGACTACCCCTATGGCAGGTGCCGAAGTGCAAAGTTGGCAATATCTCAGCAACCGTTTGGAGTTGTCAAATGAAATTTGGCCAAGTTTCACATCTTGTCTAGTGTGGTCGAATGATCGAAAGAAAATCCAAGGTCAAGTTCGTTCAATAGAGACGGGAATTGGCCGAAAATTGGCAGCAGCGTTATTTTCTACCAAATTTGCTTGGTATGCCAAGTACTGACGTTGACTCACTTGAAATGTACCGGTTTGTTTCACCGTCAGACCCCCGTTGCCATGGCAACGGCCACTATGACCGCCGCCTATGCTTAACTATGGGACTTAGTATGGAAGTGCCACTGGCCCGAGGCCGCGCTCACCCCCCCCCCCTTATCTGCCGTAAACAAGGCTTACACTAACCAAGAATCACTCAGAAGGTTAGAGTAGGCCCCAATGATCACCGTTAACAAGAAAAAGACGGCCAGAATAGTACTCTTGACCGTATAATGAGACCACTAAATAGCCCCTCGTACGGGCCTTGTACGGGGACTACCCCTATGGCAGGTGCCGAAGTGCAAAGTTGGCAATATCTCAGCAACCGTTTGGAGTTGTCAAATGAAATTTGGCCAAGTTTCACATCTTGTCTAGTGTGGTCGAATGATCGAAAGAAAATCCAAGGTCAAGTTCGTTCAATAGAGACGGGAATTGGCCGAAAATTGGCAGCAGCGTTATTTTCTACCAAATTTGCTTGGTATGCCAAGTACTGACGTTGACTCACTTGAAATGTACCGGTTTGTTTCACCGTCAGACCCCCGTTGCCATGGCAACGGCCACTATGACCGCCGCCTATGCTTAACTATGGGACTTAGTATGGAAGTGCCACTGGCCCGAGGCCGCGCTCACCCCCCCCCCCTTATCTGCCGTAAACAAGGCTTACACTAACCAAGAATCACTCAGAAGGTTAGAGTAGGCCCCAATGATCACCGTTAACAAGAAAAAGACGGCCAGAATAGTACTCTTGACCGTATAATGAGACCACTAAATAGCCCCTCGTACGGGCCTTGTACGGGGACTACCCCTATGGCAGGTGCCGAAGTGCAAAGTTGGCAATATCTCAGCAACCGTTTGGAGTTGTCAAATGAAATTTGGCCAAGTTTCACATCTTGTCTAGTGTGGTCGAATGATCGAAAGAAAATCCAAGGTCAAGTTCGTTCAATAGAGACGGGAATTGGCCGAAAATTGGCAGCAGCGTTATTTTCTACCAAATTTGCTTGGTATGCCAAGTACTGACGTTGACTCACTTGAAATGTACCGGTTTGTTTCACCGTCAGACCCCCGTTGCCATGGCAACGGCCACTATGACCGCCGCCTATGCTTAACTATGGGACTTAGTATGGAAGTGCCACTGGCCCGAGGCCGCGCTCACCCCCCCCCCCTTATCTGCCGTAAACAAGGCTTACACTAACCAAGAATCACTCAGAAGGTTAGAGTAGGCCCCAATGATCACCGTTAACAAGAAAAAGACGGCCAGAATAGTACTCTTGACCGTATAATGAGACCACTAAATAGCCCCTCGTACGGGCCTTGTACGGGGACTACCCCTATGGCAGGTGCCGAAGTGCAAAGTTGGCAATATCTCAGCAACCGTTTGGAGTTGTCAAATGAAATTTGGCCAAGTTTCACATCTTGTCTAGTGTGGTCGAATGATCGAAAGAAAATCCAAGGTCAAGTTCGTTCAATAGAGACGGGAATTGGCCGAAAATTGGCAGCAGCGTTATTTTCTACCAAATTTGCTTGGTATGCCAAGTACTGACGTTGACTCACTTGAAATGTACCGGTTTGTTTCACCGTCAGACCCCCGTTGCCATGGCAACGGCCACTATGACCGCCGCCTATGCTTAACTATGGGACTTAGTATGGAAGTGCCACTGGCCCGAGGCCGCGCTCACCCCCCCCCCTTATCTGCCGTAAACAAGGCTTACACTAACCAAGAATCACTCAGAAGGTTAGAGTAGGCCCCAATGATCACCGTTAACAAGAAAAAGACGGCCAGAATAGTACTCTTGACCGTATAATGAGACCACTAAATAGCCCCTCGTACGGGCCTTGTACGGGGACTACCCCTATGGCAGGTGCCGAAGTGCAAAGTTGGCAATATCTCAGCAACCGTTTGGAGTTGTCAAATGAAATTTGGCCAAGTTTCACATCTTGTCTAGTGTGGTCGAATGATCGAAAGAAAATCCAAGGTCAAGTTCGTTCAATAGAGACGGGAATTGGCCGAAAATTGGCAGCAGCGTTATTTTCTACCAAATTTGCTTGGTATGCCAAGTACTGACGTTGACTCACTTGAAATGTACCGGTTTGTTTCACCGTCAGACCCCCGTTGCCATGGCAACGGCCACTATGACCGCCGCCTATGCTTAACTATGGGACTTAGTATGGAAGTGCCACTGGCCCGAGGCCGCGCTCACCCCCCCCCCCCTTATCTGCCGTAAACAAGGCTTACACTAACCAAGAATCACTCAGAAGGTTAGAGTAGGCCCCAATGATCACCGTTAACAAGAAAAAGACGGCCAGAATAGTACTCTTGACCGTATAATGAGACCACTAAATAGCCCCTCGTACGGGCCTTGTACGGGGACTACCCCTATGGCAGGTGCCGAAGTGCAAAGTTGGCAATATCTCAGCAACCGTTTGGAGTTGTCAAATGAAATTTGGCCAAGTTTCACATCTTGTCTAGTGTGGTCGAATGATCGAAAGAAAATCCAAGGTCAAGTTCGTTCAAGGTCGCAGGACACAGTATTCATGGGCGACCCCCGTGGACCATGACGCGGGTATAGAAAATAGTACGGAGGATATTCTTGAAGCCTGGGTAGAAAGCCTGATGTTAGCGCCAGTCAGATGTAAATTGTGCTGTGTGGTATAGGAATGTATCGGGTTTGAGACTGTGTGATTTGAATTGTGAAGGTTTTGCAGTACGTGTATAAATGCGCCGTATTACGCAACTGGCTTTCCGGGTGAGTCGGCTGCAGTTCAATTGACCTCCGTAGAGGGCGATTTCAAAGTGTACGTTACGAGCAGATACGCCGACAAAATTTTTTGGTTTCTAGATATTTTGTAGTTTGTACCTTCTTCTCAAACATATTCGATTTTCGTATTTGTGAAGTGCACCTTACTATAATTTTTACCGCGTCGAAGTGGGTCATCTTGGGATCCTTAACTATAGGAATCCCCATAGGGCGAAAACTGCGGTCTGCTACCTTCAATAGAGACGGGAATTGGCCGAAAATTGGCAGCAGCGTTATTTTCTACCAAATTTGCTTGGTATGCCAAGTACTGACGTTGACTCACTTGAAATGTACCGGTTTGTTTCACCGTCAGACCCCCGTTGCCATGGCAACGGCCACTATGACCGCCGCCTATGCTTAACTATGGGACTTAGTATGGAAGTGCCACTGGCCCGAGGCCGCGCTCACCCCCCCCCCCCCTTATCTGCCGTAAACAAGGCTTACACTAACCAAGAATCACTCAGAAGGTTAGAGTAGGCCCCAATGATCACCGTTAACAAGAAAAAGACGGCCAGAATAGTACTCTTGACCGTATAATGAGACCACTAAATAGCCCCTCGTACGGGCCTTGTACGGGGACTACCCCTATGGCAGGTGCCGAAGTGCAAAGTTGGCAATATCTCAGCAACCGTTTGGAGTTGTCAAATGAAATTTGGCCAAGTTTCACATCTTGTCTAGTGTGGTCGAATGATCGAAAGAAAATCCAAGGTCAAGTTCGTTCAATAGAGACGGGAATTGGCCGAAAATTGGCAGCAGCGTTATTTTCTACCAAATTTGCTTGGTATGCCAAGTACTGACGTTGACTCACTTGAAATGTACCGGTTTGTTTCACCGTCAGACCCCCGTTGCCATGGCAACGGCCACTATGACCGCCGCCTATGCTTAACTATGGGACTTAGTATGGAAGTGCCACTGGCCCGAGGCCGCGCTCACCCCCCCCCCCCCTTATCTGCCGTAAACAAGGCTTACACTAACCAAGAATCACTCAGAAGGTTAGAGTAGGCCCCAATGATCACCGTTAACAAGAAAAAGACGGCCAGAATAGTACTCTTGACCGTATAATGAGACCACTAAATAGCCCCTCGTACGGGCCTTGTACGGGGACTACCCCTATGGCAGGTGCCGAAGTGCAAAGTTGGCAATATCTCAGCAACCGTTTGGAGTTGTCAAATGAAATTTGGCCAAGTTTCACATCTTGTCTAGTGTGGTCGAATGATCGAAAGAAAATCCAAGGTCAAGTTCGTTCAATAGAGACGGGAATTGGCCGAAAATTGGCAGCAGCGTTATTTTCTACCAAATTTGCTTGGTATGCCAAGTACTGACGTTGACTCACTTGAAATGTACCGGTTTGTTTCACCGTCAGACCCCCGTTGCCATGGCAACGGCCACTATGACCGCCGCCTATGCTTAACTATGGGACTTAGTATGGAAGTGCCACTGGCCCGAGGCCGCGCTCACCCCCCCCCCTTATCTGCCGTAAACAAGGCTTACACTAACCAAGAATCACTCAGAAGGTTAGAGTAGGCCCCAATGATCACCGTTAACAAGAAAAAGACGGCCAGAATAGTACTCTTGACCGTATAATGAGACCACTAAATAGCCCCTCGTACGGGCCTTGTACGGGGACTACCCCTATGGCAGGTGCCGAAGTGCAAAGTTGGCAATATCTCAGCAACCGTTTGGAGTTGTCAAATGAAATTTGGCCAAGTTTCACATCTTGTCTAGTGTGGTCGAATGATCGAAAGAAAATCCAAGGTCAAGTTCGTTCAATAGAGACGGGAATTGGCCGAAAATTGGCAGCAGCGTTATTTTCTACCAAATTTGCTTGGTATGCCAAGTACTGACGTTGACTCACTTGAAATGTACCGGTTTGTTTCACCGTCAGACCCCCGTTGCCATGGCAACGGCCACTATGACCGCCGCCTATGCTTAACTATGGGACTTAGTATGGAAGTGCCACTGGCCCGAGGCCGCGCTCACCCCCCCCCCCCCCTTATCTGCCGTAAACAAGGCTTACACTAACCAAGAATCACTCAGAAGGTTAGAGTAGGCCCCAATGATCACCGTTAACAAGAAAAAGACGGCCAGAATAGTACTCTTGACCGTATAATGAGACCACTAAATAGCCCCTCGTACGGGCCTTGTACGGGGACTACCCCTATGGCAGGTGCCGAAGTGCAAAGTTGGCAATATCTCAGCAACCGTTTGGAGTTGTCAAATGAAATTTGGCCAAGTTTCACATCTTGTCTAGTGTGGTCGAATGATCGAAAGAAAATCCAAGGTCAAGTTCGTTCAAGGTCGCAGGACACAGTATTCATGGGCGACCCCCGTGGACCATGACGCGGGTATAGAAAATAGTACGGAGGATATTCTTGAAGCCTGGGTAGAAAGCCTGATGTTAGCGCCAGTCAGATGTAAATTGTGCTGTGTGGTATAGGAATGTATCGGGTTTGAGACTGTGTGATTTGAATTGTGAAGGTTTTGCAGTACGTGTATAAATGCGCCGTATTACGCAACTGGCTTTCCGGGTGAGTCGGCTGCAGTTCAATTGACCTCCGTAGAGGGCGATTTCAAAGTGTACGTTACGAGCAGATACGCCGACAAAATTTTTTGGTTTCTAGATATTTTGTAGTTTGTACCTTCTTCTCAAACATATTCGATTTTCGTATTTGTGAAGTGCACCTTACTATAATTTTTTACCGCGTCGAAGTGGGTCATCTTGGGATCCTTAACTATAGGAATCCCCATAGGGCGAAAACTGCGGTCTGCTACCTTCAATAGAGACGGGAATTGGCCGAAAATTGGCAGCAGCGTTATTTTCTACCAAATTTGCTTGGTATGCCAAGTACTGACGTTGACTCACTTGAAATGTACCGGTTTGTTTCACCGTCAGACCCCCGTTGCCATGGCAACGGCCACTATGACCGCCGCCTATGCTTAACTATGGGACTTAGTATGGAAGTGCCACTGGCCCGAGGCCGCGCTCACCCCCCCCCCCTTATCTGCCGTAAACAAGGCTTACACTAACCAAGAATCACTCAGAAGGTTAGAGTAGGCCCCAATGATCACCGTTAACAAGAAAAAGACGGCCAGAATAGTACTCTTGACCGTATAATGAGACCACTAAATAGCCCCTCGTACGGGCCTTGTACGGGGACTACCCCTATGGCAGGTGCCGAAGTGCAAAGTTGGCAATATCTCAGCAACCGTTTGGAGTTGTCAAATGAAATTTGGCCAAGTTTCACATCTTGTCTAGTGTGGTCGAATGATCGAAAGAAAATCCAAGGTCAAGTTCGTTCAATAGAGACGGGAATTGGCCGAAAATTGGCAGCAGCGTTATTTTCTACCAAATTTGCTTGGTATGCCAAGTACTGACGTTGACTCACTTGAAATGTACCGGTTTGTTTCACCGTCAGACCCCCGTTGCCATGGCAACGGCCACTATGACCGCCGCCTATGCTTAACTATGGGACTTAGTATGGAAGTGCCACTGGCCCGAGGCCGCGCTCACCCCCCCCCCCCTTATCTGCCGTAAACAAGGCTTACACTAACCAAGAATCACTCAGAAGGTTAGAGTAGGCCCCAATGATCACCGTTAACAAGAAAAAGACGGCCAGAATAGTAGTCTTGACCGTATAATGAGACCACTAAATAGCCCCTCGTACGGGCCTTGTACGGGGACTACCCCTATGGCAGGTGCCGAAGTGCAAAGTTGGCAATATCTCAGCAACCGTTTGGAGTTGTCAAATGAAATTTGGCCAAGTTTCACATCTTGTCTAGTGTGGTCGAATGATCGAAAGAAAATCCAAGGTCAAGTTCGTTCAATAGAGACGGGAATTGGCCGAAAATTGGCAGCAGCGTTATTTTCTACCAAATTTGCTTGGTATGCCAAGTACTGACGTTGACTCACTTGAAATGTACCGGTTTGTTTCACCGTCAGACCCCCGTTGCCATGGCAACGGCCACTATGACCGCCGCCTATGCTTAACTATGGGACTTAGTATGGAAGTGCCACTGGCCCGAGGCCGCGCTCACCCCCCCCCCCCTTATCTGCCGTAAACAAGGCTTACACTAACCAAGAATCACTCAGAAGGTTAGAGTAGGCCCCAATGATCACCGTTAACAAGAAAAAGACGGCCAGAATAGTACTCTTGACCGTATAATGAGACCACTAAATAGCCCCTCGTACGGGCCTTGTACGGGGACTACCCCTATGGCAGGTGCCGAAGTGCAAAGTTGGCAATATCTCAGCAACCGTTTGGAGTTGTCAAATGAAATTTGGCCAAGTTTCACATCTTGTCTAGTGTGGTCGAATGATCGAAAGAAAATCCAAGGTCAAGTTCGTTCAATAGAGACGGGAATTGGCCGAAAATTGGCAGCAGCGTTATTTTCTACCAAATTTGCTTGGTATGCCAAGTACTGACGTTGACTCACTTGAAATGTACCGGTTTGTTTCACCGTCAGACCCCCGTTGCCATGGCAACGGCCACTATGACCGCCGCCTATGCTTAACTATGGGACTTAGTATGGAAGTGCCACTGGCCCGAGGCCGCGCTCACCCCCCCCCCCCCTTATCTGCCGTAAACAAGGCTTACACTAACCAAGAATCACTCAGAAGGTTAGAGTAGGCCCCAATGATCACCGTTAACAAGAAAAAGACGGCCAGAATAGTACTCTTGACCGTATAATGAGACCACTAAATAGCCCCTCGTACGGGCCTTGTACGGGGACTACCCCTATGGCAGGTGCCGAAGTGCAAAGTTGGCAATATCTCAGCAACCGTTTGGAGTTGTCAAATGAAATTTGGCCAAGTTTCACATCTTGTCTAGTGTGGTCGAATGATCGAAAGAAAATCCAAGGTCAAGTTCGTTCAAGGTCGCAGGACACAGTATTCATGGGCGACCCCCGTGGACCATGACGCGGGTATAGAAAATAGTACGGAGGATATTCTTGAAGCCTGGGTAGAAAGCCTGATGTTAGCGCCAGTCAGATGTAAATTGTGCTGTGTGGTATAGGAATGTATCGGGTTTGAGACTGTGTGATTTGAATTGTGAAGGTTTTGCAGTACGTGTATAAATGCGCCGTATTACGCAACTGGCTTTCCGGGTGAGTCGGCTGCAGTTCAATTGACCTCCGTAGAGGGCGATTTCAAAGTGTACGTTACGAGCAGATACGCCGACAAAATTTTTTGGTTTCTAGATATTTTGTAGTTTGTACCTTCTTCTCAAACATATTCGATTTTCGTATTTGTGAAGTGCACCTTACTATAATTTTTACCGCGTCGAAGTGGGTCATCTTGGGATCCTTAACTATAGGAATCCCCATAGGGCGAAAACTGCGGTCTGCTACCTTCAATAGAGACGGGAATTGGCCGAAAATTGGCAGCAGCGTTATTTTCTACCAAATTTGCTTGGTATGCCAAGTACTGACGTTGACTCACTTGAAATGTACCGGTTTGTTTCACCGTCAGACCCCCGTTGCCATGGCAACGGCCACTATGACCGCCGCCTATGCTTAACTATGGGACTTAGTATGGAAGTGCCACTGGCCCGAGGCCGCGCTCACCCCCCCCCCCCTTATCTGCCGTAAACAAGGCTTACACTAACCAAGAATCACTCAGAAGGTTAGAGTAGGCCCCAATGATCACCGTTAACAAGAAAAAGACGGCCAGAATAGTACTCTTGACCGTATAATGAGACCACTAAATAGCCCCTCGTACGGGCCTTGTACGGGGACTACCCCTATGGCAGGTGCCGAAGTGCAAAGTTGGCAATATCTCAGCAACCGTTTGGAGTTGTCAAATGAAATTTGGCCAAGTTTCACATCTTGTCTAGTGTGGTCGAATGATCGAAAGAAAATCCAAGGTCAAGTTCGTTCAAGGTCGCAGGACACAGTATTCATGGGCGACCCCCGTGGACCATGACGCGGGTATAGAAAATAGTACGGAGGATATTCTTGAAGCCTGGGTAAGAAAGCCTGATGTTAGCGCCAGTCAGATGTAAAGTGGCTGTGTGGTATAGGAATGTATCGGGTTTGAGACTGTGATGAGTTTGAATTGTGAAAGGTTTTGCCAGTACGTGTATAAATTGCGCCGTATTACGCAACTGGCTTTCCGAGTGAGTCGGCCTGCAGTGTCAATTTGACCTCCGTAGGAAGGGCGATTTTCAAAGTGTACGTTACGAGCAGACGCCGACAAAATTTTTTTGGTTTCCTAGATATTTTGTAGTCTGGACCTGTCTTCTCAAACATATCGATTTTCGTACTTTGTGAAGTGCCACCTTACTATAGTTTTACCGCGGTCGGAAGTGGGTCATCTTTGGGATCCTTTAACTATAGGAATCCCAATAGGGCGAAAAACTGCGGTCGGCTACCTTCAATAGAGACGGGAATTGGCCGAAAATTGGCAGCAGCGTTAATTTTCCTACCAAATGTTGCTTGGTATATGCCAAGTACTGACGTTGACTCACTTGAAATGTACGGTTTTGTTCATCACCGTCAGGACCCCCCCGTGTTGCCATG